>OZ018395.1:64014003-64081581 GCA_963969525.1 Ontholestes murinus | reverse complement strand
AATAAGTACAGAAGAAATCATTTTATTATCAAGTAAAATTTAGCAAATCTTTGGCGTATGTTTAAGAGATTGGAGGGTGGGATAGTGGCCACCCACCCACCCTACATATATATTGAAATTTAAGCTATAACTTATTTTTTGTATTTTCTATGCTTTCAACAGTAAACAATGGTATTAATTTTTGGAAACTAAACGAGTCAGTAATTTAAGTTTATTTGTATATGTAGGGTGGGTGGGTGGCCTCTATCCCACCTTCCAATCTATAAAACATCCCCCAGGGTTTTGATAAATTTTACTTAATAATAGGAAGATTGGTTTTGATGTATTTATCACTTAAATACTCGACTCGTGTTTGAAAATGTTTATTGGAAAATCGACGTCTATTTTATTGGTATTGTAATAGTAGACACCCACCCACCCTATATTTATGTAATTAAATTTAATCCATATCTCTGTTTTAGTATTTTAAATGAATTTTTTTAAATGGGATTCATTTAAAAAAATAAAACGATTAGCTCTAGCTGAGATTAAAAATATATATGTAGGGTGGGTGGGTTTTTAATATTCTAACCTCCACTTACTAAATAAATGCTAATTTTTAAAAGTTAGTGTAAACATAAGACGTATATTTAGAAAATAATTTAAGAATGTGTCTATTGTAAAGTAAATTTTAGCAAAAAATTGGCTTATGTTGATTAGATTGCAGGGTGTAATAGAGGCCACCCATCCACCCTACATATACAAACAAATTTTAACTACAAACAGGCGTTTAATTTCCAAAAAATAATTGCAATTTTACTGATGATGTTTTAAAAAATACGAAAGCAGGATTGTAGCTCCAACTTTCATGATATATGTAGGGTGGGTGGGTGGCCTCCATTCCACCCTTCAATCTAAAAACCCACTATGTTTCAAAAGTTTAAATATTTGTAAACACAAGGGGTATATTTAAAAAATAAGTAGAGAATAAACATTTCTATTATCAAGTAAAATTTAGTAAGACTTTGGCGTATATTTTAGAGAATAAAGGATGGGATATTGGCCACCCACCCACCCTACATGTAAAAACAAACTTTAACTACGGACAGGAGTTTAATTTCCAATAAATAATAGCAATATTACTGATGATATTCCGCATATAAATTACGTTTGCGGCGCTAGTTTAAAGATGCTTGGGTTTATCACAAGAACATGCAAATCATTTATCAATACCGATTGTTTAAAACGGTTGTACTTTTCATTTGTCCGTAGTAAATTAGAATATGGTTGTGTTTTATGGTCGCCTACATATATTATACATAGTCAAGCCCTAGAGAGAGTGCAAAAGCGATTTTTAAAATTTCTTTATTTTAAGGAAACAGGAATTTATCCAGGCTATAATAGTGGTATAAGTTATCAACAATTACTATCACATTATAATATGGAATCGCTGGCTAATCGTAGAAATAATTTGTATCTGATCGCTTTATATAAAATAGTTAACTGTTATATCGACGATCCTAATCTATTATGTTTAATTAACTTTTATACACCACGATTACAATCACGCAATTGGAACACCTTTAGATGCAGAACCAGTCACTCTAACCTTTATTTCAACTCACCTATGAACACCATGATGCGACTATACAACTGTCTGGAAGTGAGCATTGATTTATTTAATATTAGCCTACCTATATTTAAGTCCACCCTAAATTCACTCCTGTAATTATAAGTATATTTTAAGTTAGTTTTATTATTGTATTACCGTTAGTTATGCTAGTAAGTACACTTTAAATTAGTATTAAGTTTTCCCTGTAATTGGATGTATTATCTGTTGGGAATAAAATAAATAAATAAATAAATAAATAAATAAATGATGTTTTAAGGAATGCGAAAGCAGAATTGCAGCTTAAACTTTCATGATATATGTAGGGTGGGTGGGTGGTCTCTATTCCACCCTTTAATCTATAAAACACGGTAGGTTTCTAAGGTTTATATGTTTGTAAACACAATGCGTATGTTTAAGAAATAAGTACGGAACAAATTCTTCTATTATCAAGTAAAATTAGGCAAAACTCTGACGTATCTTTTAGAGATTGGAGGGTGGAATAGTGGCCACCCTATATATACGTTACAATTTGAGCTAAAACTTTGTTTTTATTCTCTTCATGCCATCAACAGTAAAACGTCGTATTCATTTCTGGAAACTAAGCGACAGACCTAGATAGAACCAACCTACATTGAAAACAATATTAAGACAATTGACTATCACAGCAGGAAGCCAAACCTACATTTCAAAAAATAACTGCAGGAAATAAAAGTTGTTTTTGGTAATTTAAAAATTGATTCTTCATTTTTACAAATAATAAATTCAAATTGACAATATCTATCCAGAATTAAAGTACCTTTAAAAACACTACTAAGACAATTGACGATCACAGCAGGAAAAACAAAAGCTACGTTAATAAAATTAACGGAAGAAAATTAAAATTAATTTTTGCAGATAGGTACTTGAAATTCACGTTATTTGCCTAGAACTAACCTACATTCAAAACACTATTAAAAACATTGACTATCACAGAAGGAAACAAAAGCTACATTTAAACAAATTGCTGCAGGAAATTAAAATTGGCTTTGGTAATTTTAAAATTAACTTCACAACATTTATCCAGAATTTCTCTACGTTTAAACTACTATCAAGACAATTAACGATCACAGCAGGAAACAAATGCTACATTTCAAAAAATAGCTGCAGGAAATAAAAATTGCTTTTGGTAATTTAGAAATTGATAAAAGTTTCATTTCTACAAATAGAAACTTCAAATTTACAACATCTATTCAGAATTAATCTACCTTTAAAATACCATCAAGACAATTGACTATCGCAGCAGGAAACAAAAGCTACGTTTCAAAAAATAGCTGCAGGAAATGAAAAGGACTTTTGGTAATTTAAAAATTGATTCTTCATTTTTACAAATAATAACCTTTAATTGACAATATCTATACAGAATTTATGTACTTACAAAAACACTACTAAGACAAATGACGATCACAATAGGAAAAACAAAAACTACGTTAATACAATTAACGGAAGAAAATTAAAATTAATTTTTGCAGATAGGTACTTGAAATTCACGTTATTTGCCTAGAACTAAGCTACATTCAAAACACTATTAAGACAATTGACTATCACAGCAGGAAACAAAAGCTACGTTTCAAAAATTGCCGCAGGAAATAAAAATTGGCTTTGGTAATTTTAAAATTAACTTCACAACATTTATTCAGAATTTTTGTACAATTAAACTACTATCAAAACAATTAACGATCACAGCAGGAAACAAATGATGCTACGTTTCAAAAAATTGCTGCAGGAAATAAAAATTGGCTTTGGTAATTTTAAAATTAACTTCACAACATTTATCCAGAATTTCTCTACGTTTAAACTACTATCAAGACAATTAACGATCACAGCAGAAACAAATGCTACATTTAAAAAAATAGCTGCAGGAATTAAAATTTGCTTCTGGTAATTTAAAAATGGACAAAAGTTTCATTTCTACAAATAGAAACTTCAAATTTATAACATGTATCCAGAAATAATCTACCTTTAAATTATCATCAAGACAAGTGACTATCAAAGCAAGAAAAAAATTGCCGCAGGAATTAAAAATGGTTTTTGGTAATTTAAAAATTCATAAATGCTTCATTACTACAAATAATAACTTCAACTTCACAACATTTATTCAGATTTTTTCTACGTAAAGTACTATCAAGACAATTAACGATAACAGCAGGAAACAAATGCTACATTTTAAATTAAAACTGCAGGAAATTAAAATTGATTTTGGCTAATTTAAAAATTGATAAAAGTTTAATTTCTACAAATAGAAACTTACAAATTCACAACAATCTATTCAGAATTAATCTACCTTTAAAATATCATCAAGACAATTGACTATCACAGCAGGAAACAAAAGCTACATTTAAAAAAAAAATAGCTGCAGGAAATGGAAATAGTTTTTGGTAATTTAAAAATTGATTCTTCATTTTTACAAATAATAACTTTAAATTGACAATATCTATACAGAATTTATGAACTTACAAAAACACTACTAAGGCAAATGACGATCACAACAGGAAAAACAAAAACTACGTTAATACAATTAACGGAAGAAAATTAAAATTAATTTTTGCAGATAGGTACTTGAAATTTACGTTATTTGCCTAGAACTAAGCTACATTCAAAACACTATTAAGACAATTGACTATCGCAGCAGGAAACAAAAGGTACGTTTCAAAAAATTGCTGCAGGAAATAAAAATTGGCTTTGGTAATTTAAAAATTAACTTCACAACATTTATCCAGAATTTTCTACTTTTAAAATACTATCAAAATAATTAACGATCACAGCAGAAAACAAATGCTGCATTTCAAAAAATACCTGCAGGAAATAATAATTGCTTTTGGTAATTTAAAAATTGATAAAAGTTTCATTTCTACAAATAGAAACTTCAAATTGATAATATGTATCCAGAAATAATCTACCTTTAAATTATCTTCAAGACAAGTGACTATCTCAGCAAGAAACAAAAGCTACATTTCAAAAAATTGCCGCAGGAAATAAAAATTGGCTTTGGTAATTTAAAAATTCATAAAAGCTTCGTTACTACAAATAATAACTTCAACTTAACAATATTTATTCAGAACTTTTCTACGTTTAAAATACTATCAAGACAATTAACGATAACAGCAGGAAGCAAATGCTACATTTTAAATTATAATTGCAGGAAATTAAAATTGCTTTTGCTAATTTAAAAATTGATAAAAGTTTCATTTCTACAGATAGAAACTTCAAATTTACAACATCTATCCAGAATTAATCTATCTTTAAAATACCATCAAGACAATTGACTATCACAGCAGGAAACAAAAGCTACATTTCAAAAAAATAGCTGCAGGAAATAAAAATTACTTTTGGTAATTTAAAAATTAATAATAATTTCATTTCTGTAAGTAATAACTTTAAATTGACATCTATCCAGAATTAATGTACCTTCAAAAACACTACTAAGACAATTGACGATCACGGCAGGGAAAACAAAAGCTACGTTAATAAAATTAACGAAAGGAAATTAAAATTAATTTCTACAGTTAAGAACTTCATATTCTCGTCATTTACCTAGAACTAACCTACATTCAAAATACTATTAAGACAATTGACGATCACAGCAGGAAACAAATGCTACATTTCAAAAAAATTGCTGCAGGAAATAAAAATTGGCTTTGGTAATTTGAAAATTGATAAAAGCTTTATTACAAATAATAACTTCAAATTCACAATAGTTATCCAGAATTTTTCTACATTTAAAATACTATCAAGCCAATTAACGATCACAGCAGGAAAAAAATGTTACATTTAAAAAAATAGCTGCAGGAATTAAAATTTGCTTCTGGTAATTTAAAAATTGATAAAAGTTTCATTTCTACAAATAGAAACCTCAAATTTACAACATCTATTTGGAATTAATCTACCTTTACAATACCATCAAGACAATTGACTATCACAGCAGGAAACAAAAGCTACATTTCAAAAAAATAACTGCAGCAAATGAAAATGGCTTTTAGTAATTTAAAAATTGATTCTTAATTTTTACAAATAATAACTCCAAATTTAAAATATCTATCCAGAATTAATGTACCTTTAAAATATTACTAAGACAATTGACGATCACAGCAGGAAAAACAAAAGCTACGTTAATAAAATTAACGGAAGAAAATTAAAATTAATTTTTGCAGGTAGGTACTTGAAATTCACGTTATTTGCCTAGAACTAACCTACATTCAAAACACTATTAAAAACATTGACTATCACAGAAGGAAACAAAAGCTACATTTAAAAAAATTGCTGCAGTAAATAAAAATTCGTTTTGGTAATTTACAACTTGATAAAAGCTTCATTACTATAAATAATAACGTCAACTTCACAACATTTATCAAGAATTTTTCTACGTTTAAAATACTATCAAGCCAATTAACGATCACAGCAGGAAACAAATGCTACATTTAAAAAAATTGCTGCAGAAAATAAAATTTGCTTCTGGTAATTTAAAAATTGATAAAAGTTTCATTTCTACAAATAGAAACATCAAATTCACAACATCTATTCAGAATTAATCTACCTTTAAAATACCATCAGGACAATTGACTATGATAGCAGGAAACAAAAGCTACATATAAAAAAATTGCTGCAGGAAATTAAAATGGCTTTTGGTATTTTAAAGAATCAATTTTTAAAATACCAAAAGCCATTTTCATTTCCTGTAGCAATTTTTTTATATGTAGCTTTTGTTTCCTGCTATCATAGTCAATTGTCTTGACGGTATTTTAAAGGTAGATTAATTCATTTTTACAAATAATAACTTCAAATTGTCAATATCTATACATGATTTATGTACCTTCAAAAACACTACTAAGAAAATTAACGATCACAACAGGAAAAACAAAAACTACGTTAATAAAATTAACGGAAGAAAATTAAAATTAATTTTTGCCATAAGTACTTGAAATTCACGTTATTTACCTAAAACTAACCTACATTCAAAACTCTATTAAGACAATTGACTATCTCAGAAGGAAACAAAAGCTACATTTCAAAAAATTGCTGCAGGAAATAAAAATTGGCTTTGGTAATTTGAAACTTGATAAAAGCTTCATTACTACAAATAATAACTTCAACTTCAAAACATTTATCCAGAATTTTTCTACGCTTAAAATACTATCAAGATAATTAACAATCACAGCAGGAAACAAATGCTACATTTGATAAAAGTTTCATTTCTACAAACAAAAACTTCAAATTCACAACAATTTAGAATTTTTCTAGGTTTAAAATACCATCAAAACAATTAACGATCACAGCAGGAAACAAAAGCTACATTTATTAAAATTGCTGCAGGAAATAAAAATTGCTTTTTGTAATTCAAAGATTAAAAAATTAGATAAACATTAATTTAATAACCTAAAATTCACAGAATTCATTCAGATTTAACTTTTCTCTAAAATACCATCAAAACATTTGACTTATACAGCAGGAAACAAGAGTTACATTTGAAAAAATTATTGGTGCGAATAAAAATTACCTTTGTCGAAAAAAAAAATCTGATCAAAAACTAATTCCTACAAATAAAATCGTTAAATCTGCATCATCTGCTCTAAATCTATCTATCTATCTTTAAAACATCACCAAAACAATTGACTATCACATCAGGAAACAAAAGCTGCATTTACAAAACGTATAGGCAACAATTTAAATAAAATTAGTTCTATTAAATAAAAAAATTGATAAAAATTCCTGCAGATAAGAACTTTAAATTAATATAGAATTAACATTTCTTAAAAATGCTATCAAAACAATTGACAATCGCAACAGAAAACAAGAGTTGCATTTGAAAACGTTTATTGCAGAAAATAAAATTTGCTTTCGACGATTAAAAATTTTATTTAAAAAAATAATTGCTGCAAATAAAATCTTCAAATTTAGAACATGTATTCAGAAAGTACCTATTTGTAAAAAAAAAAAAAAAACAATTGACTATCGCATAAAGGAAACAAAAGCTACATTGAATGGAGCAAGTACAAATTTCTTTCGGTTTACAAGAAATTGATAAAATATTATTTCCTGCAGATGACAAATTCAAAATCAAAACAACCACTGAGAAAAACCTATATTTGAAACATTATCAAAACAGTCGACGATCGTAATAGGTAACAAAAGCTACATTGAAAAAAAAATAACTGGCAATAATAGAAATTGTTTTTGGCAATAAAAAAAATTGATTGAAAATTAATTTCAGCAGATAAGAACTTTAAATTCATAGCATTCGTATAGAATTAACGTTTCGTCAAAATTGATTATCGTCACAGCAGAAAACACGAGTTGTATTTGAAAACATTTATTGGCGAAAATAAAAATTGCTCGTGACGATTAAATTTTCATTAAAAATTAATTCCTGCAAATATAACCTTTAAATTTACAGCATATCTTCAAAACATCACGAAAACAATTGACTACCGCAACGTGAAACAAAAGCTACATTAATTTTTTTTTATGGAGAAAATAAACATTGTTTTAGGTTGTTAATTTATTAATTATATATTAATTCCTGCGGATAAATGTTTCATATTGACAACATTTATCTATAATGAACGTATTTTTAAAATACTATCAAAACAATTGACGGTTGCAAAAGGAAACAAAAGCTAGGAGTCAAAAGTTAAATGTAGGAAATAAAAATTGCTTTCAGCGATTAAAAAGTTTAATAAAAAATTAATTCCTGCAGATGAAATCTTCAAATTAACAACACTTATTAAGAATTAACCTATCTTTAAAATTACATTAAAACAATTGACGGTTACAACAGGAAACAAGTGATATGCGTCAAAAATTAATGTAGAAAATAAAAATTGCTTTCAGCGAATAAAAAAAAATAATAAAATATTAATTCCTGCAGATAAAAGTTTCAAATTGACAGCACTTATTTAGAGTTAACCTACTTTTGAAATGTTATCAAAACAATTGACGGTTACAACAGGAAATAAGAGCTAGGCGTCAAAAGTTAAAAGTAGGAAAAAAAATTGCTTTTAGCAATTAAAAATTTAATAAAATATTAATTCCTGCAGATGAAATCTTCAGATTGACAACACTTATTAAGAATTAACCTATCTTTAAAATGCCATCAAAACAATTGATGGTTACAACAAGAAACAAGTGATATGCGTCAAAAATTAAATGTAGGAAATAAAAATTGCTTTCAGCGAATAAAAAGAAATTAATAAAATTTTAATTCCTGCAGATAAAAGTTTCAAATTGACAACACTTATTTAGAGTTAACCTACCTTTGAAATGGCGTCAAAATAATTGACAATTACAAATCGAAACAAAAGCTATGCGTCAAAAATTAAATATGGGAAATTAAAATTGCTTTCAGCGATTAAAAAATTTAATAAAAAATAAATTCATGCAGATAAAAACTTCAAATTAACAACTCTTATTGAGAATTAATCTACCTTTAAAATACCATCAAAACAATTGACGGTTATAACAGGAAACACGAACTACGCGTCAAAAATTAAATGTAGAAAATAAAAACTGCTTTCAGTGATAAAAAAATTTATAAAATATTAATTCCTGCAGATAAAAGTTTCAAATTGACAAAATTTCTTTAGAATTAACCTATATTTAAAATACTATCAAAACAATTGACGTTTATCAAGGAAACAAGTGCTATGCGTCAAAAATTAAATCGAGGAAATAAAAATTGCTTTCAGCGAATAAAAAATTTAATAAAAAATTAATTCCTGCAGATGAAATCTTCAAATTGACAACGCTTATTAAGAACTAATCTATCTTTAAAATACCATCTAAACAAATGAAGGTTACAACAGAAAACAAGTGATATGCGTGAAAAATTAAATGTAGGAAATAAAAATTGCTTTCAGTGATTAAAAAATTTAATAAAAAATTAATCCCTGCAGATGAAATCTTCAAATTGACAACACTTATTTAGAATTAACCTATCTTTAAAATACTATCAAAACAATTGACGTTTACAACAGGAAACAAGTGCTATGCGTCAAAAATTAAATCGAGGAAATAAAAATTGCTTTCAGCGAATAAAAAATTTAATAAAAAATTAATTCCTGCAGATGAAATCTTCAAATTGACAACACTTATTAAGAATTAATCTATCTTTAAAATACCATCAAAACAATTGAAGGTTACAACAGAAAATAAGTGATATGCGTCAAAAATTAAATGTAGGAAATAAAAATTGCTTTCAGTGATTAAAAAATTTAATAAAAAATTAATTCCTGCAGATGAAAACTTCAAATTAACAACAATTATTAAGAATTAATCTAACTTTAAAATACTATCAAAACAATTGACGGTTACTACAGGAAACAAGAGCTAGGCGTCAAAAATTTAATGTAGGAAATAGAAATTGCTTTCAGTGATTAAAAAATTTAATAAAAAATTAATTCCTGCAGATGAAAACTTCAAATTGACAACACTTATTGAGAATAAATCTATCTTTAAAATACCATCAAAACAATTGACTGTTGCAAAAGGAAATAAAAGCTAGGCGTCAAAATTTAAATGTAGCAAATAAAAATTGCTCTCAGCGATTAAAAAAATTAATAAAAAATTCATTCCTGCAGATAAAAGTTTCAAATTGACAACACTTATTTAGAATTAACCTACCTTTAAAATACTAACAAAATAATTGACAGTTACAACAGGAAACAAAAGCTATGCGTCAAAAATTAAATGTAGGATATAAAAATGCTTTCAGAGAGTTAAAAAAATTAATAAAATATTAATTCCTGCAGATAAAAGTTTATAATTGACAACATTAATCTAGAATTTATCTAGCTTTAAAACAGTGTGAAAACAATTGAGTATCACAACAGGAAACAAAAGCTACAGCAATGATTACCTTATTACGATAATTACAATTATCTTTAAAACAACGTTTCATACCGAATTGGGCTGCTATTATCACGAAAAACAATAAATCGGAACAGATCGTGTGACGTGCTGGCGATAATTCCAATAAAGAGCGTACGATCGCAATCGCACGAATGGGAATTTAAGTGCAAATTTAAGTGCGAATGTAAATCATGGCGGCATTTATTGATTCCACGCCGGCGCGGCCAGTTGAGAATAAACGGATTGATTATTCTTTATGATAAGTGTGAGAACGTCGGAGTATTTCAAACTATTTGACATGTGATTGAGTGCAATAATGAGGGTTTGAGAAGATGAAGAAGGCCAAGAAAAAGAAGGCACTAACTTCTCCATCCATTTATTTTATGTACGATTTTAATTTTAATGTATTTATATAGAATAAACGTACCGTTAATGATTCGTATTTGATCCCCGGCACCGGCCGCCTTCAGGGCCTCCTCCAGCTGTATCCTCCTCTTGACTTCGGTCTCCAGCTGCTCCTGGATCTGCCGCCGGTCCCTCCGTTCCCGCCGCAGACGTTTCTGGACGACGGCTGGAAAACCGAAAATAATTTATGAAAATTTATGAGCGATAAGGAAATTCTTATGGACGTCGACAGTTTATTTTGCATGTAAAACTCGCCGTTCGAAGTGATTTCCAAGGGGATAATCACGCCAACGGTGGCAATTACACATCGTCGTTGGGATTTTACAAGGAAACGATGGCTAAATGTGTTTTATACGAAAATAAAATTAAAAAAAAACTACATAATTTACGAATTATAATGGCGGGCAAGGTGTATTTGCATATTTACATGTTTGGAACATGTAGATTTTTTTCAGAAATGAAAATACGAAAATTAACCTAATGGTCAACTATTAAAACAATTATTATACGCATTCTTAATGGATTTCAAAAAATTCTAAAGCAATGTTTTCCATACGTCAAAACCCTCATTCTTGATTTTAAGTTTTAAACGCTATTACTTTTTTTATAGTCATAGTAGTTCAATTGTTTTAGTATAAATTCAAAAATAATTAATTTTTAATAGATTTCTTAAGCTTGAAACTATTTTTTTCAACAAGGTTTTTATTTTATAACATTTTAAACCCTCGAGTGAAATTTAAATCCATTAATTTCAAGTTTTGAATGCTGCATTTTTGTTTCTATTCATAGTATTTCAATTGTTTTTATATAAACTTAAAAATACATTAATTCTTAATGGATTTCACAAGTTTTAAACTAATTTCTTGTATAGAAATCATTTTACAATTTTTTAAACTTTTGAATATAATTTCAATTTCTTAATTTTGAGTTTTAAGTGCTGCCATTTTGATTCTATCTATAGTATTTAAATTTTTTTTATATAAACTTAAAAATACATTAACTCTTAATAGATTGTCAAAATTTGACATTAATTTTTTGTGTAGAAATCATTTTACAATTGTTTAATCCTTTGTATGTAATTTCAATTTCTTAATTTCAAGTTTTGTGCATTGTAACTTTGTTTCCAACAAAAGTAATTCAATTGTTTTAATATAAATTTAAAGAGGTATTCATCCTTAATAGATTCCTTAATAAATTTGAAACTAATATCTTTAGTAAGAATTTTTTACAATGTTTCAAATACTCGACTGCAAATTCATTTTCTTAATTTTAAGTTTAGAGTGCTGAAATTTTGTTTTCAGCCGCTGTAGTTCAATTGTTTTAGTATAAATTAAAAAATAATTAATTTTTAATAGATTCCTTAAGCTTGAAACTATTTTGTTTTCAATAAGGATTTTATTTTATAACATTTTAAACCCTCGAGTGAAATTTAAATCCATTAATTTCAAGTTTTGAATGCTGCATTTTTGTTTCTATTCATAGTATTTCAATTGTTTTTATATAAACTTAAAAATACATTTATTCTTAATAGATTTCACAAGTTTGAAACTAGTTTCTTGTGTGGAAATCATTTTACAACTTTTTAAACTTTTGAATGTAATTTCAATTTCTTAATTTCGAGTGTTGTGCATTGTAACTTTGTTTACAACAAAAGTAATTCAATTGTTTTAATATAAATTTGAAGAGGTATTCATACTTAATAGATTTCTTAAGAAATTTGAAACTAATTTCTTTAGTAAGAATTTTTTACAATGTTTCAAATACACGGCTGCAAATTCATTTTCTTAATTTTAAGTTTAGAGTCCTGAAATTTTGTTTCCAGACGCAATAGTTCAATTGTTTTAGTATGTATTTAAAAACCATTAACTCTTAATAGATTACCTAACCTTAAAACTATTTTTTTCAATAAGTATTTTATTTTATAACATTTCAAAGGCTCGATTGTTATTCAAATCAATTAATTTTGAGTTTTGAGAGCTGCAATTTTGTTTATATCTATAGTACTTCAATTGTTTTTATATGAACTTAAAAGTACATTAATTCTTAATAGAATTTGCAAAATTGGAAACTAATTTCTTGTGTAGAAATCGTTTTACAATTTTTTAAACCTTTGAATGTAATTTCATTTTCTTAATTTTGAGTTTTGTGCGATGCCATTGTGTTCCACGAGAAAAAAATATGTGCAGGAAAGATGTGTGGTTTTTATTCTATAATTAAGTCTGTAAATAATTTGTGATATAATTTTTTTCATTTTGAAAAATTTCGGTCGATAGCTGCTTATAGCTTTTTTGTATTATTTTTCCTTTCCATAATAAATATTTTTACTTATAATTTTTAGTTAAGTTTGTCTAGATTTGAGATTGAAAAAGTGAGGATCAGAAAATGATTAAATCCTCAAGTAATTGAAAAATAAATGATTAATTTTGCTTTAACAATACTGAATGTAAGTTTATTTATTGTAATCAAGTTTTTTACATCATTACATCATTGCTAGTTAATGGTTTTAAATAAATCTTATAGTCTGAATATTTCTAGTTAAATTTTAAGCTTTAAATTTAATGTTATATTATTGTTTTACAATATTTTAAAGACTAGACGTACTCGAACTTTCAATGTT
The DNA here is from genome assembly GCA_963969525.1 of Ontholestes murinus. Taxonomy (NCBI): domain Eukaryota; kingdom Metazoa; phylum Arthropoda; class Insecta; order Coleoptera; family Staphylinidae; genus Ontholestes; species Ontholestes murinus. Next base: position 64,068,088 of record OZ018395.1, on the reverse strand, counting down.
ATTTTTTTGTTTTCTAGCTAAGTTAGAACAATTGTTTTAAGTGATTCTTACAGTAAAAATCATGTTGAATAAATTTTGGAAATTTTAGGCTAATTCCTTTATTAGTTCTTATTTTACAATAATTTAAAACATTGAACGTAATTTGATATTCTTAAAATCGATATTTCCACCAATTTTTATTGGTTTTCAGCTATGGTAGGGAAATTATTTTAAGAAAATCTTATAATCTGATTAATTATAAACAAATTACGAAAATTTTTAAGCCAATTCCTTGATTAGTTTTTCTTTTACAATATTTGAAAGCAATAAACGTAATTATATTGCTTTACAATCGAGTTTTCTGCGATTTCTTTTTCATTTATAGCTTCTACGTATGAATTGTTTTAACATATGAATGTAAACTAATATTGATAATTTAAAACTAATTCTAATCGATTGTTTTCAATTGTTTTAAACACTGAAGGAACTTGATTTTTTTACAATTAAAGTTTCGCCGATATTTTTTGAGTTTTATTCACGATAACGCAATTCGGAATAATTTTGACTGCATTTTAAAAATTTTAAGCTAATGCTATGATTAGTTTTTGTTTGACAATCTTTTAAAACTCTCAACCTAATTTCATTCTCTTACAATTAAATTTAATGTGTTATTTTTTTGTTTCTAGCCACAGCGCAGCAATTGTTTTACATAAATTCCATAGTTTAAATGATTGGGTATAATTTTGGGCTAATTTTACACCAATTCCTTGATTAGTTGTTGTTTTACAATATTTTAAATCCCTGATCGTAATTTTATTTCCTTAAAATCGGATTTTCCTTTTTTTGTTTTTTTTTTAGCTAAGATACGACAATTATTTTAAGTAAGCCTTATAGTCTAAATTATTTTGAATAAATTTTGAAAATTTTAAGCTAATACAATGATTAGTTTTTGTTTTACAATCTTTTAAAACTCTCAACCTAATTTCATTTTCTTACAATTAAGTTTGAAGCGCTATTCTTTTGTTTCTAGCTACATTGCAGCAATTATTTTACATAAATCTCATAGATTAAATGACTTTTAATATATATTTGCAAATTTTACAGTAATTTTTTTATTAATTATTGTTTTAAATAATTGAATGTAATTTTATTTTATTAAAATCCAATTTTCCACACTTTTTTGTAATTTTTTAGCTACAATATGGCAATTATTTTAAGCAAACCTTATAGTCTAAACCACTCTGAACAAATTTTGTAAATTTTAAGCTAATCCTATGATTAGTTTGTGTTTTACAATGTTTTAAAACTTTTAACCTAATTTCATTCTCTTGCAATTAAGTTTGAAGCGCTATTCTTTTGTTTCTAGCTAAATTGCAGTAGTTTTACATAAATTTCATAGTTTAAATTATTGTGTATAAATTGTTGCAAATTTTACACTAATTCTTTAATTATTTATTGTTTTACAATATTTTAAAACAATGAACGTAATTTTATTTTCTTAAAGTTCAATTTTCGGCGCTTTTTTGTTTTTCTAGCTAGGATAGGGTAATTATTTTAAGTAAACCTTATAATTTGAACCTTTCTGAATAAATTTTGAAACTTTTAAGCTAATACAATGATTAGTTTTGGTTTTACAATCTTTTAAATCTTTTAACCTAATTTAATTCTCTTACAATTAAATTTAACGCGCGATTCTTTTGTTTCTAGCTATATTGCAGCAATTGTTTTACATAAATTTCATAGTTTGAATAATTGTGTATGAAATGTTTGCAAATTTTACATTATTTCCTTGATTACTTATTGTTTTACGATATTTTAAAACACTGAACGGAATTGTATTTCTTATAAATCCAATTTTCCACGATTTTTGTTTTTTTTTAGTTACGATAAGGCAATTATTTGAAGTAAATCTTATAATCTGAACAATTTTGAACAAATTTTGAAAATTTTAAGCTAATACTATGATTAATTCTTGTTTTACAACCTTTTTAAACTCTCAATTTAATTTCATTCAATCACAATTAAGTTTAATTGTAGTTTCTAGCTACAATAATTATTAACTTGATTTCATTCTTTTCTAGTTAAATTTATCACGTTATTCTTTTGTTTCTAGCCACGATGCCGCAATTGTTTTACATAATAGTAAGGCTTACAATATTAAAATCAGAAAATCGATATTTGCAAGCTGTGATTGGAAAAATTATAAAAAATTAATTACTCAAAATATGAACTTAAAAATATTCAAAATTATAACAGAAATCATTGTTATTTAATTATTTGTAAAGATAATCGACATATTTTATCCGTAAAGAAAAGCAGATCGTTTAAAACATAAAAGTAAAAATATTGAAAATTGCATTCGGTGACTTGAAAAATTATAAGTAATTAACTACCAAACTTATTGATCTAAAAAGTTGCATAGGTAATCACATTAAAGTAGGATATAATTTTTTGTGAGAAAAAATGATATTAAATATTTGATTGTAGAGGCTTTCACTTTGTGATACATATTTTATAACTTTAAATTGTGCAACAAATGTAATTTTAAGTATTAGTTTGATAATGACCAGCTGAATTGTGTCGAAACTATAGTCACTGAAATAATAAAGTGTGTGATATAATTAAAGTTAAAAAATGATATATTTTATCTTTAAACTAAAGCAGAACGCGTTGAACTTAAAAGTGTAATAATAGAAATTTGCAGTCTGTGATTTGAAAAATTGCAAAAAATTCAATACTTATATTATAGACCTAAAATTTTAAAAACAATATTCAGAAGGAATTAGTTTTTAATTATTCATAAAGAATATAGACAGATTTTTTTAATTTAAATAAAAACAGAAGACTTAGATTCTTAGAGTGGAAAAATCGAAATTTGTATTTTGTGGTTTAAAATAATTACTTAAATTAAAGAGTTAAATTTTTTAGTATTTAAAGAGCTAAATTAAAATAATTAACATATTTTATCTTCAAACGGAAATAGTAGGCTTTATATATCAAAGTTTGAAAATCAAAATTTGCAGTCTGTGATTTGATAAATTGTAAGAAATACAAACTTGAAAATATGTATAATTATACAAAAATCTCTAGTTTTTAATTATTTATAAAGAAATGCAACATATTTTATCTTTAAACAAAAAGCAGAAGGCTTAAAACTTTAAAAATTAAGAAAATCAAGAATTTGCAGTCTTTGATTTGATAAATTGTAAAAAATTAAATACTTAAAAATATGTAAGAGTATTCAGAAACTATTAATATTTAATTATTTATAAAGATAGTTGACATATTTTATCTTTGAAGAAAAGTAGAACGCTTAAAACTTAAAAGTGGGAAAATCGAAAATTGCATTCAGTGATTTGAAATTATTAATTCGATTGGTCTAAAAAGTTGAATTTCATAGTTTCAATAATTGTGTATAAATTTTTGCAAATTTTACGCTAATTCCTTGATTATTTATTGTTTTACAATATTTTAAAACACTGAACGTAATTTTATTTTTTTTAGGCTATTTTTGTTTGTTTTTTAGCTACGATACGGAAATTATTTTAAGTAATTTTTATTAAGTATTATAAGCTTATAGTCTAAACCATTTTGAAAATTTTAAACTAATACTTTGATTCGTTTATGTTTTACAATATATTAAAACTCTCAATCTAATTTATTTCTCTTGAAATTAAGTTTAACGCGCTATTCTTTTGTTTCTACCTAATTTTACTAATCTCTTAATAAAAATATCTTCCTTCTAGTGGATTAATCTGTTTGGCGGAAACTTTTAATGTATAATTATATTATTAGATAATGATTATGTTTTTTTAATACATTTATTGATTTGAATTCTCATAAATTACTAAAAAAATAAATATACAAACTCAACCACCATCAACAATCATCATCAATCAATCACAATTTAATTGACCATACATTACACGCGTTCAAACAGTACAGATCACAATGTACAGATCAATTATCAAATGTATCACACAACGCACTGGACGCGCAGAAGAGTGAGAGGGGAGAGGAATGCGTGGGATGATGATGATGATCGATTATTATTGTCGTAACACTTTTATTGTCGAGCGACAATCTTGTACGAGTCAGCTAGTATCTGTGTCGGACAATATTTGCCGCACACAATTCAACAATTTATGTATCAATATCTATAAATGTTGATTGGACGTTCGCTATGAAATATTTTATTTCCCCCGTCTTCCCTTATGCGCACGGGGTCGAGTGTAGGTGATAAAATTGGTGCTTCCTTCAGGGGCGTGGACGCGGGGTGAGTTTACTGGGGTTGTGAATATGTTGTGATATTGGGACATTCAATCTTAATCTCTTAATAAAAATATATTACCTTTAACGAATCTTCTGATTTTAATTATACTCTTCATAAATGAGATAAATGTATTAATTATATTGCTTCTTCAAGTTAATGGGTAGATATGAATTAACATGATCAAAACTGAATTGCTTTTAAAAATGTATGTAGTCTTAACAAAAATAATATCAATAATTACAATTTATGATTATATAAAAGGAAACGTATTGTTTGTATTAGTTCTTTTTTAACGTAATTAAAAGCAGGTATATCGGTTACCAGTTCCATATTTACTTTAATCCTGGACTTAGTTGATGGGTTAATAATTGGTTCACGAGGCAATGGCACACGCTATGAAGTCATGATGCCACTTTTCTCTCTCTCTGTATGTGTGTAAGATATCTCAAAGCAATGGTGTATCTCTCTGTGTGTGTGTGTAATGATTTCCAATCTGAAGAGAGTGTGCCCCCCGCGGAGGGCAGAAGCATTAGGGCCGGTGCACGGCGGGAGATCGCGACCCGACCCCTCGCCTCCGCCGCCCCCCTGCTCTTCCGCTCGTTCTCTATCCGTCTCGGCCTAGCTTGCAACTAATTATAACACTCATTACCGAAGTTTATTAATCAATGTTCAATAGCAATCATAGCCATTGGCCCGACGTATTGTTCTCTCTGCGGCCGCCTTGTTTACGGCCTCCACTTCTCCATCGTCCTCATCTCGTCTCATCTATCCCCGGTGATGGCCTCAAACACGATACCCAACGCCAGATTGCTATCTACACCACTCCGGATTGTGACCCAAAAACACCATCTTAAGAATTAATTTATAACACATCATTAAAGTCAACCATACACATAATTATATAATGTTTACACTAAAAATAATTGAACTACAGTGTCTAGTAATAAAACTACAGCGCTCAAATATCGCAATTAAGACATTTTTAATTTGCTTCCGAAGGTTGTTGTAAAATTACTCCCTACTTGAAAATTTAGTTTCAAACTTAAGAAATCTATTAAGAATCAAAGCCTTTTAAAATGTATACTAAAACAATTGAACTTCTACTGCTGGAAACAAAATGGCAGCAATCTAAAGTTAAAACTAAGAAATCGAAATTTTCCTTTGTTGAAAAAATCGTACCGGGCGAAAAATTGGCAAAAATTCCTCAATTGCTTTATTTTTAAATTTTGGATATTTTCCATGCAATTTTTCCAAATTTTTTAGTTTTTTCAGAATGTTTCTTCTATTTCCAAGAATTTTCTATCTTAGCGACCATTTTCTTTGAGAATTACTGCCATTTCTTACATATTTTGAGAATCTTTTCTAATATTTTAAACACATTTCCTCAAAATTTTAAATTCCCTCACAATTTCTGGAAACTTATTATTATTGTTAATTGTAGCATTTTTCAAATGCTCTTTAATTTCTCTAAAATTAATTATAATTTCTTGCATTTTCTCTTTAAAATTTGGAGAATTTTACTTTTCTCAGAATATTTTCTTCAAAATTGCAAAAATTTTCATTTTCATTCTTCAGCAATTATTCTTTTTTAAAAATTTAATACATTTTATTATTCAATTATTCTTCCATTTTCCGTTAATTTTTCATCTTATATATATATAATTTTCTTTTATTTTAATTTTTTTAAATTATCCAGTATTACTTATTCTATTTTATTTTTAGCACTTTCTTTTTTCTATTTTGAAAATTTTTCCAGATTATTAGAATTATTTCTTTAAAGTTTTCAAGTAATTTCTTATAGATGGCGCCTGTTAGTAAAGTTGGTGTTGAGAGTCCTCGTGCAATTGTGTGTAGTTTGTGTAATGTACAAGTGAAGAAATACATCACGTGTAGTAATTGTGATCAGGACTACCATCCGAGTTGCGTATTAAAAATAATCGGTACTTATGTTGACTCTAATAAACAGATATTTTGCTGCAAATCTGCCGATGGAGAGGCGGCCATAAATACCTCGACCATGACTGAGCCAGCTGACTGTGAAAGTTGTAAACGCAACAATGATGAAATTTCAAAACTAAAAAAGGAAAGGACGGAGCTAAAATTAAATGAAATAGAGTTTAAAAGATCCATAATAATTTAGGATGTAACTGCCGAAGATTTTGTGAACGGTGAAGGAGATACAGCAGAGCCCGACCTTGTACAGCATACGGAAATTAAATACCTAAACAAACTCCTAATTCAAAAGGACAACAACATACTGAGCATGCGTGATACAATCGCATCATTAAAACAACTGATCCAGTTATTAAATACTATAAAATCCCTTTTACATTGTCAACAATCTATAATAAAGTGCACTGACAACGCAGCTTCAGAAAAAAAAACAGGATTTGGCGATTGCGCACGCAAGAGCTGATGTCAAAATAGCGGAGCAAATAGATATTCCAAAACAAAATTAAGAACCTAACCTGAAATACACACTCGGTAATATAAAAGTAAAACGATTCCCAGCTGAGCAGCCGTGAATACAGGTCGTGTTTTTCATATCCGCCCCACTTTACTGGTACATGTGAGTTCTCTTCTGTTTGTGTTACTTATTCTATTTTCATTCTTAACTAAATATCTATTTTTCCTTACCTATACTCTCCCCCCATTCGTACTCATCGAATAACCTATAATGACCACGTATTCGGGGGGTTCAGACTCCCCCGATAAGCCACCCGAAGAATCTGAAATTGTAGTTTTCAACCCTACTGATCGTGCTCCTTATTCTGTTTATCTGGAAACAAAAAATATTAACCCCTGACCTTGAGTAAGTAAACCCAGGTATGCAAAATGTGGTTCATCAGATCATGGTGTGAAACTTTGTATAAAAGAACAGCCAAATTGCATTAATTGCCATGGAGCTCATCTCTCCACAGAAATTGGTACTTTATCAAAGAACAGGACTTGCAAAGAATTTCTCAGACAAAAAAAAAATTAAGGAACCTATATCCCGATCTGGTTCTCTGATTCTCTGGTTTAAATCGATGGGAGGACAAAGAGTTCCGCCGCATGTAGGCCCCAATGGGCCCTTTGTGCTTCCTCCCATCTGAGTCCTCATTCCTTGCCACGGTCAAGCCAACCCAAGGCATTGGCAAATGCCAGGACTACAGCAAGAGGGACTCTGAGGATGTCTGATGGATTTAGACATCCCTCTCCCATTGTGGATTTACGTAGGTTGGATAACACGGGGCAGTCTAGGAGTACATGCTCCGCGGTTTCCTCTTCTACTTCACACCCTCTGCAGACAGGACTAGATTGTAGTCCCAGTTTGTACAGGTGTGATCGTAAATTGCAGTGTCCTGTAAGAAGCCCTACCACCTTCCGTAGGTTTTCTCTGGACAGTTGCATATTGTATCTTTTTGAGACTCTACAGCCAGGTATGTTGTCCCATCGCTCCTTATGGCATCTGATTGATGCAGTTTTCAGTAGGGTACTCAGATCTAGCAGAGAGGGCAGCAGGGAGGGATTCGGTCCGCTTACCGTTTGTCCGGATGCCTTCCTCGCCAAACCATCTGCTATTCTGTTCCCTCTGCTGTTGTTGTGTCCTTTTACCCAGCATAGAGTTATCTCGTTGTCACGAGCCACTTCTTCCAGGGCTTCGCAGCATTCCACCGTTATTGCTGAGGTTATTTTGCAGTTGGCAATGGACAAGATTGCCGCTCTGCTATCCGTTATAACGTGTATATTTTTTCCCTTAATCTTCTTGTCAGAGATTGCTTTTGCTGCATATAGTATACCCACGAGTTCCACCATTGTTGGTGTGCTCATTATCTTACCCATAGCAGTACTATTTTTTAGGGATAGGTTTTTGCAGAAAATTCCTATACCAGCCCCTGTTTTCGTTGACGACCCATCAGTGTATATGTGAATGTCTTTGTGCTTGCTTCCTATTCCTGAGTTTTCGAATCTCAGGTCTATTTGAAGCTTCCTGTTGAATGAATGAATATGTCCCGATATAATTCATCCTTTTCAGAAGCTAGCACACTATTTCTTCCAATCTATACAACAACAAACTATTCCAATCCAAATCACAGTCTGATGGTATGATTGTTCCTCGTAACTTCCCTACTCTACAACCCAATGCTTCTACTCTTCTTTCACCTCTTATATCTCCTTCTCATTATTCCTTTTCCTCAGTAATGCAATCCTCTCCAAAGAAAAGACCTTTCCCTGGTGGCATAGACCCAATAATCAAACGAAAACATCATGAAATAATACCCCCTAAAACTCCTCCAATTCCAGAAAATTATGTTTTAACTCTAATTCACCACACTTTAGCCCTTACTGGAAATGTGATAAAAAAACTCTTACAAAAATTAAACGACTCTAATATCTCAGGTTTTGTTAAGGTCCTTTTAGAAAAAAAATCTCATTCGATACTCTTCCAACCCGCTCCTCTCAACTAAGCACATCTTATCCCCTCCCCCATGACCCTGAAGTTAATATAATGAAACATTAGAAGGTTTCTATCAAACAAATCAAACTTAATAGATTTATTAAACTCCTTTAAACCTGATATAATTTGTTTATCCGTAACTTTCTTAGCTGTCGTAACTTATAACTTTCTCTTATCTCAATCGGACATTATTCACCCTTATCCATTACCTCTGTTTTATATCTCCCTTTCTATAGGATGTCCAGGAAGTAAGGACGAATTTGAATTTGGCGCCATTTTGTCATATGACGTTTGGATGTTTGTTATTTGCTATCCTTACCATTAACAACCTTATAGCTTGTAATTTGATGTTTATTTTCGCTATGAAGCAGATTCTGTAATAAATCTCCACAAAACAGTGGAATTACTTTGTATAATAAATTACCTGACGCAATGATGCCATAATCCAATAAACAATTTAAAGTAAGATTAAAATCATTCCTCTGCCGAAATGCATTTTATTGTATACAGGACTTTTTAGTTAATATTGTTGAGTTGAAATGTTAAGTTGAGGTAAATCATATAATTTCTATTGTCTTTTTTATTTGTCTAAATTAAATGCGTTTTATTCTGTTTTATTTTTAGTTAAATAACTTTGCTTTTTATTATTTTTATTTTTATGTGTATTTATTTAATTACTTTTTGTGATTTTGACGTGGCCAATAAACTCATATCATATCATATAGTTTTCTTGTTTCGATCAGCAATTTTTCGTTTATTTTGAAGAATTTCCCATCATTTCTTAATTTATTTTCTCCTATGTTGTTATCAAAAGTTTACAGCATTCTTGTTCTAGTTTTTTTTAGAATTTTTAAGAAACATAACAACTCAATTGGAAGAAATCTCCGTCATTTCTCCATCTATCTTATAAATAAACAATAATTTAAACTAAATCTGTATAAAATAACATGTAATCACTTTCTTCACAGTTTATTTATTAAGTTATTTTCAGATTATGATGTAAAATATTAGTGCAAAAATGCTCATGGAGATTTATTTTTCTCATTATTAATTATCATCAATCAACATTAAACTAAATCACTTTTTTTATTTAATAGAAGAAGCGTTAACTTCACGAAGTACATCTTGAATAAGCAAACTTCTAGTTTGATAATGACCAGCTCATAACCAAAATAATAGTCACTATAAAATATAGAGGTAAACCAAAGTCGCTATATTTATATAGTTTATAATTTTGTTAATAATTATGAAAGTTGTGATTAAATTAAAATAATAATAATAAAGTGTTGTGGTTTAAATAAATTTGTATATGTAGGGTGGGTGGGTGGCCTCTATCCCACTCTCTAATTCATGCATCACAAACGTAAGATTTATTAAAAATAATTTGCGTAGAATCAAAAAAATTATTTGGTTTTCTGCAGGAGAAGGGCTGGTTTAGTAATAATTTAGAAAACACTCGCTAATGATTAATTGATTGGAGGGTGGGATAGCGCTCGCACCCTACATATTACCTTAGCTACAACACTACAAACGTACATTCAATCATTTTTAGTTCATTTTATAGAAAGAAATACGTCCAAACTAGTGTTGCTTTGATAGCCTTGCTATTTTGTAACACGCAAATTACTTTTGTATCATTCAATGTCTGTCGAGAAGAGAAGTAGTTGTTCCAAAAGTGATTTGTTCTTGTAGTCTTAATAAGACTTATTTGTTGTATTTTCATGTTTTTTTCTAATTATTACAACACTGTTATTTTTTCTAATTTCAATTAAAATTCTTCCAAGTCATAATTGTCAACAATTAAGAATGCTATAAAATTAAAACATTGCTGTCGATGGAGTAAAAATTAAAATCCCCACACACCACGGGAAATAAATTGATGACTACGCCAATGCCTCCCGTTTTAGTGGCGTGCGTGGGGTGGTGAGTAACGAACTGGACCGAAGGGAAGCAATATAAAAACTATCAGTCACACCGTGTTCCTCCTCGACATATCTTCGGCTTTTCGGCCAATAAAACTTGATTCGAAGATTGACCCCCCAGACCCCGCGCACCCCCTTCCCAAAGCGCCGTATTTACGATCCCCGACTGAACACAACACGATAACAATTCTATTTCATTTCTGCGCCCTCCGATATACAGGTATCAAATTTACTGACCTCCAAAGATATATATATATATATATATATATATATATATATATATATATATATATATGCGTTCGCTATCTAATACCTTTTTCCGCTCGAGGATTTTACCAAATTAAAAATTTAATCCATCAGAACGTAAGAAACAAACTAATTGGAACGAAATCCATTCTTAGGTTTATATTCGATATGATTGAATATCTAGTTAGATTATAATTTATAAGGTTTATATTCGATATGATTGTATAGATTTTGTAAAAAGAAAGAGGTTATATAGAAAGAAAACTTTTTTTAGATTTTGTCCAAAATGTTGCAAAAATTTTGAACGTTCCATTTTGATCAACTTGAGGTCATTGAAAGTTTTTACCTAAATTCTAAATAAATGACGAAATGTGTATCAAATATAATAAATGAACTTTATTTAGAGTTTTTTTTTTTATTGGATAGTTTTTTTTTTGTAATTAGATGTGTGGTTAAATATCGTAGTGAACAACCATGGCGCGCGTATACATATATATTTAATTACCTGTAGATATCGGGAATGGTATTAATCATTGGTGAGGATGAGTGGATATGACAGTTGCACAAAGGAAGGTAATAAGGAGCCTGTTCGGTCCGGTGCGTCTCAAAGAGGCGAAGGAGGCGCCGCCTGCCTGCTGGTGGTCCACACATAAATAACTCTCGATCTCGTTTCCACCAAAAAACCTAACGACGATACCACCGTGCCCATTTATAATACTGTTTATTTAATGGCGTAATCATCACCGGAGACTCGACGTCGCCTCGCGCCAACGAAGAGAACGCAACTCTACGTGTGTGCTCTTCACGTGCTCGCACTTTCGCCCCAGGGGCAGATTTTTCACTTTCGATTGGTATAACGCGATGGAATTAACGTAGAAAAGATTTTGATTGCTTAACACTGCTTACCTATCGTTTAATTACTTCTCACATCAAAAGATTTGACATTTCTGGTTAAAGAATTTTTTAATTTTACATAGTAATATAAAAATGGTGTCGAGATGTTAAAGATCTTTATTTATCGGTTTAAAATTTCAAGTTACATACAATTTGAAGTCATAAATTGTTGAAATATCTAAGTTAAGATTCTGGTTTGTCAACTTTGTTTCGGAAATTTATATCTCAATGATTCGCCACGGTTGGTCAGGCCAACTGAAGATGAAGACGATAAAATTGAGGTATTAATCTAAGCAAATCACCTATTTACGACTCGAGAGGTCGCAGAAAAACATTTCTAAAACGTTCGTGAAAAGACATTTGTACAAGCAGGGATATGTTAGTAAACTCAAATCTATAAGAACTCAAAGAAATTCGACAAGCTCTTAAAAACAATTAATATGATCCATTTCTTAAAACTCACTAACGATGAGAAACATAATATAAAAACGACAACGCCTGAATGTTTGTGGTGCAAGCCCGAAAGCAAATAATCATTAAAATCAAGTTATGCTCTCAATTTGGTGGGATTACAAAAGTGTTGAGCATTTTGAGCTGCTAACATTTTCTTCACAATTGTATTCTGAATTAAAGTTGAAAAATAGAGATAAAACTTTTTATTTTTGTGTTATAATAAACTGAAATCATCAGTTTATGTTCTGGTAATTGGAGGGAGTGATAGTAGACACCCACCCATCCGGTATATAGTATTAAATTTTAATTTTAACCCAGTCTTGTGGACATTAAAGAAATAATCACTTGTCGCTAATTTTTTCGCAATTAAAGAAATGCCATGTAGAGTGGGCGAGTGCCCTTTAACCCACCCATCAAATACTATAATGCTGAATCCAAAGGTTACCTAAAGTAAATAAATTGTAATTACGTCGAAGTTCCTAATTTCGAATGATTAAAAACGCTAAACACAAATGATATCAATTTATAATTTCCACAGTTTACTTAAAATTGATTATAATTTGTACTCCAGTAAACAATTTTTTGTTTCTTTTATATATTGTAAAATAATTAATAAAATTTAGATCACTATCTGTTTTTATAGATAAATAACAGTCATAAACAAATGCTACTCACTTTAAATTTCCTAAATTTACTCGAAACCGATTATACTTTATATTGGAATAGGTCAAGAGTACGCTAGGTTGATGCAGAATACATTGAGGTAGGTCAAGAGTACGCTAGTAAATTATAGATAATATCAAGGTAGGTTGAAAGTACGCTAGGTTAATAAAAAATCATTGCGGTAGGTCAAGAGTACGCTTGATGTTTAATATATAACCAACGCTATCACAAAAGGAAAATCACACATTAATCATGTTTAGATCAATTGCAATCAACTATATAACTATAATCGATACTTGTTCTGCTACTCTCTTGATGGAAGCAAATTTTAAAATTAGGAGAAGTAAAACTCTTCTTATGTTCCATTTCTTTATATTCTTTGATAATGATCCGCAAGGACCAAAACACGTGTCAGTTATCTGAAAATAAAGAAATGGAACATAACAAGAGTTTTACTTCTCCTAACTATATAACTGTTTAAAATTAAATAAACATTCATCAATATTTTCTCGTGCAATTTAAAGATTGAAGAGTGGATAGAGGACACCCACCCACCCTACATATATATTTGAATTATTATTTCTACGGTTTTTTGTGATTTTTCAAAAATTATAACAGTGTTAATAATAGGAGTGTTTAAATAATTTTAATCAGTGTTTTAGCGTAGGTTTTAATTTATATGTAGGGTGGGTGGGTGGCCAATATCCTACCCTCCAATTATCAAGATACAATCAACAATTCTTAATATAATTAATACACATAAAGCATATTAACATACAAAATAGAGAACTGTTTAAAATTATTTAAAAAGAAACATTCCTTAAACTCTCGCGTGTGATTCAAATATTGAAGGCTGGATAGAGGCCACCCACCCACCCTACATATAAAATTTAATTATTATCTCTCTTGCTTTTTGTGATTTTCAAAAATTATAGCAGTGTTACAGATAGGAATATTTAAATAACTTTAATCAGTGTTTTGGCTTAAGTTTCGATTTATATGTAGGGTGGGTGGGTGCCTACTATCCTGCCATCCAATTATCAACCTATAATTATCGCCTTTTGGAAAAATGAATTCACTAAAGCGTATTTATATGATAAATAAAATACATAACTATTTAAAATTAAATAACTATTAAACAAAAGTCTCGAGTGTGATTGAAAGATTAAAGGTTCGATAAAGAACACCAACCCACCCTACGTATAGATTTTTATTATTGTCTTCGCTCTACATGTGGTTTTGAAAAAATTTCAGCATTGTTACTGATAAAAGTATTTAAATAACTTAAATCGGTGTTTTATCTTAAATTTCAATTTTTTATGTAGGGTGGGTGGGTGGCCACTATCCCATCATCCAATTATCAACATATAATAACCGAATTTCGGAAAAATTATTCCACTTAAAGCATATTTACATAATAAATAAAAGAATGTTTAAAATTATCCAAAAAATGTTTATTTTAAAACTTTCACGTGTGATTTATAGATTGGAGGGTGGATAGAGGCGCCTGCCCACCCGTTCTTTGCAAAATTCTTTGAATAGTAAAGAATTTAATTCATATAATGGTGGCAAACAACACTTGCTTTATTTATTGTTCGTTGAAAAGGTCAGAAGTTGTTTGAGGGTTGCTGAAAGATAGCTTTAAGTTATAGAAAGTAACTGCGAACACTTTTTTTACATTAATACACCCTCCAATTTTTATAACACGATCATCGCTTTTTGGAAATAAATTATGCAATAAGAATGTTAAACACGTAAATAGCCTGAAATATATTTTACATACAGATAATTAATATTAAAATTCAAGCGTATGTTTTATTGATTGAAGGGTGGGAGAATTGGCACCCATCTACTCTATATATTTATTTATATTTTTCTCACCTTTAATAGTTTAGATTCCTAAAACTTACAGCAAAATTTGTGTTGAAATTGTTGATTAGTTTTAAACGCTGTTTTTATCTTAGATTAAAATGTATATGTAGGGTGTGTGGTGGTTTTATGAAAAGCTTTTTTTTTCAGAAGAGTGGGTGGGTGGCCACAATCACACCCTCCAATTTTTATAACATGATCATCGCTTTTTAGAAATAAATTATGCAATTAGAATATTAAAGACGTAAATAGCCTGAAATATATTTTACATAGAAGTAATTAATATAAAAATTCAAGCGTGTGCTTTACTGATTGAAGGGTGGGAACATAGACACTTGACCAACCTATATATTTATTTATGTTATTCTCACTTTCAATAGTTTAATTTTCCTAAGAATTATAGTAAAATTAGTGTTGAAATTGTTGATGAATTTTAAACGCTGTGTTAGCGTATATTAATATATATGTAGGGTGGGTGGGTGGCCATTATTTAATCCTCCAATCCTTCTAACATAAATTATGGTTGCATGAAAGGCATTTTTTTGTTAAGTAAAAAATTTAAGTATGAAATTTTTGCATTGAATAAATATGCATTTATTAAACTTACGTTTATGTTTTACGAATTGGAGGGTGTGTTAGTGGCCACCCACCCACCCTACATATACAAATGTATTACATCCACTGTTACTAGTTAGATTTCCTGCGAATTGTCTCAGTGTTTGGAATGATGTTTCCAAAAATATAACACCAGAGTTTTAGTTTAAGTTCAGATGTTAATGTCGGGTGGGTGGGTGGCCTCTATCACACCCTCCAATTTTTATAATACGATCATCGGTTACTAGGAATAAATTATCTAATAAAAATGTTAAAGACGTGGCAAATAACTTGAAATATGTTTTAAATACAAGTGTTCGGGTTAATAAAATCACGTGCTTTCCGAGAAAAACTATATTGCACAAATTAAACAAGTTTACAATTAAAATAGTGAGAACACTTGCTCTTGGCGTGGTTAGCACCCGACTCGTCGTCCGTCCCTTTTCCAGGTACCGCCAAACCTACCCTCGCGTCCCATCCCCGTCTTGAGAAGGGAACATCCCGAACATGCCGCCCCCGTTGCAAGTGTAACTTGTAACAAATCATGATAAACTATTAGGCTAGGGAAGGCGAGAAACCACAGAGCGAAGATTACATAATAATAAACATATGGAAATATATACAACGACATAGACAATAAATACATAAGAAATATATGATATATACAAAATACAAGAACTTGTGAACAAGTGAAAAACTACAATGAAATTAATTAAAGTCCAGGCAAATACCAAAAGAACAGTAGTCATCCACACATCACTTAGCGATAGGCAAAGGACACACGCGAGTAACTGCACGCTTTGTCTCTCCCGTACTAGTCCGAACTGACACAACTCGCACACTTCCATCTTCTCCAGGATGTAGGGCAGAAATTCTGCCAGTCCTCCATCTCGTAGGCGGTAGATTAGCCTCATGTAGCAACACCAACTGATCCACCTCCAAGTTTGGGATCCTGGTACACCATTTTGGGCGATTTTGTAATTGACCCAGATACTCTATAGACCAACGTTTCCAGAAATGTTGGACCATTTGCTGTATGTGCTGCCATCTACTTAAACGATTCATCTGGACGTTCGTAAAATCTTCCGCAGGGAGCTCCGTAATTGGTCCCCCAATAAGAAAGTGGCCCGGTGTAAGGCAGGACAAGTCCTTAGGGTCATTGGAAAGAGGGGTGAGAGGGCGGGAATTTAAGGTCGCTTCAATTTGTGTAAGCAAAGTATACAACTCTTCGAAGGAAAGCCTAATATTTCCCGCTACCCGTTTAAGGTGGTGCTTAACCGATTTGACGGCAGCCTCCCACAGACCACCAGTATGAGGAGAATATGGTGCTGAAAAATGCCACTTTATTCCCTGACCAGCAAATTCATTAACTACCCTCTCCTTATGTAAATTTGAATTATACATTTCAAAAATTTCGCATAATTCCCGATTTGCCCCCACAAAATTTGTCCCATTGTCTGAAAAGACATTGTGCACCATACCTCTGCGAGCAATAAAACGTCTCATTGCAGCTATAAACGCGTCAGATGTTAAATTACTTACTAATTCAATGTGGACCGCACGTGTAGCAAAACAAATAAAAATGGATGCATATGCCTTTATTGTTCTACCTGCACGTCTACCTTCCTTTATAAGAAAGGGACCACAATAGTCTATACCACAATTTGTAAATGGCCTACTAACATTTACCCTTTCTGATGGCAAATTGCCCATTAATTGATAAGCGTGCATAGGTCTGTTTTTAAAACATGTTACGCATGATCTTATTAATTTTTTAAGATTGTGTTTGGCACCTAGAGGCCAATATTTTTGTCTAACATAAAACAGCGTGGTTTGAGGCCCGGAATGCATTGATCTTATATGCTCGTGTCTATATAATAATGATACGAATGCATGCATAGCAGGTAAAACGATAGGGTGTCTTTGATCGTTGGAAATATTAGCATTTACTAACCTCCCGCCTACGCGAATTACACCCTCATCATCTAAAAACGGATTAAGGGTTCGAAGCCGGCTCTTTGAATTGACGTTGCGTTGGGCCCTCAAATCACTTAATTCTTGAGAGAACTCAATTCTTTGAATTAATTTAATTAACCGTACATTAGCTTGAGCTAATTCATTGGCCGTTAGTGGCCCAATGAGCTTAATTTTATTTTGTTTGGTATTATTTAAAAAACGCAGACAATAAGCGGTTACTCGAATTAATTTTCCGTAACTAGAATAGCTTTCGAATATGTTAAAGTTATTCATTGAAATATTCACGACGCTACGGACGGGGCGCCTTTCAGGTACATCCTGTGGTGCAACGACCTCACTAACCATCCCCGGGATGACCGTCATTCGCAACCAGTGGGGCCCGTGCCACCATAAATCACAGTCAACTAATTGCTCAGGTGACATACCTCTTGACACTATATCGGCAGGATTATCACGCGTGCTCACAAACCGCCAATTCGTAGCGGGAGTCAATTCTAAAATTCGCGCGACTCGATTTGACACAAACTGCTTCCAATCCCCTGGCGACCTTAACCATGCCAAAACAATTGACGAATCACTATAACAATAATAGTTGCACGTTATATCGCCAAGTGACATCCGCATTTTATTCATCAGCTCCGCTAGTAATAACGCGGCGCAAAGCTCTAATCGAGGCATCGTTTGGCGTCGTAACGGAGCTACCCTTGATTTTGCACAAAGAAGTTGAGCTTCTGGTCTGTTGCACCTTACGCGAATGTAAATACACACCCCATAAGCCCTTTCGCTGGCATCGGCGAACCCATAAAACTCAACCTCAGTGTTAGGTTTAATTATTGTCCGCGGTATTTTCCGATTTTGTAATGTTGACAACCCGCGAGTAAATTTCTCCCAGCACAAGATCATTCGAGCAGGTAGCGGCTCGTCCCATTTTAAATTACTACACCACATTTCTTGGATTAACAATTTATATAATACAACAGTGGGGTTGATAAGTCCCAACGGATCGAAAATACTTGCAGTACAAGAAAGAATGGTTCTTTTTGTTAATTTACTAATAGAAAACGTGCTTATCTTATAAACTAGAACGTCTTCGGTGGAATGCCAGTGCAGACCAAGCGTTTTCGCGTCTTCATTTTTATTTAAAATAATTATAGGCTCATCTGTACTACTATCTAAATTATTTAACAGCTCCGTACTGTTCGAATTAAATTTATTGAGTTCAAAGCCTCCCATTTGCAATAATTTTATTAATTTATTTCTGATTTTTATTGCTGATGAAATATCGTTAAAGCCTGTTAAAACGTCGTCCACATAAAAATCGCGACGCAAGATATTAGCCGCATCCGCAAAATCTGGTGGAGCTTCATCCGCTAATTGAATTAAGCACCGTGTAGCCAAAAATGAAGCCGGTGCGGTACCATATGTGACCGTTTGTAACTCAAATGTCTTTAATGCTTCATTTGGAAATTCTCTCCACAATATTTTGTGATAAGCTTTGTCGTCCGGATGCAAAAGCACTTGACGATACATTTTTACAATGTCCGCTGATAAAATAAATGTGTGCGTTCTAAATCTTAATAAAATTGAAAATAGATCCTGTTGCAACACAGGCCCCTTCTGTAATAAATCATTTAATGAGGGTCCGTTTTCTGTTTTGGCAGAGGCATCGAATACCACCCTGAGTTTTGTTGTAATGCTATCTTGTTTTATGACAGCATGATGAGGTATATAGTAATATCGCCGTGTTTCGCACTTAGCAGGTACTTCTACCATGTGCCCTAATTCCTGGTATTCGCGCATAAACGCTCGGTATGAATCACCCAGTTTGACATCGCTACATAGCCGGTTTTCTAAATTTATGAACCGCTTGTACGCTAAATTTCGAGAGTTTCCGAGAAGGTCGGGTGACTTTTTGAAGGGCAATTTTACAATAAAACGACCTTCGGAATCTCTCGAAACATTATCAGTGAAGTGGTCGTCGCAACTTTCAGACATGTGGCAAACACGTGGCTCTTCCAAACACCAAAATTTCTCCGAATTAAAATTCATATCGGTTGACATAAAACAACGCTTTGTGTTACCTGCACCTTCGTTAGGAAGACCACCCCCGACAATCCATCCCAATTGCGTTTTTTGTAATGTGATAGATCCTGCGTTTAATTTAACCCGACCTACGCATAACATGTTCCAAAATAATTGGGAACCAATTAACAAATCAACGGGTGCGGGTTTATTAAAGGTGGGATCTGCTAATTTTACCTTCCGTGGTATATTCAATAATTCTTTTTTAAATTCTCCTTGTGGCAAATTTCCCGTTATTTGAGGTGTTACCAAACAACTAATGTCCGCGGAAAATGTGCCAACGCGCGATTTGATATTTATATCCGTTTTCGCGTGCACATATGACGTCGAGTTATTAATTCCGTCTAATAATGTGGTATGCTCTATAAGATCGGCCTTCAGTTTTTTCGCGAAATTTTCGGTAATAAAATTTGACTGAGCACCACAATCTAACAGCGCCCTACATTTTATTGCTTTGCCATTCTTGTCTTTAACAAATAAAACCGCGGTTGCTAAAATGCCGCTTACATTTTTAGGTAATGCTAAAGCGACCGACGTACTTGTAGAAGAGATGCTTGTACCCTGCGGTACCTGAATTCTATGCAATAATGTGTTATGCCTTCGATTACACGTTGCGCAACCGACTCCCTTGCATTGAACAATCGTGTGATTTGCGCGTCGCAGACAATTTATACACAAATTGAGAGTTTTAGCGCGCTGGAACCGCTCTTCCACTGATAATCTTTTAAAATTATCACATCTCGCGATTGTATGATTACCCCTACAATTAAAACAATTATTTATTACCGGCGCGGGTAAAGGTTTCGGCGGTACGGGACACGAATCTACTGATTCTGCCTTTATTTGCAAAAAACCTAATAATTTTTCTAGTGGTGGGAATTCATTCTTCGATAATGAACGTTCCCACTCTTTCGCTGTAACCCCGTCTAATTTCTTTTTTAATATGTGAATTAAAATGTCGGCATACCCGTCTGTTTGCCGACCCAACAATTTTAAAGCTTGTACGTTCTTTCGCGCAACCCGAACAATTTTTAATAATTCCTCGCCGCTCTCCGTTTGCGAAACTGCTAAGTTCATGATTGCGTCTAAGTGCGTAGCTGCTAATTTTCGTTTGTTATCGTAACAATCGATAATTAATTGCCAGGACGCATCGTAACTTTCTGAGGACACTTCCGTAGTAGCAACTAAATCGGCCGCATCACCCTTCAAACAACTTATCAAATAATGGTATTTTTGAACATTATTCAAATCGGTTCTCTCATGAATTAAAGACTTAAAGGTATTGTAAAAAGGAACCCACTCGTCATGCCTGCCAGTGAATTTAGGTAGTTGAATTTTCGGTAATTCAACATCTGCTACACGATTATGCTGCACGGTATTTATGTTTGGCGCATTTTGTGATGACAATAAGGTACCTGATCTACCTGTTGCCCTATAATAATTATCTTCGAAGTCATTCCGATCGTCTATTTCATCGGCTTCGGACGCTTCGATTTGCAATTGAATGATATTATATTCGTTAATGAGATTTAGAGCCCGCTCATGACGATGCTTTAACTCGCAAATATTCCCCCTATCATCAAATCTATCCACGTATGTTGTAAATCGCGTTAATTGTGATTTAATAACACCCCTACACCTTTTCAATTCCGCAATTGACTGTGGTTGCACTTGTGCCATTGCTTACACAAAGAAAAACAAGGTATCGTAAGGAAATTGGAAAACGGGACTAACCTTTGTTATTTTTCACTTTCCTGGTTGGCCGGTACTCTATGGGCGAGCTCGTAGACGAAGGCGCTTCTTCTGCGACGTCGATTGTGCTCCCGTTGAATGTTACCGACTTTTTGAATGGATAAGTTCAATTATGTGCCTCTTCTTATTTTACTGTACTATAGTTCTATTAATTACACGTGATCCGGTTCGAAGGACCAAATGTTCGGGTTAATAAAATCACGTGCTTTCCGAGAAAAACTATATTGCACAAATTAAACAAGTTTACAATTAAAATAGTGAGAACACTTGCTCTTGGCGTGGTTAGCACCCGACTCGTCGTCCGTCCCTTTTCCAGGTACCGCCAAACCTACCCTCGCGTCCCATCCCCGTCTTGAGAAGGGAACATCCCGAACAACAAGTAATTAATTTTTCTCACTTTCAATAGTTTAGCTTTCCTGCAAATTACACCAAAATTTGTGTTGAAATTGTTAATAAATATGGAGGATGGGTGCGTGTTCACTATTACATCCTCCAATCCGTCGAACATAAACCAATGGTTGGATGAAAAGCATTTTTTTCAGAATAGAATGTTGAGTAAAAAAATTTAAATAGGAAACTTTTCACGTTAATTAAAAATTCATTTAATAAATATACCTTCATGTTTTATGAATTGAAGGGTGTGATAGTGGCCACCCACCCACCCTACATATACAAATGTATTCCATCCACTCTTACTAATGAGGTTTCCTGCGAATTGTAGCAGTGTTTGTAATGATGTTTTTAAAAATATGACAACAGAGTTTTAGTTTAAATTAAAATGTATATGTAGGGTGGGTGGGTGGCCACTATCACACCCTCCAATTTTATAACACGAGCATCGGTTTTTAGAAATAAATTATGCAATAAGAATGTTAAAGACGTAAATAGCCTGAAATATATTTTACATAGAAGTAATTAATATTAAAATTCAAGCGTATGTTTTAGTGATTGAAGGGTGGGAACTTAGACACCTGACCAACCTATATATATATATATATATATATATATATATATATATATATATATATATATATATATATATATTATTCTCACTTTTAATAGTTTAGTTTTCCTAAGCATTATAGTAAAATTAGTTTGAAATTGTTGATGAATTTCAAACGCTGTGTTAGCGTATATTAATATATATGTAGGGTGGGTGGGTGGCCACTATTTAATTCTCCAATCCTTCCAACATAAACGATTGTAGGATGAAAAGCACTTTTTTGTTGAGTAAAAAATTTAAGTATGAAATTTTTGCATTGATTAAATATGCATTTATTAAACTTACGTTTATGTTTTACAAATTGGAGGGTGTGTTAGTGGCCACCCACCCACCCTACATATACAAATGTATTCCGTTCACTGTTACTAGTGAGGTTTTCTGCGAATTGTCTCAGTGTTAGGGATGATGTTTCCAAAAATATAACAGCAGAGTTTTAGCTTAAGTTCAGATGTTAATGTAGGGTGGGTTGGTGGCCTCTATCACACCCTCCAATTATATAATACGATCATCGGTTACTAGAAATAAAATATCTAATAGAAATGTTATAGACGTGGCAAATAACTTGAAATATGTTTTACATACAAGTAATAAATTTTTCTTACTTTCGAAAGTTTAGTTTTCGTGCAAATTACAGCAAAATTTGTGTTTAAATTGTTAATAAATATGTAGGATGGGTGCGTGTTTACTATTACATCCTCCAATCCGTCTAAAATAAACCAAAGATTGGATGAAAAGCATTTTTTTTCATAAAAGAATGTTGAGTAAAAAAATTTAAATAGGAAATATTTTACGTTAATTAAAAATTCATTTAATAAATATACCCTCTTGTTTTATGAATTGGAGGGTGTGATAGTGGCCACCCACCCACCCTACATATACAAATGTATTCCATCCACTCTTACTAGTGAGGTTTCCTGCGAATTGTAGCAGTGTCTGTAATGATGTTTTTAAAAGTATGACAACAGAGTTTTAGTTTAAATTTAAATGTATATGTAGGGTGGGTGGGTGGCCACTATCACACCTTCCAATTTTCATAACACGATCGTGGATTTTAGAAATAAATTATGTAATAAGAACAGTTGCAAATAACCTGAAATATGTTTTACATACAAGTAATTAATATTAAAATTCAAGCGTTTATTTTACTAACTGAAGGTTGAGAAAATAGTCACCCACCCACCCTACATAATTCTTTATATTGTTCTCACTTTTAATAGTTTGGTTTTCCTGAAAATTTCAGCAAAATTAGTGTGAAAATTGTTAATAAGTTTCAAACACTCTTTTAGTTTAGATTAAAATGTATATATGTAGGGTGGGTGGGTGTAAACTATTTAATCCTTCGATCAGTATATCATGAACGATAGTTAAATGAAAAGTATATTATTGGAAAGATAATGTTGAGTAAAAAAAATTAAGTATGGAATTTCTGCATTTAATAAACATACGTTGATGTTTTATTAATTGGAGGGTATAATAGTGGCCACCCACCCACCCTACATATAAAAAATACTCCATCCATTGTAACTAGTGAGGTTTTCGGCAAATTAAATCAGTGTTTGTGGTGATATTTTCAAAAATATGGCATCACAATTTTAGTTTTAAAATAAAAGTATATGTAGGGTGGGTGGGTGGCCACTATAACACCCTCCAATTTCTTTAACACGATCGCCGATTTTTAGAAATAAATTTTATAATACTATAATTTCGTTTCGTCTATTTCTTTTTATTTCCTTAAAGATTTTTAGTTGATTTGTAATTTCTAAATTTGAATATATCTCTTCACTAGATTTCAATAATTTGAGCTTTAAACAAATAATAAACTAGTGTTCGAAATTTTTTAGATTTGCTCTACTGATATTTTTATCAGTTTTCAAATATTTTCAGTCTTTCTTATTATTCCATTGTTGTAAGTAATTAAAGCTAGATTTGTGAATCATTTTTAGTACTTTATTTTGGTGCAATTAGTTACATTTCCACTAGCCTTCAAATTCAAATATTATTGGCCTATCAAAATTTATTATTAATCGTTAATATATCTTTAACTAATATTGATAAATATTGTATAACACCTCTTTTCTATTGTAGCATCTTCCCAACTCATCGACAACAGTTATTCTACGACTCTGCGTACTCTTGACCTACCTCAATTTATTCTATATTAATCCAGCGTACCCTTGACCTGACCCAATAAATTCTACGTTAATCCTGAAGTAAATAAATTTAAAATAATAAACTAGCCCCGCGTACTCCTGACCTACCATAATACACAGTGCGTTGACCTAGCGTTACCCTGACCTATCGTAACACTCCATGTATTAGCATAGGGCAGTTTTACAACGCGCCAAAATTGTTGTGGTAGGTCAAGAGTACGCTGGGTATAAAATTTAAAAAAATTAAAAAAGCATCAGAAAAGTAATAAAGGAAAAAATAATCTTTTAATTATTATTGGAAAAAAATTAAAAATTGCAATTAAAGCTGGATACATAAATGCTTATACAGAAAGGAACAATTTTTCTTTAATAATTCCTTGAAGTGTTGAAGTCGCAAGAGAAAAATGTTGTAATCCATTTACAATAAATCAATATTTTGAGCTTTTCGAAGATACGTTTAAATCCTTAACAGTAGAGAATTGCCCTAGAAATATATGGAATCTTTATGAAACGAGTTTTTGTACTGATCCTTCTAAAACCATGGTAGTTGGCGCAAAAAATTGGCGTCTACTAGGTCAGTGCTCCAGGAAGAGGAAATATTACTGTTTTGTTTGTAGCATTTGCCTCTGGAAATATAGCGCCATTTTTCATTATATTTAAGGATAAAAATATCTGGGATGAGTGGCACGCACCAGAAAATTCTGGTTTTCTGGGAACTACATATGCTGCAATGAACTGGCTGGATGGAAGCAACAAAATTACTTTGAAAAA
This sequence comes from Ontholestes murinus, assembly GCA_963969525.1. Lineage (NCBI taxonomy): Eukaryota > Metazoa > Arthropoda > Insecta > Coleoptera > Staphylinidae > Ontholestes > Ontholestes murinus. The sequence goes on along the minus strand of OZ018395.1, from coordinate 64,043,019 downwards.
AGTTACCTTATATCATTTGGACTTAAGCATCCACGTTTACTGATATACGATGGTCATTCCAAACATTTGATAGTAAGATTAAAAGAAATTGCCCTCAGCAGCCCATGTTACCTCCGCACAAAAGTCATTTACTCCAGCCTCTTGAACTAAGTGTATTTAAATCCCAAAAAACGTGGAACAAAGAATTAGTGAAAAGGCAGAGAAGGAATGTTGGCCCCAAACTTCTAAGAAGAGAATTTGTTAGAATGGTTGGGGAAATCTTGTCAAATTTAGGCCCAACTATAATAGCGAAAGCTGGAATACATCAATTTTCAAGAAAGGTGGTCCTTGATGAAATATTTAGTCCCATTAGCTTGAAGCAATGTAATGAGGCAAATACGAGAACATCTCAGAATTAGCAGCAAAGACAGATTCACAAGCAGAAATCAGTTAATTCCCTTATAGAAGAAGCTGCGTCGTATCCTCCTTTATTTCTAGAAATACCTAACAACGAAGCTGCATTAGAAATGGTGATTAATCAGGATAATTTCGACTCAATCCATTAAACAAAAGAGTTTTGAGGATTTTCTTATAACAGAAATAGTCAAATTAACTATTTCATCGAATGCTCAAAATAAGATTAGTCTAATTTAATTCAAAGAATATTTTGTAATTGTTTGTAACTGCACGGTGATGATACAAAATATTCAAATAAAAAAGAAGGGATGTGTAAAGGAATTCGTGCAACGTCCATACTCAGCACACTAACACACACACACACACACATATGCATACATATCGAAGTCTAGAAACGTATCGATCATATATCGGCAGCCTTCCATCTTGAGAATAATAACCGTGCCGTCGGAGAGAGAACGTCGATAAGTCTGGCCGGCAGATCGGAAAGGGACGGCCGTATATATGCACATTATGCATTATAACCTGGTATTACCTTTCAAACGCGATTGGCTGCCACGACAATCATTGTATAAAGTCTAAGCCACTCCCTGGCTCATTTTCACAGTCGGACGTACAAAAATTACAGGTGAAATCCGACTGACCGCCGAGTCACTACACGTTTGACCGACTGTGACTAATACATACATATGTAAATGTGTCCCGTGGTCATTATGGTACACTTTGTAATTATTTACACCCGTTCGTTTCTTTTTCCCTTCGTCTCTTTTATGTATCGTGCGCGCGTTATGCACATTTCACCGACGACTTTTCATTAAATACCTGCACAACCTAGAAGAGACCGATTGTTCTATCAACATCTACAAACTCTAATAAACTAATTAACATTCATCACCATAAATAATGAGTTATTTTATTTAATCATTATTATTACTTCTACAAAAGATTGTAGTATTCCCAAAGAAGGATTTCCTTGGTATTGAAAACCAAAAAAATTGATCTTGAATTTTGGCGTTCACTTCGTAGTACATTTTCAATGTATACTTTTTATTTCTCCACATTTTAGATTAGAAAAACAAGTAACTTTGTTTTATATTTTAATACTGACTATAGTTTCGACACACTTGAGCTTGTTATTCAAAATTTGATATCTGCATTTCCAAAAATACTGCTAAGAACTGAATTATCATCATTGCAAGCTGCAACAGTTTTTGAATGAAACAGAAAATAGAAAACCAATTGCGAAAGCTTTTCCTTAATAATAATACCCAGAAGTTCGATTAGTTTACTACTTAACTACTACTTACGAACTAAATAATAAGCATTCAAAGCTGCAAATAGAGTTTCAAATAGAAGAACAATTGCTACAGGTTGGAAAACTTACAAAAGTTCTTCCTTCAGCTTCTTTACAACATAAGCGTTTCTTAATAAAGCCCAAAAATTGTTTCAACTAGAGCAAAAAATTAGAAACCGTTTCAACTGGAGCAAACAATTGAAAAAAACAATTGCTACATTATAAAAATTGACAAAATCTACACAAAACTCATTGTATTAAAAACATCATCAATCACATTCTAAAAATTTTTAATTACAGCCTGAGAATTATTATGTGGTGATTGCAAACCAACATATTTATCACTGGAGTAATAATTGCAAGCTGCAAATAGAGTTTCAAATAGAAAAACAATTGCTACAGGTTGAAAAATTTACAAGGAAATTTCCTTGAGCTCCTTTTCAAAAAAGCGTTTCTTAATTAAGCTCAAAAATTTCAAAACTGAAGCAAAAAATTGGAAACTGTTTCAACTCAAGCAAAAAATTGTAAAAAACAATTACTACATTATAAAAATTGACAAAATCTATACAAAACTCATTGGATTAAATATTCCATCAATTAGATTCTAAAAATCTGTAACAGATTTTTTAATTACAGCCTGAGAATTATGATGTGGTGATTGCAAACCAACACATTTATCATTGGAGTAAAATAGATAGGAAAACAATTGCTACATAGTAAAAGTGGCCAAATTTACTTGAAATTGTTTGGATTTATTATTCCATTTATGAAATCCCAAAATTTTGCAATAGTTATTCTTCATTAGGAGATGAAACTTGTGTGGAGCTCATTGCAAATTAACACAATTTCTACTGAAGAAAAAAAAATTGAAAAACAATTGCTACAGCGTAAAATATGGTGAATTTTACCTAAAACTGATTAAACTAAATATTTCATTGAAAACATCCTAAAGTTTTGTATTTATTTTTAAAATTAGAGCTTGAAAATTGTATTGTGGATATTGAAAACCAACATATTTTCACTAGAGCAAAAAAAAATAAAAAAACAATTGCTACAGGGTAAAATAAAGCTGGATTTACTCAACATTAATTAAATTATATATTCATTGATAACATCTTAAAATTTTGTAATTATTTTTTAAATTAAAGCATGAGAATTGTATTGTGGACATTGCAAACAACCTATATTCCATTAGAGCAAAAAAAATAGAAAAACAATTGCTACATGGTAAAGAAAACCAAAATTTACTCAAAATTTATTAAATTAAATATTCCATTACTAACATCCAAAAATTTTTTAATGGTTTTGTTTTAATTAAAGCCTGAGAATTATGTTGTGGTAATTACAAACCAACGGATTTTTCACTGGACTAAAAAGATAGGAAAACAACATCCACAAAAGCGAAACATGACTAATTTTACTCAAAATTTTTAGAATTTAATATTCCACATATAACACAACAAAATTGTGTAATAGTTTTTCTTAATTAGAGAATGAATTTTGATTTATGTTTATTAAAACCGAAACATTTTCCACCGAAGAAGAAAAAATTGAAAAACAATTGCTATAGGGTAAATAATGGTTTAATTTACCCAAAATTCATTAAATGAAATATTTCATTCATAACATCCTAAAGTTTTGTAACTATTTTTAAAATTAGAGCTTGAAAATTGTATTATGGACATTGCAAACCAACATATTTTTCAGTAGAGCAAAAAAAATAGAAAAACTACTACCACAGGGTAAAATGAGCCTTAATGTATTCAAAATTAATTAAATTATATATTAATTGATAAGATCTTAAAATTTTGTAATTATTTTTTAAATTAGAGCATGAGAATTGTATTGTGGACATTGCAAACCAACATATTTTTAATTAGAGCAAAAAAATAGAAAAACAATTGCTACACGGTTAAAAAATGCTAAGATTACTCAAAATTTATTGATTTAAATATTCCATTACTAACATCCACACATTTCTTAATGGTTTTGTTTTAATTAAAGCCTGAGAATTATGTTGTAGTGATTACAAACCAACACATTTTTCACAGGATTAAACAGATAGGAAAACAATTGCCACAAGAGTGGAAAATGACTAATTTTACTCAAAATGGTTAGAATTTAATATTCTACATATAACACTCCAAAATTTTGTAATAGTTTTTCTTAATTAGAGGATGAATTTTGTGTTACGCTTATTAAAAAAGACACAATTTTCTCTAAAGAAAAAAAAATAGAAAAACAATTGCTAGACGATAAAAATTGCCTAAAATTACTCAAAATGGAGTTAATTAAATATTTTAAATATAACATCCTTAAATTTTGTAATCGATTTTTTTAATTACAGCCTAAGAATTATGGTGTGATGATTGCAAACCAACACATTTTTTGGTTGTAATAAAAGAGATAGGAAAACAATTGCTACATAGAAAAAATAGCTAAATTTATTCAAAATTATTTGTATTTAATATTTAATTTATTACACTCCAAAAATATGTAATAGTTTCTCTTCACTAAGTGATGAGATTTATGTTACGCTAATTTTAGACTAAAACATATTTCACTGAAGAAAAAAAATAGAAAAATAATTGCTACAGCGTAAAATATGGCTTAATTTACTTAAAATTTATTGAACTAAATATTTAATTAATATCATCCTAAAATTTTATAATGGTTTCATTTTAATTAGAGCCTGAAAATTATATTGTGGTGATTGCAAAGCAAGACACTTTTCGCTGAATTAAAACGAGAGGAAAACAATTGCCAAATAGTAAAAATGGCTGGATTTACTCAAAATTGTTTGGATTTATTATTTCTTTTACAACACACCGAAAATTTGTTATAGTTTCTCTTAATAAAGCGATGAGATTTGTTTTAGGTTCATTTAAAAGTAACACATTTTACACTCAAGAAAAATATGGAAAAACAATTGTTATAAGTAAAGAATGGCTAAATGTACTCAAAATTAAGTAAATTAAGTGTTTCATTAATTATATCGTAAATGTTTTCAACAGATTTTTTTAAATTAAAGCCTGAAAATTCAGTTGTAATGATTGCTAACTATCATAATTTTCATTGAAGTAAAACGATAGAAAAACAATTGCCACATTAGATTTTAGAATCTATTTATAAAACTTCAATATTTTCTAATAGTTTTCCTTAATTAGGGGATGGAATTTATGTTACGCTCATTGCAAACTAACACATTTTCCACTTGAGAAAAAAATAGAAAAACAATTGCTACGCGGTAAAAATGACTATATTTACGCAAAATTGATTGGATTTAAAATTTCATTTATAACATACTAATATTTTGTAATAGTTTTATTAAATTAAAGCAAGAAATTTGTATTGTGGTCATCAGAACCCAACACATTTTCTTCTAGAGGAAAACAATAGAAAAAAACAAATGCTATAGGATAAAAAATAACTATAATTAATTAAAATCGAGTTAATTAAATATTTTATTGATAATATCCTAAAATTTTAAAGTAGATTTTCTTAAATTAAAGCCTAATTATTTTGGTGTTGTGATTGCAAACTAAAACATTTTTCCCCGGAGTAAAAAGATAAGAAAACAATTGCCACAGTATGAAAATTGGCTAATTTACTCAAAATTGTTTAGATTTAATATTCCACATAATAATACCCTAAAATTTTGTAATAGTGTTTTTAATTAGAAGATGAAATTGCTATTAGGATTATTAAAACTGATTTATTTTCTTACAATAAAAAAATAATGAAAAAACAATTGCTATAAGGTAAAAATGGCAAAATTTAGTTTAAATTGATTATATTAAATATTTTATTGTTAAAATTCTAAAGTTTTGTAATTATTTTTGAAAATTACAGCATAAGAATTTTATTGTGGTCATTTAAAAGTAACACATTTTTCACTGAAGGAAAAAAAAATAGAAAAACAATTGCTATAAGGTAAAGAAAGCGTAAATTTACTAAAAACTGATTCAATTAAATATACAATTGATAAGATTCTAAAGTTTTGTAATTGTTTTCAAAATTAGAGGATGAGAATTGTATTGTCGTGATTGTAAACAAATATATTTCGTCTGGAGCTAAAAAATGGAAAATCAATTTCTGCAGGGTAAAAAATGGCTTAATTTTCTTAGGATTTATTTAACTAAATATTCTATTAAAAATATCTAAGATTTTTAAGATATTTTTTATTAAATTAGAGCTTGAAAATTATGCAGGAAAACAATTGCTATATAGTGAAAATAACTTAATTTAATTAATCCTGTTTGAATTTATTATTCCATTTATAACACCCCAAAAATTTGTAGCAGTTTGTCTTTCCTAGAGGGTGAAATTTGAGTTACGCTCTTTTCAAACAAAATCATTTCGCTTGTTTAATTTTTGTTAGAACATTAAAAATGCATTGGGGGCGTGGTTAAAAAAATTACCGTAGCGTTTAACCTAAAATATAAAAAATTATATGAAGGGTGGGTAGGTGTACCCTTCAATTATTAACATGTAAGAAGTGATTTTTTTAAGGTAATTCCCACCAAAGAAAATAATTCTGTAAGGCACTTTATAAATTATTTCTCGGCTACAATTCAAAATACATTTTATAAATAGATGGGTGGCCTAAAACCACCCACTCAACCCACATATAATATTTTACTTTTGTTTATTACTAACAATTTGAACAATGTGAATGATTTAAGGGATTTTAACGAAAAATTGGAGGTTAAGTTTTTTTGTATATATAGGGTGGGTGGGTGTCCACCATCCCACCATTAAATCTCTAAAACATACATCAGAGATTACTCTATAAAATTGACTTCTAAAAAATGCCCCTATCTTTATGTAACCATTTCATTTTATAATGTTTTTTCTGAAAATAATCGTTGTTTATATTATCAAATTTGGAGGGTGGGATAATGGTTACCCATCCACCCTACATGTATTTGTTAACATTAATCACTGTTTTTAATTGTTCATAAATGATAAGTGTTTTTCGCGGATGTTGTCAATAATGTTAAAAAGTGAAAATCTCAAAAGTTTGATTTTAGATTTTGGCTGAAGAAATTGCGAAGTTTGTTGGAAAATTTCAAAAAAACTTATAACAGAATTGTTTTTGTTTGTCATTTGTTTTATAGTTGTATATGTTTTGATTGTTTTTTAAAAATTTCATCAATATTCATTGAAAGATTTTCCTGAAAACTCATAAAAACTGATGTAGTGTAAATATTGGCCACTGTTACGAAGTTTGATGGAAAATTCTGAAAAAACTAATAATAGTACAGTTTAAGATTGTCATTTGTTTTATAGCTGTGTATATTTTGATTGTTTTTTGAAAATTTCATCAAAATTCATTGAAAGATTTTCCTGAAAACTCATAAAAACTGATGTAGTGTAAATATTGGCCACTGTTACGAAGTTTGATGGAAAATTCTGGAAAAACTATTTACAGTATAGTTTAAGATTGTCATTTTTTCATAGCTGTGTATATTTTGATTGTGTTTTTGAAAATTTCATCAAAATTCATTGAAAGATCTACCTGAAAACCCATGAAAACTGATGGAGTGTAAGTATTGGCCACTGTTACGAAGTTTGATGAAAAGTTCTGGAAAAACTAATAATGGTATAGTTTAAGATTGTCATTTGTTTTATAGCTGTGTATATTTTGATTGCGTTTTTGAAAATTTTATCAAAATTCATTGAAATATTTTCCTGAAAACTGTTGGAGTGTAAGTGTTGGCCACTGTTACGAAGTTTGATGGAATATTCTGAAAAAACTAATTACAGTGTAGTTTCAGTTTATCATTTGTTTTATAGCTGTGTATATTTTGATTGTTTTTTAAAAATTTCATCAATATTCATTGAAAGATTTTCCTGAAAACTCATGAAAACTGATGGAGTGTAAGTATTGGCCACGGTTACAAAGTTTGATGGAAAATTATGAGAAAACTAATTATAGTATAGTTTCATTTTGTCATTTGTTTTATATCTGTGTATATTTTGATTGCTTTTTGAAAATTTCATCAAAATTTATTGAAAGATTTTCGTGAAAACTCATGAAAACTGATGGAATGTAAGTGTTGATCACGATTACAAAGTTTGATGGAAAATTCTGAAAAAACTAATAATAGTATAGTTTAAGTTTGTCATTTGTTTTATAGCTGTGTATATTTTAATTGTTTTTTTGACTTTAATCAAAATTTATTGAAAGATTTTCCTGAAAACTCATGAAAACTGTTGGAGTGTAAGTGTTGGTCACTGTTACGAAGTTTGATCGAAAATTGTGATAAAACTAAAAACAGTATAGTTTAAGTTTGTCATGTGTTTTATATCTGTGTATATTTTGATTGTTTTTTGAAAATTTCATCATAATTAATTGAAAGATTTTCCTGAAAAGTCATGAAAACTGATGGATTGTAAATATTGGCCACTGTTACGAAGTTTGATGGAAAATTCTGGAAAAACTAATTACAGTATTGTTTAAGTTTGTCATTTGTTTTATAGCTGTATATATTTTGATTGATTTTTGAAAATTTCATCAAAATTCATTGAAAGATTTTCCTGAAAACTCATGAAAACTGTTAGAGTGTAAGTGTTGGTCACTGTTACGAAGTTTGATGGAAAATTCTGAAAAAACTAATTATAGTATAGTTTAAGTTTGTCATTTGTTTTATATCTGTGTATATTTTGATTGATTTTTGAAAATTTCATCAAAACCCATTGAAAATTTATCCTGAAAACTCACGAAAAGTGATTGAGTGTAAGTGTTGGCCACTGTTACGAAGTTTGATGGAAAATTCTGAAAAAACTAATTATAGTATAGTTTCAGTTTGTCATTTGTTTTGTATCTGTATATATTTTGATTGTTTTTTGAACATTTTATCAAAATTCATTGAAAGATTTTCCTGAAAACTCATGAAAACTGATGGAGTGTAAGTGTTGGCCACTGTTACGAAGTTTGATGGAAAATTCTGGAAAAACTAATTACAGTATAGTTTAAGTTTGTCATTTGTTTTATAGCTGTGTATATTTTGATTGATTTTTGAAAATTTCATCAAAACCCATTGAAAATTTATCCTGAAAACTCACGAAAAGTGATTGAGTGTAAGTGTTGGCCACTGTTACGAAGTTTGATGGAAAATTCTGAAAAAACTAATTATAGTATAGTTTCAGTTTGTCATTTGTTTTATATCTGTATATATTTTGATTGTTTTTTGAACATTTTATCAAAATTCATTGAAAGATTTTCTTGAAAACTCATGAAAACTGGCGGGGTGTTAGTGTTGGCCACTGTTACGAAGTTTGATGGAAAATTTTGGAAAAACTAATTATAATATAGTTTAAGTTTGTCATTTGTTTTATATCTGTGTATATTTTGATTGATTTTTGAAAATTTCATCAAAACCCATTGAAAATTTATCCTGAAAACTCACGAAAAGTGATTGAGTGTAAGTGTTGGCCACTGTTACGAAGTTTGATGGAAAATTCTGAAAAAACTAATTATAGTATAGTTTCAGTTTGTCATTTGTTTTATATCTGTATATATTTTGATTGTTTTTTGAACATTTTATCAAAATTCATTGAAAGATTTTCTTGAAAACTCATGAAAACTGGCGGGGGTGTTAGTGTTGGCCACTGTTACGAAGTTTCATGGAAAATTTTGGAAAAACTAATTATAATATAGTTTAAGTTTGTCATTTGTTTTATATCTGTATATATTTTGATTGTTTTTTGAACATTTTATCAAAATTCATTGAAAGATTTTCTTGAAAACTCATGAAAACTGGCGGGGTGTTAGTGTTGGCCACTGTTACGAAGTTTGATGGAAAATTTTGGAAAAACTAATTATAATATAGTTTAAGTTTGTCATTTGTTTTATATCTGTGTATATTTTGATTGTTTTTTTGAAAATTTCATCAAAATTCATTGAATGATTTTCCTGAAAACTCATGAAAACTGATGGAGTGTAAGTGATTTGATGGAAAATAACTGTCACCTGTAATTTTTTCTATTAAAACTGAAGGACAATATGAGCGAATATATATTATAAGAAAAGGAAAAGAAAAACGTTAATTATTTACGTTCATAAAACGCCCCCGTTTATATACATATAAAAATGTCCGGAGGGCGGATTGTAATAATTTCTTTTGAAAATTTGAGATTTCATAGAAAATTGAGTAAATATATGACATTACTTTGTATTTTATGGAACACGGGACCGAGAAATAATTATCTGGGAGCCTTTTCATCATTCGACTTTGGGCAAAGTTGCACACACAAAAAACCCCCAAGAAATGTCCATTGTTCGCGGAATACAATAAAAAGGAATATGAATAGCTTCTCTTTTTTAAGAGAAATAATATGGAAAATTTGATTTACATATACTACGCGAAGAGTAGGAGGAAGGGAGAGGTGGGGGCGGCAAGAGCGAGAGAGAGTGGAGCAATATAAATTTTAATTTTCCAACGGAACGAAAGAAAAAAGCGAGGGGCAGTTTTCTGCGGTGAAATTTTATTAATTCTAGGTGTACTATAATCAAGAATAAAATATAATCAATATATCATATCTATTTGAGGTCGAATCTGTTTATAGAGAAGCAATCACTTAATGAGTTACAGAAATTTGGTTAATCAAGAATTACATCATCGATATATCATATCTCCTTGAAAATTACCAAAGGGTCGAAACTATTCATAATGAAGCAGTCAATCAATGAGTTACAGAAATTTGGTTAACACAACCGTGTCGATCGGTATCTGAGCCGAAATATCAGTGGAATAAACGTATAAATCTAAGGGTGGGCTCAGCGCCACCCTCGGAGGTACATAAACATTCAATCAGCCGACAGAATCTATAATACCTATAAATACGATATCAATAAGCGACTCTCTGGGGATTTCAGGGTGGAAAAGCCACTGTTTTATCGTGAAATGTACCGAAAAAAGTTATTCGGGCACAACTCGCTGCTTTGATATCGACATATAAAAACAGTGGGGTAGGTTTTCATAAAATATGCCTTTTTCCCTCTCTTTCTCTGTACGCCCGATATTAAAGCCCCGGCGTAAATCATCTACGGGACGTCGAGTGGAAACGCACACACGAGCTAAACATTTTGCGTTGATAACAACAACCAGAAAAAAAAATACCATAAACATTTAAAAAAAAATTATAAATCATTGCATGAATTAATTATTAAAATAACAAATTGTAATTTAATATTCGGAAGTCCGCACTTGGATTAAGCAATGGCTTCCCTCGTTTTTGCAACAGTGCCACCCAGATGGAACAAAGAATGGACTCGACTGAGTAAAATATGATATTTATAAACATGTTTATTGAAGTGGCAAGTGAACAAAGGCTTGGCCGACTGACGGCTTTCCACACTTTTGAACAGTGACATTGCCCCGCCGTTTTGACAGCAGACTGGTACACTATTTCCAGCAGCAGCAAATCTACGTAACTGTATTAAATAACAATGAATTAATTTTTCCTTAATAATCACTAATTACTCCTTTTATTTATATGATTAAATAATCATGAAGATTGCTTCTATTAATCCATTGGGAAAAGTAAATAGATTTTTGCATCAATCCATGGTTTTAGATTAAGTCGAGAGCAAAATCCGCATAACTCCTTATCTTCATGCATAAATACGTACGTAAATAACGACGGTGGGGTTGGTGGTGGCTCTGCACACACGCACCCTCAGCCATAGAATTGCACCCGCGCCGATAACCAATAATCCAATATTTCAGAGTTATTTGGGTCACAGCTGTTCCCCGTCGTACACTCTGCGGTTTATATTTTAAGGAAGTGCACATAATTTCTGCCACACACACACAGAGAGAGAGGCACTGAGAATATCTTAGAATGAAATTAATATACGAAGACTTATAGGTTAAATGATGTAGAAACTCGTGCAGGATTTATGCTTTATAAACCAAGAATATTTTTTTAATGATGTACAATTCTTATCATTCAAGTTTTAACTGTTTTTCAATCATGATATATCAATTATTTTAATAGTATATTAAAAACACGTTAATTTTAGTTATATTTTCAAATTTTAAACCTAATCCCACTTGTAGTTATTTTTTTATAACGTTTAAAACCGACCAATGCAATTTATTTTTGGTAATTTAAGTTTTAACAGTCGCCATTTTGTTTTAACCTGCAATATTGCAACAGTTTCAGTATTATATTAAAAATATGTTAATTTTAATTATATTTTGAAATTTTAAACCTAATCCCACTTGTAGGTACTTTTCTACTAATGTTCAAACCAACAAATGTAATTAAATTTCCAATGATTCAAGTTCTAACAGTTTTGTTTCTACCTACAATATAGCAATTATTTTAGTAGTATATAAAAACTACATCAATTTTGTTTACATTTTGAAATTTTAAACCTAATCCCACTTGTAGTTATTTTTTTCCAACGTTTCAAACCGACGAATGCAATTTTATTTTTAATAATTTAAGTTCACACAGTCGCCATTTTGTTTTTACCTGTAATATAGCAACTGTTTCAGTATTATATTAAAAATACGTTAATTTTAAAAGAAATTTGAAATTTTAAACCTAATCCCACTTGTAGTTATTTTTCTATAAATGTTCAAACCAACAAATTTAATTTAATTTTCAATGATTCAAGTTCTAACATTCGCCATTTTGTTTCTACCTACAATATAGCAATTATTTTAGTAATATATAAAAACTACATCAATTTTGTTTATATTTTGAAATTTTAAACCTAATCCCACTTGTAGTTATTTTTTTTTTCAACGTTTCAAACCTACGAATGCAATTTTATTTTTAACAATTTAAGTTTGAACAGTCGCTATTTTGTTTCTTCCTATAATATAGCAATTATTTTAGTATTACACTTAAAATACGTTCATTTTCTAAAGATTTTGAAATTTTAAACCTAATCTTACTTGTAGTTATATTTTTACAACGTTTCAAACCGACGAATGCAATTTTGTTTTTAACAATTTAAGTTTAAACAGTCGCCATTTTGTTTCTAACTGCAATATAGCAATTATTTTAATATTATATTTGAAACACGTTAGTTTTCTAAGGATTTTGAAATTTTAAACCTAATTCCACTTGTAGTTATATTTTTACAACGTTTTAAACCGACGAATGCAATTTTATTTTTAACAATTTAAGTTTAAACAGCCGCCATTTTGTTTTTACCTTTTTCAGTATTATATTAAAAATACATTAATTTTATAAGTATTTTGAAATTTTAAACCTAATCCCATTGGTAGGTATATTTTTACAACGTTTCAAACCGACGAATGCAATTTTGTTTTTAACAATTTAAGTTTAAACAGTCTCAATTTTATTTCTACCTGCAATATAGCAATTCTTTTAGTATTATATTTAAAACACGTTAATTTTCTTAGGATTCTGAAATTTTAAACCTAATCCCACTTGTAGTTATATTTTTACAACGTTTCAAACCGACGAATGCAATTTTATTTTTAACAATTTAAGTTTAAACAGTCGCTATTTTGTTTTTACCTGCATTATAGCAATTGTTTTAGTATTATATTTAAAGTACGTTAATTTTCTAAGGATTTTGAAATTTTAAACCTAATCCCACTCGTAGTTATATTTTTACAACGTTTCAAACCGACGAATGCAATTTTGTTTTTAACAATTTAAGTTTAAACGGTCGCCATTTTGTTTCTACCTGCAGTATAGCAATTGTTTTAGTATTATACTTAAAATACGTTAATTTTCTAAGGATATTGAAATTTTAAACCTAATTCCACTTGTAGTTATATTTTTACAACGTTTCAAACCGACGAATGCAATTTTGTTTTTAACAATTTAAGTTTAAACAGTCGCTATTTTGTTTCTACCAGCATTATAGCAATTGTTTTAGTATTATATTTAAAATACGTTAATTTTCTAAGGATTTTGAAATTTTACACCTAATCCCACTTGTAGATATTTTTTTACAAATGTTCAAACCAACAAATGTAATTTAATTTTCAGTGATTCAAGTTCTAACAGTCGCAACTTTGTTTCTACCCACAACATAGCAAATATTTTAGTAGTATATACAAACTACATCAATTTTGTTTACATTTTGAAATTTTAAACCTAATCCCATATGTAGTTATTTTTTTACAATGTTTCAAACCAACGAATGCAATTTTATTTTTAACAATTTAAGTTTAAACAGTCGCCATTTTGTTTTTACCTGTAATATAACAATTGTGTTAGTATTATATTAAAGATACGTTAATTTTATAGGGATTTTGAAATTTTAAACCTAATCCAACTCTTAGGTATTTTTCTGCAAATATTCAAACCAACAAATGTAATTTAATTTCCAATGATTCAAGTTTTAACAGTCGCAATTTTGTTTCTACCTAAAATATAGCAATTATTTTAGTAGTATATTAAAACTACAACAATTTTATTTATATTTTGAAATTTTAAACCTAATCCCACTAGTAGTTATTTTTTTACAACGGTTCCAAACCGACGAATGCAATTTTATTATTAACAATTTAAGTTTAAACAGTCACCATTTTGTTTTTACCTGCAATATAACAATTGTTTCATCATTATATTTAAAATACGTTCATTTTATAAGATTTTTGAAATTTTAAACCTAATCCCACTTGTAGGTATTTTTCTATAAATGTTCAAACCAACAAATGTAATTTAATTTCCAATGATTCAAGTTCTAACAGTCACAATTTTGTTTCTACCAACAATATAGCAATTATTTTAGTAATATATAAAAAATACATCAATTTTATTTATATTTTGAAATTTCAAACCTAATCCCACTTGTAGTTATTTTTTTTACAACGTTTCAAACCGAGGAATGCAATCTTATTTTTTACAATTAAAGTTTAAACAGTTGCCATTTTGTTTTTACCTGCAATATAGCAATTGTTTTAGTATTATATTAAAAATACATTAATTTTATAAGAATTTTGAAATTGTAAACCTAATTCCACTTGTAGATATTTTTCCGCAAATATTCAAAGCAACAAATGTAATTTAATTTTCAATTATTCAAGTTCTAACAGTCGCAATTTTGTTTCTACCTACAATATAGCAATTATTTTAGTAGTATATTAAAACTACAACAATTTTATTTATATTTTGAAATTTTAAACCTAAATCTCTCTTGTAGTTATTTTTTTACAACGTTTCAAACCGAGGAATGCAATCTTATTTGTTACAATTAAAGTTTAAACAGTTGCCATTTTGTTTCTACCTGCAATATAGCAATTGTTTTAGTATTATATTAAAAATACATTAATTTTATAAGGATTTTGAAATTTTAAACCTAATCCCACTAGTAGTTATATTTTTACAACGTTTCGAACCGACGAATGCAATTTTGTTTTTAACAATTTTAGTTTAAACAGTCGCCATCTTATTTCTACCTGCAATATAGGAATTATTTTAGTATTATATTTAAAATACGTTAATTTTCTAAGGATTTTCAAATTTTAAACCTAATCCTACTTGTAGTTATATTTTTACAACCTTTCAAACCGACGAATACAATTTTATTCAAGTTTAAACAGTCGCCATTTTGTTTCTACCTGCAATATAGAAATTATTTTAGAATTATATTTAAAATACGTTAATTTTCTAAGGATTTTAAAATTTTAAACCCAATCCCACTTTTAGTTATATTTTTACAACCTTTCAAACCGACGAATGCAATTTTATTTTTAATAATTTAAGTTTAAACAGTCGCCATTTTGTTTCTACCCACAATATGGCAATTGTTTTAGTATTATATTGAAATACGTTACTTTTCTAAGGATTTTGAAATTTTAAACCTAATCCCACTTGTAGTTATATTTTTACAACGTTTCGAACCGACGAATGCAATTTTCTTTTTAACAATTTAAGTTTAAACAGTCGCCATCTTATTTCTACCTGCAACATAGCAATTGTTTTAGTATTATATTTAAAATACGTTAATTTTCTAAGGATTTTGAAATTTTAAACCTAATCCCACTTGTAGTTATATTTTTACAACGTTTCAAACCGTCGAATGCAATTTTTTTTTTAAATAATTTAAGTTTAAACAGTCGCCATTTTGTTTCTACCTGCAATATAGCAATTGTTTTAGTATTATATTTAGAATACGTTAATTTTATGGGGATTTTGAAAATTTAAACCTAATCCCACTTGTAGGTATTTTTCTACAAATGTTTAAACCAACAAATGTAATTCATGATTTTAAGTTTAACAGTCGCAATTTTGTTTCTACCTGCGATGTGATAATCATTTAAGTTTTTGTGTATAAGTATAATATAGCAATTGTTTTACAAGGTTATTATAAATACGTCAATACGTTAATAGAGGGCGCCAGCAGTACTTACTTTAAAAATGAACCTTGTATTAAATCTACGGATCACAATACAATAATTATTATAATCATACAAATTATTTTCAATGCCGGCGCGTGTACACACTCGTACACACAAATTGCACTAATAATAATAACAATAATGGCGGCTTTAATGGCGATCGTGAGGTCGTCGAAAATTAAAAAAACTCCCGAACGTCATTTGGCCTAAACAAATACCGCGCATTTAGAAAGTACAGAATTGCGATTATGCGAAAACGGTATTCGATAACATCTGATACTTAAACTCGAATAAATTACGGACTAGGTTTTCGAAAAATTCGTATGAGAACTATGCGTTAAGCAAGCGTAAATTATTATTATTGTTTCGTGCAATTATTGTGGCGGTGTTTATGTAATTTAGTAACTGTTGATTAAGATGATGATTGGTGGTTTTGATAAATTGATATTAAAATATGATATTTCTTTAAAAGTATTTTAAAATTATCTCGTAGAATAAATCAACGATGTAAAAACCGCACCACCACCCCCACTGTAAGTTCTCGGCACCTCATCACTTAACTAAACCCAACATTCTTTCCACTCACCCTCACCTTCTGTACGTATGTGTGTGTGCATATATTTCTTTTCCGCTGATGTGTACTTTCACGCGTGATGTTTCCCCATCAAATGAAAATATAAATTGACACCACTATCTCCCCGTAGCAGACCCACCCCGAAACTCAGGGTATTCTTATATGCAGAAAGAAAACATATCCATCCGACCATACGTTTGTGACAAATTTAAAAATAATATATGGCACATCCACCCCTCCGCGCTCTCGCCGATACGTAAATTCGAAAAGCTCTTTCGCCATATCAAAGTCGTAAATTCAATTTCGATGACCTGCACGCGTTCACGGCTCTTCTGCGGACCCCATATTTTCAAAACCACTCCAATTCTTTACAACCACCGCACAGAGACATGATTCAGGATTTTATATTGGGTGCGTTCTTTACGGTTTTAGAATAATCAAAATTTCAAATAGATTTAGTTTGTAAAAAAATATTAAACGCGATGAAATATTAAAATAAATATAATGGAATTTCTAATAAGAGGAGGCGGAATGAAAAAACAAAAGAGGTGAAATGAGATACGTTTATAATGCCGGCGTAAATTTTTAATGGATAACGTGCGGTAGAAAAATAGAATACCTTTTTTTAACTTTCCGTTACGCGGAGTCCGTATTTTAATATTGCATTGCGAAAGTAGTTTTTAATAAGTAATGCACACAGAGTGGAGGGTGCGGGGCGGAGTGAGGGAGGTGGTATAAAAATGACCAGCACAGATTAGAGATTAGAGATATATTGTAAAAGAATATAAGGATTATGAAGAGTAAAGTCTTTATGGGGCCGCCGAGCGAGGGGTTTGTAATTAAGGAGGGTGGAAATTCATCAGGGCGGATTTTAAAATAAAGTGGTTTCAGTTTTCAGATCTGTGCGATATAATATGTATAGATGGGCGACGGGGAAGGAGCAGGTAGGAAAGTACAAAGCAAACATAATGGTATTAATGTCCAATTTTTCACTTTAAATATTTAAAAGAGGAATCCCATTCTGTTCTGGACGGGAGGAAAAAAATAATAATTGTGGCGCCGAGTTGCATTTGTTTACACGGACGAAAATTAATTAGAGTTCCCGAATTTGATGATAACATAATATTTATTGTGGGCGAGTCTTGGGTTGATTAGAGGGATGGTTATTTTGATATTTTGATACATATACACACATAAAATTAATACAAATAAATACGCGCGTTTTAATTCTATTGTATAAAAAATATATGTATTATCATATAATATAAGAAGATTAAGCTATAGTTTAAATACGATAGAATATATTCATTTATAATTATTTTAGAATTCATGATTTTACTTTCTATTGAAGATTGAAATTCGAAAATTACTATGCAAATGCATCGTCGGTTCAAAATAAAAGGTGCCAATCAAGAGTGTGGGTCCGATGCGAAAATGTGCACATTCCCACTACGGTGTATATCAAAATCAAAAAACAAAAAAAAAGAACACTAAATTGACGGTTGTGCGAATTAAACGCCGATACCCTCAAGCACCGAGTTTCGGTATGGTTCTGCGAATTTGTGGATTATTCCCTGTCCGAAATGAAATGCTAATTTCATGCTGGAATCTGAAATATCGGCGTTAGCAATGCAAAAAGGAAGAAAAACGGACACGAAAAATATTTCCAAAAAAAAGAAAGATAGAAGAGGGAGAAAAGAAACGAGCGCTGAAATACGACGGGGCTTTGACCCATAAGGTACGTAGGAAATAATCGGGGTGGTGAATGTGGGGCTTTTTAATAGTAGGCACTTTATAACATCGTCTCCATTCTTCCTCTTACATATGCATCACCTAATACAATTATATATAAATCACCTTCTTACAGTCTTTATAGCTAATTGTATCCTCCAAAGGAAGGATGAATCTATAATATTATGCATGAAGGGAATGAAATATGATTGATTGAATACTGAAAGAAAGATGATTATGAAATTATGATAGCAAAGTTAACTCCAATTATATCATTGTCTTCAAATAAAGGTAAATAAGGAAATTTATTGATCATAGTTAGGAAGTATTTTTAAATTGAGTATTTTGGGTGTGCGGAATTTCCTCTAGTGGAAACTTATTACGGTCCTCTGATTCCATGAAACAATTAAGTGAAAACGGGACGAGTCTTTTGAAACCGCACACGTTCCGAGGCAACTGTGGTGGACACACGGTGTTGTTGCGGATCCATTGAATAGTTGTGTTGTTTCTAGACAAACAAAGGGTCGGATCATACATAGGTAAACGCCACAACACCTTCAAATAGTCGTCGCCGGCATGTAACACTAAGACACGCGAGATCAAAGTCCGGTGTGGTCAGTCTCCACTGTCAAAGAGCTCCTTTGACATACTAGTAGTCAGCTTGGCGCTACACTAGCTGCTTGCCGGACACACACACACACACACATACATGTGCACACGAACAAGTTTAATTAACGCCCTGTGTCGGCATGCTCCTTTAAGATCGGGCTTTGATTCCCAACACTTCTAAAGATTGCAAAAATGTTTACCAACTGATATCATGCATTTATATGACACTTTAGACAACAGGGGGGAACGCTACGGTGTCGAGTGGTCACGCCGTTGCAAAAAAATTAACACCACACTAAACTTTTCACATCTATACAACTTTTTTCATCCTATATATCCAACAATATATCTCTATTATAGGTACTAAAAATGAACCATTACTTTCCTTCAAATCCTCAAATACTTACAATTATTGGATTGATGAGCCTGATACTTGACGAAACTCCATTATGCAATTATTAAATCCTCGTATTTAAACCATCACTTAACCTCCTCTTACATACATACTTATAACTGGACTTCGAAAATATGGTTTAATCAATAATTGCGACTAGTGTGAATACGTGCCGTGAAATCGTAACACACGTATGTCATCATCATCCCCCCTCGGCATCAATATCGGCGGTCGAAAGAAATAAGTTAACAAATCGACAAAGTTTTCAACCGTTGGTGTTGCGGTGGGGGTGATGTATCCGTCGAACGTTTCCCGTTTCCGTTTACGCACACACAGACAGACACCCCCGAAGATTCCTCCCGTGGGGTCGGGTAATTATTAAATTTATGCTGATTCTACGTCTTAGTTAGCCGTTCGAATTACGACAAGATTTACTGTATTACCTTGATACGCCTTGCCTAATTCTAATTTATCTCGCGAGGGGAGCGAATGGCAAAATCATTTGAGATATTATTATTGCCGTAACATTACCATTGTTTTGTGTCGATTTTATTTATGTATTTTAATTATATTTCTTCGAGTTATTACGACCAGGAATTTCCCTTCAAATAACAGCTCCTTTAAAAATTTTAAAATGGGGGCATTAATAAGAATAATTACCCTAATGCTTATTTTTTTTTTTAGGAAGTAGACGGTGGGACACAAAACAACCACCCACACTACATAAAAATAATTAATTTCATCATCGTTTCCTGAAAACACCAACAATATCAATATTGAATTGTAAATCTAAAGTTATTCTTAATTTTATTATTTAAAAAGTAAAATAATAATTCCCAACAGTATTTTGTAAAAATAAATTTTGAATATGTATTTCACATTTGTTTTTGTGTGTTTTCTTATTATTAGTTAATTTTCTACAACGTAAAAGACTTTAATCCATTTTTTTTATTATTTCATTACATTTTTATTTCTTACATTTTTCATACTTATTACAATAAAGAAATTTACGTCAAACTGCAAAGAAAGTAAAAAAAAAAACATTTCAGTAATATCTGGCTAATATTTTGAGAATTGGAGGGTAGATAGTGGCCACCCACCCACCCTACATATACATAGGGAATTTCACCACTATCACCCTTTTCGATTTCTTAAAAAACACACAGTTCACAGTGGATTTATTAATCAAATTTAAAGTCACGTTTTAATTTAAGGCTAAATGTTCCTACGTTATAAAGAGTCGATGATTTTTAACCCACCCTCCACCCATTGAAAACTACTATTGTATTCTTTTCTGAAAGAATTCGTGAGAAAAAAAATATTTTTTCATCGATTAATTGTGTTTACATTTAATCTTAAACTTACTTATAAATACATTTATACTCAACATGATAACATGAATAACGAAATAGAAGCCGCAAAAATCAACACTATTAAACTTTCCAATCATTAAATATTCACTCGTATGTTTAAAGTTTTTTTTTGTATTGTTTTAATATGTTGTTATGAAAAATTTTACTGTTTTATCAGGAAAATTAGAGGATAGGATCGACAACAAAATGACAGGTGACAAAATTATAAGTAACAGAATGATATTTAAGAGAACAATAGAAAAACAAGTAACAAAATGGCATATGATAGATACAGTAAGTAACACTTGATAGATAAAAGAATAACGTGGTATATTACAGAATAGCGTTTAAAATTTGATTGATAACAAGAATATTGCAATTGATAAACATAGAACATTGTCATAATAATATCCGAGATCAAAGATTAGTAAATGAGAATGTTTTACAGTTTGATATGTAACAAAGATTTAAAAGAATACAACAGATATAATTAGAGGAAAACCTTTTTACTGAGTGATACATTATAAAAGATATAACAGAATGGCAGACGATAAAATGACAGATGAGTCATTTTATCAGCAGATAACATAATGATGACAAATGGTAGAGTGATAGATAACGGAATCACATAAATTAGAATCACAAAATAACAAACTACACGTGATAGATTACTGAACGACAAATGGAAAATGACAAAACTTCAGATGTCACAATGACAGAAGACAAAATCACAGAATAACATTTATCTGTATCACAAAATAACAGAATAAAAGATAACAGAATGACAGAAGACAAAATCACGGAACAACATTTTCCAGGATGACAGAAGACAGAATCAGAGAATAAAAGATAATATTTGACAGTTGGCAGATGACATATGACAGATGACTTATAAAAGAATGATAGAATGACTGAATGATAAATGATAGAATAACAGGTGGTCGGGTGATAGATGACAAAAGACAAAGTCACAAAATACCAAATGACAGATGATTGAACATCAAATAACAAATAAAATAATGACAGAAGATAGAATCACAGAATGATAGGTGCCAGATAACATATGGCAAAATTACACAATGACAGGCGACAGAAAAAAAGATGATAGAAGGACAAATAACAAAATGATAAGTGATCAAATGGCTAATGACAGAATATCAAAATAGCATTTGAAGGATGACGCATACAAAAATATTGCATATGACAAAAGATAATAGAAGATTGATACAATGATATCCGACAGATCAGTAGATTTTTTTAAAAAGTTTTATAGGTAACAAAATATAACAGAATATAACAGTTATGATCAAAAGATATCATTTTGACAAAGTGATAAATTATAGATGATATAATGACCTATGACAAATAGCAGATGATAGAATAACAGATGATAGAGTGACAGATGTTGACAGGTAACTGATATAAGAATGGTAGAATGACAGAAGGTTAAATGACAGAATGACAGATGGTCAAGTGATAGATGCCAGAAGACAGAGTCACAAAATAACAGGTGTCAGATGACTGAACGACAAATGATATATAAAAGTATTACCCAAAGAGATAATCACATAATAGTTCCCAGATAACCGATAACAGGCGACAGATGTCTGATGATAGAAGAAAAATGACTCATAATAAATGGCATATAACAGATGACATAACAGAATGGTAGATGATAGAATGACAGTTGGTCGGGTGATAGATGATAAAAGACAGAGTCACAATATAACAAATGACAGAAGATAGAATTAAAGAATAATCAGTGCTAGATGACAGATAACCAAAATGGCCGACAGATGACATATGGTAGATAACAGATGACAGACGACTGAATAATAGGCGACAAAATGATAAGTGACAAAATGACTAATGATTGAATCGCAGAATAACAGATATCAGAATGGCATATGATGGTTGATGTATACAAAAATATTACAGATGACACGAGACGATAGAAGATTGTTATAATGATATCCGACAGAACACAGAGAAGTATATAAGAGATTCAGAATACAACAGATACAATTTGAGGCTAACATTCTAACAGAGTGATAAATTATAAATGATATAATTATAGATGACAGATAACACATATCAGATAACAGAATGGCAGACAACAGATGGCAGATTTACAGATGGTAGAGTGACAGATGTGACATAACATGTGACAGATAACTGATATAAGAATGAAAGAATGACAGAAGGGTAAATTAAATAAAACACTAGTTTAGCATTTTTTCAGTTGGTTTATTAATCGCTAGATATATATTTTGGTCACAAAGTGATCATTATCAATAGCAAACTCAGTTTTATTAATTATAAACATTTTCACGTACTCTACGTACGTACGTACGTTTCTAGTTTGCAGTGTTGCCATTATATTTATAGCGAAAATACGTATAATACTTTTTCATTTTATCAAAAAATATAAATTCTAAGTAAACCTAGTAATTTTAAAAGTCATTTTTATGATCCATGTAATTTTTAGAATCATTAAAACTGTGAGTTGCAAATTTCATTTTTTGTAACTTTACGTTTATAGTGTTGCCATTACATTTTTAGCTAAAATATCTATATCATTTACTGATTTTATCAAAAATTGATAAATTATAAGCACATTTTGCCATTTTAAAATTATTTCTACCATTGCAGTATTCACTAGAAATTTTCAAAGTGTGAGTTGTAATTTTCGTTTTTGGTAATTTCTGTTTTGCAATGTTGCCATTATATTTTTAGCAAAAATTCGTTCAGTACTTTCTGATTTTATTAAAGATAAATAAATTCCAAGTATTATTTGTAATTTTCAAGCTGTTTCTATTATTTGTGTAATTTTTACAATCTTCCAAACTGTGAATTGCAATTTTCGTTTTTTGCAACTCCCACTTAGCACTGTTGCCGTTATATTTCTAGGTAATTACAGAGATACAAACTACAAAAATAAATGCTGGAAGTTTGTTAGTAAATTTTAAAACCTTCAAAAAAGATTCTAAAAATCTGAAAAAGAAATTTTCAAATTACCTAATTGATTTTGTTTCCTTTAACTTCAACAAAAATTTTAAAAACAGTTTTAGAATCTTGAAAGAGCTTCTAGAAATCCTCAAATAAAATCTGAAAATTAGTAAGGGAAAAAAAGATAGAAATTTTTAAGAGATATTGCTAATAAAAAATTGGAAGAATAAATGTAAGAAAATTATTAGAAAATTTTAGAATCTTACAAGCAATTTTAGTTATCTGAAGGTGAAAGTACTAATTAAAAAAATGAATTATCAAAGAAACAACTAAAAATATGAACTTTTATATTTGTCCAGCATTTTCTCTTGCAGATTTTTATATGTTTTTCAGCATTTCTTGATTTATCTTATCAAAATTTTCCAGAAAATTCTGTTCCAACTATTAAAGTTTTTCTTTTATTGTTTTCCAGTAATTTTTTTTGCATAATTTTTGAGTTTTCCATTAATTTTTCTTCCAGTTTCCAGTTTTCGGCAATATTTTAATATTTTAGAATTTCATTTCCAAATTATGTTAATTTGTTTTACAAAGTTTTAGAATTGTTAAAGATTTTTAGAATTTTAGAAGCAATTCTTGTTTTACTAATTTTCCAGAAACCAATTTCTCAATTATCGAAAATCTTTCTCTTCTAAATTGCTTGAATTTTTACAAGGTTCTACAATTTTTTATTGTAGATTTTCTTGAAAGGTCTTTTAAGTTTTTAAAGTTAAAAAAGAGAGAAATTACTAAATAATTCAATAAATGTATAAAATAATTTACTGGAAATTCTAGAAATCTAGAATCGAAATGACTGAAAAAAAACATAAATCTTCAAAGAAAATTCAAAAAAATGTAACAGAAAAAAAATAGGATTGTTGCTAACATAAGAGTAATAATTAAGTACAAAATTTGTAGCTCAAATAATTTTAAGACTATTTATTAAATTATAAAATTGTACGATAAAAAAATCAACAAGAAGGGTAAATGACAGAATAACAGATGGTCGAGTGAAAGATGACAAAAAGCAGAGTATAACAAATGACAGATACAAGAATTATCCGAAGAGATTAAGGATAGTGGCCACCCACCCACCCTACATATTTATTGAAACTTATAGTAATACACTGATTTTTTGAAAGCTAGACAACAACAGAATAATTGAGGTAAAGAAATTTTTGGAAATTAAAACAGTGAGAGTGATTTAAGTAAAATTTTACATGTAGGGTGGATGGGTGTCCTCTAACCCACCCTCCAATCATTAAAACATATACTCGTTTTTTTTTCTGGATAAATACTTAATTATAAAAAGTTATCTTTATTGAATCACTAATTAATTACGTTTTTATCAAATATTTCTTTTTAAAACTCAACTGTTTTTTTAAATATAAACTGGAGGGTAGGTTAGAGGAAACCCACCCACCCTACATATCCATTAAAACATAGAGAAACCCACTCAGATTTTAAATTTTGTTCAACATCAGGAATAGTAGTGTTGAAAATTTTTGAAAACTAAAACAGTGACAGTGACTAAATAATAACTATATATGTAGGGTGGGTGGGTGGCCACTTATTTAGCCTTTAATCAGTAAAACATAGACTCGTGTATTCCTGGAAAAAAATTGATTATAAAAAAACTTCTTTTATTAATCACTTAATTATACTCTTATGTACAATTTTATGTAATAAATTAGTCGTTTGTGCTTTAGTAATTAAAGGGTAGGACAGGGGCCACCCACCCACCCTACATGTCTATTTACACTTACAGTAATACACTGATTTTTAAATTCTAAACAACAACAGAATAATTGAGTTAGAGAAATTATTGGAAATTAAAACAGTGAGAGTGATTTAAGTAAAATTTTACATGTAGGGTGGGTGGTTGGCCTCTAACTCACCCTCCAATCAGTAAAACATATACTCGTTTTCGTTTTCTGGATAAATACTTGATTATAAAAAGTTATCTTTATTTAATCACTAATTACGTTTTTATCAAATATTTCTTTTTAAAACTCAGCCGTTTTGTTATATAAACTAGAGGGTAAGATAGAGTGCAACCCACCCACCCTTCATAACTATTAAAACTTATAGAAACCCACTCAGTATTTAAACGTTTTTCAACACAAGGAATACTAGTGTTGAAAATTATTGGAAATTTAAACAGTGACAGTGACTAAATAATAGCTATATATGTAGGGTGGGTGGGTGGCCACTGATTTACCCTTTAATCAGTAAAACATAGACTCGTGTATTCCTGGAAAAAAATTGATTTTAATAAAAAGTTCTTTTATTAATCATATAATTATACTTTTATGTAAAATTTCCCGTAATAAAATGATCGTTTACACTTTAGTTTTTGGAGGGTGGTATAGTTGCCACCCACCCACCCTACATTTTTATTTAAACTTATAGCCATACACTAGTTTTTTGATTCCTAAATAACAACATTATTAAGGTAGAGACATTTTTGGAAATTAAAGCAGTGATAGTGATTATAGTAAAAATTTATATGTAGGGTGGGTGGGTGGCCTCTGTTCTACTCTCAAATCAATTAATTACTCATATGTAAATTTCTGGATGGATGCATGATTATAAGAAGTTTTCTTTATAAATTATTTCATTTCGTTCTTATCAACAATTTTATTTCGCAACTCAGCCGTTTTATCACAAAAATTGGAGGGTAGGATAGAGGCCACCCACCCACTCTACATATGTATATATAAACTTATAGTAATACACTGATTTTTGAAAAGTAAACAACAAGAGATTAATCGAGGTAGAGAAATTTTTGGAAAAGTGACAGTGATTGAAGTAAAAATATATATGTAGGGTTGTGTGGGTGGCCTCTAACTTACCCTACAATCAGTAATACATCTACTTGTTTTTTTCCCTCGGATGAAAACTTGATTATAAAATATTTTCTTTATTTATTCACTAATTACATTTTCATCAAATATTTCTTTTTTAAACTCCGCTGTTTTGTTATAAAAACTTGAGGGTGAAAACAGTAAGAGTGATTAAAGTAAAATTTTATATGTAGGGTGGGTGGGTTGTTTTCTAACCTACCTTTCAATCAGTAAAACATCTACTCTTATTTTTTCCTAGATGAATTCTTGATTATAAAAATGTTTATTTATTTAATCAATAATTACATATATATCAAATACTTCCTTTTAAAACTCAATTGTTTTGTTATAAAGAATAGAGGGTAGCCCAGAGGCCACCCACCCATCTTACATATCCATTGAAACTTAGAGAAACACACTCGATTTCTAAATGTTGTACATCAGAAATAGTAGTGTTGAAAATTTTTGGAAACTAAAACAGTGATAGTGACTAAACAATAGCTGAATATGTAGGGTGGGTGGGTGGACACTGATCTACCTTTTGACCAGTAAAAATACACTCGTGTATTCCTCGAAAAATATTGATTACAATAAAAACTTTTTTTTATTAATCACCTATATACTTTTGTAAAATTCCCATTAAAAAATGGGTCCTCTATGCTTTACTAATTTTAGAATGGGATAGTGGCCACCCACCCACCCTACAAATGTATTTAAACTTATAAAAATATACTGTTTTTTGAGTTCTAAACAACAACAGTATTATTAATGTTGAGAAATTTTTGGAAATTAAAGCAGTGAGAGTGAATAAAGTAAAAATGTATATGTAGGGTGGGTGGGTGGCCTCTGATTTACCCTATAATCAGTAAAATCTACACTTGTGTATTCCTGAAAAAAAAAATATTATAATAGAAACCTAATTACACTCTTATAAAAAATTTCTATTAATAAAAAAAGGTTAAATGAAAATAATTTTTAAGTTTTTATACCACTATTTATTGTATAATATACACAAACAAAGTTTACAATATATTATCAATTTTGACACAACTATAGTTTCGACCGTTGAATTCAACACTTGATAATGACCTGCAAAGGTCGAAACTATAGTTGTGTCAAAATTGATAATATATTGTAAACTTTGTTTGTGTATATTATACAATAAATAGTGGTATAAAAACTTAAAAATTATTTTCATTTAACCTTTTCTAAAATGAACTACCACATAGTAACGGTCGCTACCATCATTTACATTCTATTAATAAATTAGTCGTTTATGCTATAGTAATTGGAGGGTGGGATAGTGACCACCCACCCACCCTACATATGTATTTAAACTTAGAGTAATACACGGATTTTCAATGCTAATTAACAACAGTATTAGTGAGGTAGAGAAATTTTTGGAAATTAAAACAGTGAGTGTGGTTGAAATAAAAATATATATGTAGGGTGGGTGGGTGGCCTCTATTCTACTGTCCAATCAATAAATCATTCACTTATGTTTTTCTGGATGTGTGTATGATTATATGAAGTTTTCTTTATAAATTGTTTTATTTCGTTGTTCTCAACAATTTTATTTTGAAACTCAACTATTTTGTCATAAGAATTGGAGAGTAGGATAGTGGATACCCACCCACCCTACATATGTTTTTAAACTTATACTAATACACTGATTTTTTATAAACTTATAGAAATACACTGCTTTTTGTATGCAAGAAAACAATAGCATTTTTTATGTTGAAAAATTTTGGAATTTAAAAGAGTCATAATTAGAAAAAAAATATTTCGTAAGAGTCATAATGATTAAAGTAAATATATATATATATATATTATATATATATATATATATATATATATATATATATATATATATATATGTACGGTGAATGGGTGGCCTCTTACCTACCCTCCAATCAGTAAAACACACATTCGTATTTTTTCCTGGATGAATACTTGATTATAAAACGTTTTATTTATTTCATAATTAATTGTGTTTTTATCAAATACTTCTGTTTGAAACTCAGTTGTTTTGTGATAAAAATTGAAGGGTAGGATAGAGGCCACCCACCCACTCTTACATTGAAAATTATAGAAATATTCTCAATTTTTAAATGTTGTACAACATCAGGAATAGTAGTTTTGATTTATTTTTAAATTAAAACAGTGATAGTGACTAAATAATAGCTAAATATGTAGGGTGGGTGGGTGGCCACTGATCTACCCTTTAACCAGTAAAAATATAATCGTGTATTCCTCGAAAATAAAAAATGATTATAATAAAAAATTACTTTTATTAATCAATTATACTCTTATGTAAAATTTCCCCTAATAAATTAATCGTTTACGCTTTATTAATTTAAGGGTAGGATAGAGAACACCCACTCACCCTACATATGTATTTAAACTCATAGAAATACACTATTTTTTTAAACAACAACAGAATTACTGAGGTAAAAAAAAAATTTTGAAATTAAAATAGTGACAGTG
>OZ018395.1:63991012-64013803 GCA_963969525.1 Ontholestes murinus | reverse complement strand
TGATTAATTGTGTTTTGGTTAATTTTGTTTTTGTTTTTGAGAAATTTGAAGGATGACGCATACAAAAATATTGCATATGACAGAAGACGATAGAAGATTGATACAATGATATCCGACAGATCAGTAGAATTTTTTTTAAGTTTTATAGGTAACAAAATATAACAAAATATAACAGTTATGATCAAAACATAACATTTTGACGTAGTGATAAATTATAGATGATATAATGACCTATGACATGTAACAGATATCAGATGACAGAATGGTAGACGATAAAATTACAGATGATCGACAAATAGCAGATGATAGATTGACAGATAACAGAGTGACAGATGATGACAGATAACATATGACATAAAAGTGACTTATATAGGAGTGATAGAATAACAGAGGGGCAAACGACAGAATGATAGATGGTCTAGTGATAGATGCCTGAAGGCAGAGTCACAAATGACATAACAGAATGGTAGATGATAGAATGACAGTTGGTCGGGTGATAGATGATAAAAGACGGAGTCACAATGTAACAAATGACAGATCGAACGACAAATGACATAAAATAGAATCAAAGAATAATCAGTGCTAGATGACAGATATCCCAAATGGCCGACAGATGAAATATGGCAGATGACAGAATGATAGGTGACAAAATGATAAGTGACAAATGACTAATGACAGAATCGCAGAATAACAGATATCAGAATGGCATATGATGGATGATGTATACAAAAATATGGCAGATGACACAAGACGATAGAAGATTGGTATAATGATATCCGACAGAATACAGAGAAGTATATAAGAGATTCAGAATACAACAGATACAATTAGAATAAAATTTTAACAGGTGAGCTGATTATTCTAAATACCATGTATCCAATGTAAAAATTTCATCGTGATTAAATCACAGCAACTCCTATAATTTTAATTTAAATAGTAATATACTAATGCACCATCGAGTTTATTGAACCTGCACTCGAGTTTTTATGAGAAGGCGCCGTGTCGTGTGAACCATCGTCTATAAAAAAATCTTCAATTTTTGCTATACTATTGTGTCTGCGGTTTAACACATTTCTATCGACGTACATTTAAATTAGATTTATTAAATATAAACTATTCATTTTATCTTATTAAAACATATTTCCTATCCTATGTTTCTTTTATGTTTTCACCGTGGTCCATTCTTTGTTGTCATTTGTTAGCCACTGTGAAGGACCATGTAGTGTGAAGGGTGACCTTGTCTCTTTTTCTTTTTCCCCGTTTTCTTTTCTTAATCCTTTATTCCTTGTCAAATTTACGCAAACTTATTTTATACATATAATTCAATATGTCTGATAGACAACAAGGCAAATCTAATACTCTGAAAAATGCTAAATGCGATGGTGGATGTGGCCACTTGGTCACTAATCCCATAAGTATAGGCTGTAACGTTTGTCCAGAATCTAAGGTGTGCAGAATCAGCCCGCCTGAAAACACAAACAACACCACTCTTGCTGATCTTATGAAGGCTGTTTTAGCATTGCAACAATCCGTCGACAAATTAGCCAGAGACAGTGATGATCTATGCAAAGAGAACGCCGAACCTAAGAAACTTCTACATGTAATGGACGATATTCGTAATGAAAACATTAGTTTAAAGGAGTCATTGCGGGATCTTTTTGAGAAATTCAATGCATTAGAACTAAAACTCAGCAGCCTTAATAATAGCACCGTATCTGAAGGCAATTCATCTTTCCCATCTGAACAGTCGGCGCTTCAGTTTACTGAGAAAATAATTCAGGAGATTTTAGATCGTGAACACAGAAAATGTAACATTATTATTTATGGGTTGCCTGAAACTAACTCCAAATCTAAACATGAACAGCTAGATTTGGATATTAGTAGTAGTAAATAAAAGTTGAGCAAAGTCTTTTTAAACCCACCAGACTTGGAAAGTATAATCCTACCTGCCCAAATAGGAAACAACCTTTAAAGATTCGGCTTGCTTGATGGTTATGGCAGCAATCAGCAACATAACCAAACTGAAACAGAGCCATACTTTTAAAACATTAAATATCTCGAGAGATCAAACACCCTGCCAAATCGAGCACTATCGGAATGTCAAGAGGGAAATGTTGCGTAGGACGAATGCCGGGGAAAAACATATTAGGATTAAATATATCCGTGGCATATCGACAAGTGTGAAGAACATCTCGGAAAACAAATACTGCCCGGAAGTATTTGCAAAAACATCAATGTATATTACCAAATGTTAGAGGCATTAAAACTAAAACACATTCGTTTTATACCAGCTCCTGTAGCTCTGAGTTCGATATTATATTTTTGACTGAAACATGGTTAAATGAATCTGTATTAAATTCAGAAATATTTAATACTAATAATAGTGTTGTGCGCCATGACCGGAATACTTCTGTGACTCAGCGATCTATTGGCGGTGGAGCCTTAATTGCGTTTGCAAATAGCATCTCTTATGAATTCTTATTTATTTTACTCAATTGTTATATATGCTCCGCCAGATATATCGTATGAAATGCTTAATCTATTTTTTTGAGTCAATTGAGTTGGTAATTTTTGATAAACCTGTTATCATTGTTGGAGATTTTAATATACCCAATTTTGGTGTTGCTGATTTGAGCAACTGTCGGAATCCTAAATGTCATTCTGTTTTAAATTTCATGAATATTTTACAACTTGCTCAATTCAACAGAATTAAAAACTTCAATGATAGATTACTTGATTTGGTATTATGTAAGTTTGATTGTAAAATTAACTTGGAACAAGATTCACTTTCATTTGTCACTGAGGATCCACATCACCCGGCTTTATCAGGTACAATTTTAGTTGAATCGTCATGTAAAACTGATCTCTTTCCAACAAACAATAATAAATTGTATAACTTCAGAAAAGCAAATTATATTAACTTATATGATGATCTTATCACTATTGATTGGGCATTTTTGGAGTCATGTAGCAAGTCCAACGTCGCGGTTAGCGAATTTTATAATCGTCTGTACAGGGCTCTTGATAAGCACGTTCCGTTACATAATATAAAAAATACTAACCGTTTTCCACCATGGTTTACGGCAGATATAAAAAGAAACATTAAAATGCAAATTCTCCAACTCATCTTTCTATCGCTATGAATTTCAAAGATTGCGGTCTCTAACCAAATCCCAGATTAGCACTGCCTATGCATCCTATATGTTTAATATTGAAAATAATCTTAAAAGTAAACCCAAGGATACTTGGAAGTTTGTGAGGCAGAGAAAAGGCACTTCAAGAATTCCCAATCAGATGTTGTATGAAGACAAAAGTTTATCATCGCCACAAGATATTGTAAATAGTTTCGCCGATGCATTTTCTAAAATCTACCCCCCCAAAAGTATTTCGACATCGAATGAATATTTCTCACACAGCGAAACACTCTCTATATCTTATGTTACTGAGGATGAAGGAATGAAGAGTATTAGTAGGTTAAAGAATTCAACTATTTGTGGTGATGATAAAACACCAAGCTTCCTTTCAAAAGATTGTAAATATATACTAGCCAAGCCCTTATGTATGATATTCAATTAACTCTTCGTACAGCAACATTTCCTAATGTATGGAAGGTTGCGGTCATTAATCCAATTTTCAAAAAAGGTGAATCGACGAATTTACGGAATTACAGGCCTATAGCCATCTTATCTAACTTTGCTAAAGTATTTGAACATGTAATTTATAATCATATTTATCACCATACTCACAAATATATATCGCCTAATCAGCATGGATTTCTATCAGGTAGATCGACGACGACTAACCTGGCTATTATTACTCAACATATTAGCGAAGCTATCGATGATAAACGATTGGAGACAGATGTTATTTATACGAACTTCAGTCGCGCATTTGACACAATTGATCATAATATTTTACTAAGAAAGCTTGGTACTTTTGGGTTCACTTTTCAGTTAACAGATTTTATATCATCTTATCTTGAAAACAGGACTAATTATGTTCACTATAATGGTTTTAAGTCGTATTTGTTTCACAGCCAGTCTGGTGTTCCTCAAGGGCCGAATTTTGGACCACTGCTTTTTATTTTATTTATTAATGACCTTATAACTTCGATTTCGTGCCCTGTCTTGGCTTACGCCGATGACCTAAAAATATATAACACAATTAAATGCTTTGATGATGCCACCTGTCTGCAACAAAACCTAGATATATTATCTGAATGGTGGTGTATTTCTAATAAACTTAGCTTAAATATTAAAAAAAATGCTGCGTAGTTTCAGATTGTCGCAAACGCTCTTCCATTTTATTGCTAACATCGAAGTACTTCAGTGATATAGCTTTCTTGAAAACATTATATTATGCTCTTATCCGAAGTAAACTAGAATATGCATCCATTATATGATATCCCTATTATAACAGTGCATCCCTTACAACTGAACGCGTGCAGAGACGATTTTTGAAATTCCTTTAATTCAAAATGGATGGTACATATCCGGATAGATCCTGTGATTATAATACCTTGTTGTGTAAGCATAACATTTCGTCATTGAATAACCGCAGAGAAAATTACACTGCCTTATTTATACTTGATCACAAATACTGTAGATTGTCCACAGTTGCTCTCCCAAATCAATTTGTCTGTCCCTCGTCTATCATCAAGCCATTCAAGTACTTTTTTACATCCCTACTTCAAGAACGAACATTTTGCGAAAATCGCCCATTGTTCATATGAGTATGAATGGAAACAACTAATGACATTTTTGTTGGTGATTGTGCTTAATCAATATAGACTATAATTTTGGTTTTATTAGTAAATTGATTTATTAATAAGCATTTATGGTAGTTAATTTTAATTTTTAATTTTCATTTATATAAGTCAAATTTTTTGTATGTTTTTTTTGTATTTACTTATTTTTGTAATATGTTTAAATATTTTATAACCCTGTAATGATCTTCCCGTAGGGCAATAAATATTATTATTATTATTATTAACTTATAGTAATACACTCATTTTTTGAAAGCTAGACAACAACAGAATAATTGAGATAGAGAAATTTTTGGAAAATAAAACAGTGACAGTGATTAAAGTAAAAAAAATATATGTAGGGTGAGTGGGTGGCCTCTAACCCACCTTCCAATCAGTAAAACATATACTCGTTTTTTCTGGATGAATAATTGATTATAAAAAGTTTTCTTTACTTAATCATTAATTACGTTTTTATCAAATATTTCTTTTTAAAACTCAGTTGTTTTGTTATAACAATTGAAGGGTGGGATAGAGGCCACTTACCCACCCTACATTTGCGTTAAAGTAACTAAATAATAGCTATATATGTAGGGCGGGTGGGTGGCCTCTAATTTACCCTTTAACCAGTAAAGCATACTCTCATATATTCCTGGAAAAAAAATTATTACAACAAACAGTTTTTTTTTATTAATGACGTGCTTATACTTATTATGTACAATTTCCTTTAATAAATTAGTCGTTTATGCCTTAGTAATTGGAGAGTAGGATAGTGGTCACCCACCCACCATTCATATGTATTTAGAATTATAGCTTACAATGATTTTTTTAAATGCTAAATAACAACAGCATTATTAAGGTAGAGAAATTTTTGGAAATCAAAACAGTGATAGTGATGAAAGTAAAGTTATATATGTAGGGTGGGTGGGTGGCCTCTAACCTACCTTCCAATCAGTAAAACATATACTCGTTTCTTCCTGGATGAATACTCGATTATAAAAAGTTTTCTTTATTTAATCATTAATTGCGTTTTTATCGAATGCTTCTGTTTAAAACTATGTTGTTTTGTGATAAAAATTGAAGGGTATGATAGAGGCCACCCACCCACCCTACATATGCATTTAAACTTATAGAAACTCACTCATTTTAAAATGTGGTACAACATCAGGAATAATAGTGTTGAAAATTTTTCGGGAACAAAAGCAGTGACAGTGACTAAGTGATAGCTATATATGTAGGGTGGGTGGATGGCCACTGATTTAACCTTTAACTAGAAAAACATACACTCGTGTATTCCTGGAAAAAAAATCATAATAAAGAGTTCTTTTTATTTATCATATAATTACACTCTTATTAAAAATTTTGTTTAATAAATTAGTCGTTTATGCTTTAGTAATTGAAGGGTAGGATAAGGTAATACACTGATTTTTTGAATGTTAATTAACAAATATTGAAGTAGAGACATTTTTGGCAATTTTGAGTGGTTAAAATAAAAATATATATGTAGGGTGGGTCTGTGGCCTCTGTTCTGTTTTCTAATCAATTAATCATTCACTTGTGTTTTTCTGGATGGATGCATGATTATAAGATTTCCTTTTATCAACAATTTTATTTCGAAACTCAGCTGTTTTGTCATAAGAATTAAAGGGTAGGATAGTGGCCACCCACCCACCGTACATATGTATTTAAACTTATAGAAATACACTGATTTTTTATATGTTAGAAAACAATAGCATTTTTGATAATTATTTATTTTTTAAAATTAAAGCAGTGATAATGATTGAAATAAATATATATATGTAGGGTGGGTGGGTGGCCTCTTACTTACTCTTCAATCAGTAAAACATAAACTCGTAATTTTTCCTGGATGAATACTTGATTATAATTTTTTTTCTTAATTAATTAAGGTTTAATCAAATATTTCTTTTTAAAACTCAGCTGTTTTGTTATAAAAATTGGAGGGTAGGATAGAGGCCACCCACCCACCTTAAATACATATTTAAACTTATATAAACACACTTAATTTTTAAATGTCATGCAGCATAAGGAATAGTAGCGATGGAAATTTTTGGAAACTAAAACAAACATAGGGTGGGTGGGTGGCCACTGATTTACCTTTTAAACAGTAAAACATACACTCGTGTATTTCTGGGAAAAAAATAATTATAATAAAATGTTTAATTTTACTCTTATGTAAAACTCTTTTTAATAAATTAGTCGTTTATGCTTTAGTAATTGGAGGGTAGGAGAGTGGACACCCACCCACCCTACATAGGTATTTAAACTTATAGTAACACACTGATTTTTTGAATGCTAAACAACAACAGAATAATTTAGGTAGAGAAATTATTGGAAATTAAAACATTAAGAGTGATTAAAATAAAACTATATATGTAGGGTGGGTGGGTGTCCTCTAACCTACCCTCCAATCAGTAAAACATCTATATCGTACATTTACCTAGATGAATACTAGATTATAAAATGTTTTCTTTATTTAATACGTTTTTATTAATTATTTCATTTTAAAACTCAGCTGTTCTGTAAAACAGTAACAGTGATTAAAGTAAAAATATATATATGTAGGGTGGGTGTTCCTTACTCTACTCTCCAATCAATTAATCACTCATTTTTATTTTTCTGGATGATTATAAGAAGTTTTCTTTATAAATTGTTTTAATACGTTCTTATCAACAATTTTATTTTAATCACCTTTTATGTCATAAAAGCTGGAGGGTAGGATAGAGGCCACCCACCCACCCTACATATGTATTTAAACTTATAGTTACACACCGATTTTTTGAATGCTGAACACCAACAGAATAATTGACGTAGATAAATTTTTGGCACATAAAACACTGACAGTGATTAAAGTAAAAATATATATATAGGGTGGGTGGGTGGCCTCTTATTTACGCTCCAATCAGTTAATCATACACTCGTATTATCTGGATGCATGCATGATTATAAGAAGATTTCTTCATAAACTATTTTATTGCATTCTTATCAATAATTTCTTTTTGAATCTCAGTTATTTTTTTTATATAAATTGTAGGGTAGGTATATTAACCAACCACCCATCTCAAAAATTTATTAACACATAAATACATATACTGTTTTTTTTAAATGATAAACAAGATCAGAATTATTAGTGCTGAAAATATTTGGAAACTAAAACAGTGACAGTGATTAAATTAAGTATATATATGTAGGGTGGGTGGGTGTTTTACCCTTTAATCAGTAAAATATACACTCGTATTTTTCTAAAAGAATTCTTTTTTATAAGAAAATGTAATTTTCATTGGTTATTAGTTATTTATTTTATTTATTCTTTATCATACTTGCTTAAAACTGTAGTTATTACAAAATAAATAAAAAAATGTTAAAAACGTACAAATTTATTTTGACAGCAAGTTGAAGGATGGAGTTCATTATGTAAAATGTTCTTCCACTCAAACCCATGGATGACCATTTCTCCACTAATTCATAAAATAGGAAATTAGTTTCAAAGGTACTTTTTATGCTTGCATTTCCCAATTTTTTGGGAAATGTTTACAAAGATTTGTCACTTTGACAAATACTATATTTAATTACTTAATTATACTATTATTAACAATTCAGTTTAATAAACTTATCGTTTATGCTATAGTAATTGGAGTGTCCTCTAAGCATCCTTTAAGCACTAAATAAGGGCTTAAATTATATAGATATATATATTTTTTTAGGTGTAGAAATAGTTAGTGACATATTGTAGAAAATAGATTAGTTGAGGGTAACGAGAAGGTGTCCAGATAAAGAAGGAGTGAGCGGTAAGGGTCGTCGCAGTAAGACAAAGGGGTCGATTAGATAGTTAGTATGTAGAGTGCGGTAGAGGGTGTACCCTACGCGTTCGGACCGAGTTTCGGCCCTTCTCCCGGAACAGCTGTGCGTTGTTAGAAGATGGTTTATGTAGATACGCACAACGTAAATGGCCTCCTAGGAAAGAAGTCTTAATGCTGTCATATTACGTGTTTGAAATAGATTATGGCTATTGTGCGGTAATTACAGTGTTGCCATATGGGCCGTATTTATTACTGCATGGCCATTGCGTGGAGCTATAATAGTTTAATAGCTTCTTCTCCACCTCTTGCGCCCGTGCCATATACTACTTGGATTATTATTCCAATACTCACACACACACACACACTAGACTCATTCGGTATTATCTATTGCTGCAGGATTTCAAGGGTAAACTAACTGCTGTCCGCTTTTGAAATTAATTTACACGTGCACACTAATGCCCATTACCATTCGACTATTACTACCAGACCTCGAGGAATACATTTCAATAAATCTTGATATAATAGGAAATTGAGTTGCTTCAAAGATTTTAATAATATATTTGGCTTATTTCATGTAACGATTACTCACATGAAATTCGTGTCTTTTGGCATGTATATGCAAATAAATAATTTCAGTACTTGCCGGTAAGTGAAATATAACTACGGACAACATATGGAAACCACGTCCCAACAATCGAACAGACGGATGAGATATTTCGCACATGTTGTAAACCCATGGGTGTACATCTTCATGTGAACTAGTTTGGCAGGTTTACAAAATAATTTTTAAATTGCCATGCATTGAAACAAATTTAAATACTAAGCAATATTGACAATAATAATAACAACGATTTAAATTCTTGCTAAACATTCTTCCGTTCATCCTAAGAGAGAAATCATCCGTCGAAGGTAACACAAATGTTATTGAATGATTAAGTGGGGGTGTTTGTTTTCATAGGAGTGTATGAATAATTAGTGTAGGTGGGGAATTTATACGACGTGGATGAATGTAATTTAAATATTATTAAACGAATTTGGTACAATAGTTAGTTGTTGTTGTTATTAAGCGATGGCTAATCACATAATATCTTATTTAATGCGGCAACAAATGAGGGCCCCGCCTTAAAATAAATAACGAGGTGGAAAAATGGGAATTGTGCTGTGCAACGATAATCATTTTATGTATTCATTGAGCCGCAGTCTTATTGGAATCTGGTTACGGTGCCCGTGTAAGACATGGGTGTTCTCATTGGTGCTAAGTATCCGAATTAAATTGATCGAAAAATGTTTACACTTATATAAATAATTACATTATTATATTTTTAGAAGTGCTGCTTGTAGAAAGCATAGAAAAGAAACAACTGGAAAAAGATATTATTTTCTTAAGCTTCCTGGTTCTTCGTTAAAAACAGTTAATTCTGCTCAAGATTGATTTACATCTCTTAATGTCAATATTTTTGTTGCGATATGCGTTATGATACTTAATTATAACACTAACTGTGGCTTGTCATTTTTATCAACGCATATGACCTTCGTACAGCTCTTTAATCATCTTAGAACTATTTAACCTTTAGTACTTTAGTCTATAAGTGATTATCTAGTCCAATTTAGGATACATGATTACTGCAAAATATTTACCATGTTGAACTAAAGCAAGTAGGGCATTAAGTAAGCTCAGGAAGCATCATGAGTACCCAAACAAACTAGAAGATAGATTATGGAATAAAACATTACACAATGTCATATCTTTATTCAAATCAACGACCACTTATTAACGACATCGACAATTATCTTTATTAGAAGATAAAGATAATCATATTCTAGCCATTCTTATAAAATAACTGGATTAAATATCTTTTCTACAGATAAGTCAGCGCACTTACCTAATCTTGATAGTGTAGTGTCATGTTTAATTATTACATTAAATATTTTGGTGGTAAAAACTATAATATTCACGTTAAAACTTTTAAATTTTCTGTAGAAAATTATTTACGTGAGTCTAATAACATTTTTAAACAGCAAAGGAGACGTTGTTCAGGTTTCCATGACAACGCGCGTTTTCTACTGACGTCATTCGAAAAGATAATGGCCGTCGCTTGGTTGCTATGGTAACGAATGAAACCATCATTATTTTTCGACCAATGAAAATTAGGAGGGAAATTTGAATAGTGAAAATGTTGTTTACTGTTTATCATCTAATTTTCTCTAGTTATCACATTTATAATCATATTATCATAGTTATAACCTGCATTTCAGCACATTCATCACATATGTAAGCTGACTTTTTTGCAGATATTTACAATAATGTTTGCATTCAGTAGAAAAATTAGGTGAAACCTAAACATTAATCTAAACTTCGTTAACGTTGTTAGGAAGAGAATGGCGCTCGTCCAAAATAACAACCAGAGATGAGAACTGACCTTTTGCCAAAATATTACTATAAAAACCACATTAAGTAGAATAATTGAGTGAAACCAAGATGGAAGTATCTAAATTAACATGGGTTTATAATCCACTAGTAAAAACTTTGATAACATTATTAAGAGGAATAGAGCATTCGTCGGAAATAAAAATTAAAGATAAAAAACTAACTTTTTGCAGAAATATTATTGTAAAATCCACATTCAATAGAATAATTGGATAAAACCAAAACAGATTGATACTAACGAATCTGGGTATATTCACCACCAATCGAAACTTTGACAGCCTCCTTAGGAAGAAAATTACGCTGATCCAAAATATCCATCGAGAATGAAAACTGAATTTTTGCAGAAAATTTTCAGTAAAATACACAACAAAAAGAAAAATTGAGTAAAACTATAAAGGATTGATCCTAATTAATATAGTTTTATAAATCAAGATCAAAACTTTAATAAGATTATAAGGAAAAAATGTAACTCTCGTCAAAAATCAAAATTGAAGGTTGGAAACTGACATTTTGCAGAAATATTATTGTAAAATCCACACTAAGCAAAACAATTAGATAAAACCAGAAGGGATTAATTACAAATAACGTAGGTTTATACATCATCAATCAAAACTTTGATAACACTATTATAAACAAAATGGCGCTGGTTTAAAATAAAGATCGAAAATTGAAAACTGACTTCTTGCAGAAATATTATTGTAAAATCCACACTAAGTAAAATAATTACGAAAAAACAAGAGGGATTAATTAAAGCTAATATAGGTATATACAACTTTAATTAAAATTTTTATAAAACTACTATAAACAAAATGGCGCTGGTTCAAAATGAAAATCGAAAACTGAAAACTGACTTTTTGCAGAAAAATTATTATAAAATTGACACTAAGTAAAATAATTGGGTAAAATCACAAGAGATTTATTATAACTAATATAAGTTTATAAACCATTAATCAAAACTTTGATAACAGTACTATAAACAAGATGGCGCTGCTTCAAAATGAAAATCGAAGATTGAAAACTGACTTTTTGAGGATTATGTTATTGTAAAATCCACACTAAATAAAATAATTGGATAAAATTACAACAAATAAATTATATATAATGTAGGTTCATATATCATTAATCAAAACTTTGATAACAGTACTACAAACAAAATGGTGCTGGTTTAAAATAAAAATCAAAGATTGAAAACTGACTTTCTGAAGAAATATTATTGTAAAATCCACACTGAGTAAAATAATTAGGTGAAATCATAAGAGATTAATTGTAACTAATGTAGGTTTATACAACATTAATCAAAACTTTGATAACAGCACCATAAACAAAATGGCGCTTGTTCAAAATGAAAATCGATGATTGAAAACTGACTTTTTGAAGAAATATTGTTGTAAAATCCACACTGAGTAAAATAATTAGGTGAAATTATAAGAGACTAATTCCAACTTATTCAGGTTTATATAACATTGATC
This sequence comes from Ontholestes murinus, assembly GCA_963969525.1. Lineage (NCBI taxonomy): Eukaryota > Metazoa > Arthropoda > Insecta > Coleoptera > Staphylinidae > Ontholestes > Ontholestes murinus. Next base: position 64,001,344 of record OZ018395.1, on the reverse strand, counting down.
AAAATTTTGATAACACTACTATAAACAAAATGGCGCTTGTTCAAAATGAAAATCGATGAATGAAAACTGACTTTTTGCAGAAATATTATTGTAAAATCCACACTAAGTAAAATAAATAGGTAAAACCAGAAGGGATTAATTATAACTAATGTAGGTTAATACAGAATCAATCAGAACTTTGATAACACTACTAGAAACAAAATGGCGCTGGTTTAAAATACAAATCAAAGATTGAAAACTGACTTTTTAAAGAAATATTATTGTGAAATCCACACTGAGTAAAATAATTAGGTGAAATCATAAGAGATTAATTATAACTAATGTAGGTTTATACAACATTGATCAAAACTTTGATAACACCGCCATAAACAAAATGGCGCTTGTTCAAAATGAAAATCGATGATTGAAAACTGACTTTTTGCAGAAATATTATTGTAAAATCCACACTAAGTAAAATAACTAGGTAAAACCAGAAGGTATTAATTATAACTAATCTTAGTTAATACAGAATCAATCAGAACTTTGATAACACTTCTAGAAACAAAATGGCGCGGGTTTGAAATAAAAATCAAAGATTGAAAACTGACTTGTAAAATCCACACTAAGTAAAATAATTGGGTAAAACCAGAAGGGATTAATCATAAGTAATGTAGGTTAATACAAAATCAATCAGAACTTTGATAACACTACTAGAAACAAAATGGCGCTGGTTTAAAATACAAATCAAAGATTGAAAACTGACTTTTTAAAGAAATATTATTGTAAAATCCACACTGTGTAAAATAATTAGATGAAATCATAAGAGATTAATTATAACTAATGTAGGTTTATACAATATTGATCAAAACTTTGATAACACCGCCATAAACAAAATCGCGCTTGTTGGAAATGAAAATCGATGATTGAAAACTGAGTTTTTACAGAAATATTATTGTAAAATTCACACTAAGTAAAATAATTAGGTAAAACCAAAAGGAATTAATTATAACTAATGTAGATTAATACAGCATCAATCAGAACTTTGATAACACTACTAGAAACAAAATGGCGCTGATTTAAAATAAAAATCAAAGATTGAAAACTGACTTTTTGAAGAAATATTATTGTAAAATCCACACTGAGTAAAATAATTAGGTGAAATTATAAGAGATTAATTATAACTAATGTTGGTTTATAAAACATTGATCAAAACTTTGATAACACCACCATAAACAAAATGGCGCTTGTTCAAAATGAAAATCGATGATTGAAAACTGACTTTTTGCAGAAATATTATTGTAAAATCCACACTAAGTAAAATAATTAGGTAAAACCAGAGGGGATTAATTATAACTAATGTAGGTTAATACAGAATCAATCAGAATTCTGATGACACTACTAGAAACAAAATGGTGCTGGTTTAAAATTAAAAATCGAAAAATGCAAACTGACTTTTTGCAGAAATTTTATTGTAAAATCTACACTGAGTTAAATAATTAAGTAAAACCATAAGAGATTAATAAGAACTAATGCAGGTTTATACACCAGTAATCAAAACTTTGATAACACTACTATAAACAAAATGGCGCTGGTTTAAAATGATTATATATTATTATTAAAATCGTAGAGAAACTGAATTCTTGCAGAAAAAATATTGTAAAATCCGCATTAAGTAAAATAATTATCTAAAATCACGAAGGATTCATTATAAATAATGTAGGTTTTTACACCATTAATTAAAACCATGATAACGCTACTACAAACAAAATGGCGCTGGTTGAAATTAAAAATCGAAGATTGAAAACTGATTTTTTGCAGAAACATTATTGTAAAATCCACAATAAAAATAATAATTAAGTGAAACCACGAGTGATAAAGTATATATTATAATGTGTAATAGGTAACAGTCGTTTAGTAAATGTTAATTCATTGTTTGTATGGAATTAATCTTAACAAACATATAGGAATAAATTCATAAGAAATCATTAAAACGTCAGAAAATATAATTGCAATCATCTAGTGAATGAACCACGATCGTGATCTACAACAATAAACAAACAACAAGCCATAAATAACGCATGATACAGACTTTAACTGCCTGAATCAACGGTAGATGAAACAATTGTAATCAACGTTTTTTTCTTAATCCCACCACCGCAGACGAGATAATAAAGTGTCACCACGGAGTGAACGCAAAACAATCGTGTGAAGATAATAATTAAAACTATCGGGCAGAATCTAATTACCACCTTTTAAACACACACACATTCATAAGTCGATGTACAATTGTGTGAAGCTTAATTAGAACATAACAGAAAAGTTGTAAAATTAACTGCTACATTGAAGCACACCGTATTTTTAATTTAAATTAAGAAGTGTGTGATTTCAACGAGCAGAAGAGTAACGTGCTGATTAAATAATTAGATCGGAGATTTTAATCTTGGGAAGCGTGAAATTAAACGAGGATTATTACTGTAATTGACGATGAAAATAATATTCATAGGCGTAATCGTATTGTTTTAATAGAAATCTTGGGCTTGGAGTAAATTCATTATCTATTTTATAATTACCATTAATTATGATTTTAATAAAAATTTAATATAAAAACATAACAACAGAAATGATAACTGATTGATTATCATCATAACTTAGCTCTAGTTTTGACTAGGAGGGACTTATCCTGGACTAGTTATATAAGAATATTTGTTTGTTTTCTTATTTGTAAGATTAATAATTATAATTTTTATTATCCGACGCTTTTCATCATTATTACAACGAACATTAATTGCCGTGTAACCGTCGAAAATGAGTTTATCTTTTAATTATTCAAGAACTGATGAGGAGGAGCCATTGACTTTCTAATTAAAGCCCACGAAAATAATGAACTTCTGTTTGATTGATTTTTCAAGGGCGAAACGCATACCTGGCCATGGGAAATTAACAGAGACGTGACGTGAAGGATTAAACATAATTTTTTCCCCGATATTTTTACAGCGGCCGCTCTTTTCCGATGCCGTGACAATAAAGAGGCATTAATGGCTTTGGAAATCTCTTACCGGAACAGTAAAAATCGTGACGAGTCGAACAGTCAGTGGAGTCGCTATCGGAGATAACACTCCGGGACATAAAAATAAATAGGTTTTGGGGGCGGAAAGGAACGTGTAATCGCGACCGGGGGGCCCCGAACATTTAGAGTTTCCCATAAAAACAATATTGCATTCGCATTGTGGAAGAAACGTATTATGATATATCGTAAAAAAATATAAAGACCCCGGCGCGGGGGTAGATTTGCGAACAAATCTGAGGGATATCTGACCCTGATAAAACGCTCGCACGCTCACCCTCCACCCTCGATGCACAGAATCAAAAAAAAATGAGGAAAACTATTCAATCATTACAAATGTTTCCATCATCAAATATTACATTCTTTATAAATCCACAAATCCAAGACATCAGATAATCTGAAGAAGCTAAGTCTGGACTATAGGGTGGATGGTTCAAGGTTTGTCCGTAATGACTGACGACCATTATCATTAATGTTCTCTCTTCATAAATTTAAATTACGACACCAGAGACGAATAGACGTCACATCCATAACATGTTCTCTATACACATTCTTCATTTGACGATGAATTGATTGATTGAGAAATTTAGAAATCTAATCACACCCCGAACTTCACAACTTTATTTTCTTTGAACATTATGAACACTCACATTAACAGCACAATCAATACCAGTGATACCTAACACAGACAGCTCAAATACAACTGAACATGTTAGCACACATCCGCACTACTTTCCTACCATCCCTCGTATTAAATCTGTAAATCATCAAACATTAGAATTTATTTCACATTCACTATTTATAGTTGTTTTTTCAAATAGAACTTCAAAATTGTCACTGTCGAGGTAATAAAAAAATAAAAAGTATTGTAATTGATTAAATTCTAATGTAGGACGAGTGGGTATACACAATCCCACCCTCTAATTATTATAACATTAACGCCTAATTAATTAAAAGAAACTGTACTTAAGAACGTAATGATAAGGAAAAAAGTCTTTATTTTTCTTATGATAAAGCTTATTTCAGAAAAACACGAGCGAATATTTTACCGATTGGAGGTGAAATAGAGTGCACCCACCCACCCAACATATAAAGTTTGCTTTTATCACTGTTACTGTTTTTAGTTTCATTAAAAAAAATGTAATTAATGGATTAAGTTTTTAAGAGTCTTAAACTTTTAGTTTAGGTTTAAATATATATGTAGGGTTGTTTGGTGGCCCCTAACCACCCTCCAACCTTTTAAATATAAGCCTAGATTTAAATTTATAAATTATTAATTATGGAAGGATTTTATATATTTTTAAAACTATTTTTTGATTTTTATTTATTTCTCAATTATATAATAATAATACCAAAATAAAATCGTGACCACACACCCATCCTACATATATTTTTATGTTTTCTTAACTTTTATAACTGTTGCTGATTTAAATTCTACGAAAATAAAAATAAATATGTTTAGTTTAAATGATTAAAGGCTTTAAAAGTAATTATAAGTTTGAGTTTCAATATAAGTGTATGGTTGTTAAAATAGAAACGAAGATTTTGCATTAAATAAAATAAATAATAAACTTTTTCCAAATTTCTGTATTTATTCAGAAATTTCTCTCCAACGTTCCTAAAATAATTTCAAAATTTATCTCATAGATTTTTTAGAATTGTCCAGAAATAACCCTAAACTTCTAAAATTGTTGTAGGGTTTTAAAATTCTTTACATTTTTTCTTTCGAATTTCAAGACTATTTTTTCTCCTTTTTAGAATTTTCTAAAAATTTTGTAGTTTTTAAACTAGATTTTTTCTTTCAAATTTCAAGACAATATCGAGAAATTTATCCTTTTTAGAATTTAGTTTATTTAATGAAAATGATAAATAGTGGTATAAAAACTTAAAAATTATTTTCATTTAACCTTTTTTAGTTTATTTAAATTTTCCCACCATTTTATTTATTAAATTTCTAAAATTGTCCAGAATTTTAGAAAATATTTTGTAGGGATTTTCAAATTTTTAAATAATTTTTCTTTTGCTTTGCTTTTGCTGAATTCCTTCTAACTTTCTCTTCTAGATTTCCAATCTTTTTTTCATATCCTTAAATGTATTCGAAATTTCATTTCTAAATTCCTAAAATGTTCTTAGAGTTTTCTTAAAGTTTTTAAAAAATAGTTTAAAAGGGTTTTCTAATTTCCTAACAATATTCCTTCCAGATACCTAAAATTGTTTTATACTTATCAACAATTCTTCCTTTAAATTTTTATAAATTCTCTTCTAGATTTCTATGGTTTGAATTTTACAAAAAAGCAATAACTATTAAAAAAAAAATTTTCAGTAAAAATATGAAGATCTTAAAAAAACAGTTAATAATTTACCTAAATACTTGGTATCTATATTTTTCTTGTAGGATTTTCTGAATTTCTAAAGTTTCTAAAAATTTTGTACAGTTAACTTTCTACATTTTTTCTTTCAAATTTCAAGACAATTTCCAGAAATGTCTCCTTTTTAGAATTCTAAAAATTTCGTGAAGGGTTTTTAAATTATCCAACAATTTTTATCAAATTTCTAAAATGGTCCAGAAATTTCCCTTCTAAATTTAGAAAATGGTTTGTAAGGATTTTAAAAATATCCAATAATTTTTCCTTATTTTAAATTCCTTATAACTTTTTCTTTTAGATTTTCAATTTTATTTTCACATCCCCTAATTTATTCAAAATTTAATTTCTAAAATCCTATTTTTTTTTTTACATAATATTGAAGTTATCACAAAAAAAGTTTTAGAGGTTTTCTAATTTTCTAACAATTCTCCTTACACATACCAAAAATTGTTTTATATTTTCCAACATTTATTTCTGGAAATTCTTATAAATTCTCTTCTAGATTTATATGGTTTGAATCTTGCGAAGAAAAAGCAATAATTAATAAATATTTTTTAGTAAAAATATGAAAATCTTAAAAAAACATTTGATAATTTGCCTAGAACCTCGATTCATAATTTTCTTGTAGGATTATAAAATATTTAAAAATATTTCTTCCCAGTGTCTTTCAAATTTTGATTAATTTTTCTTTTAGATTTGTAGAATTCCTTATAACTTTCTCTTTTACATTGCTAAAATTGTCTTTCTAAATTGTTTAGTTGTCTGTATTCTTCAATTTTTCAGAAATTTCCCTTCAAGATTCCTAAAGAATATCTTATCTTAAAACCGCTTAAAGAATGGTTGTGAGATATTCGAACAATTCTTCTTTCAGGTATCTAAAAAGATCAATTTCTTCTACATTCACAATATTTAAAAATTGATCAACATTTTTCTTCTAGATTTGTTGAACTGTTTACAAATTTCTCTTCTGAGAAGAGAGATTTTAAAATATTCCAGAAATGAATCTTCGCGATTTCTAAAATTTGTTTTAAAGGGTAACGAATTTTTCTTTTCGAACATTTTTAAATAATCAATAATTTTTTTTTCCAGAATTTAAATTTAATTTACTAAAAAAATAGAGATTTCTAATTTTTCTAGAGGGTTTTGTAATTTTCTAACCGTTTTTCTTTCACATATCTAAAATTGATTTAAACATTTTTATTGGGTTTAAAAATTGATCAACATTTTTCTTCGAGATTATTTGAATTGTTTAAATATTTCTGAAGAATTTAAGTATTTTTCAGTAATTTTCCTTTTAAGTTTCAAAATTTTTTTAATAATTTGTTTTCAGATTTCTAGAAATTTTTTAGCAATTTGAATTCCAGAGTCCTAGAACGTTCTTCAAGAATTCTAGAATTTTTGAGCAATTTTGTTTACAGGTTTCTAGCATTTACTCTTAAGGTATTAGAAATGTCTCTTTTAAAATCCATATATATTCTAAATTTAGAATTTTCCAGAAATTTTTCTTAAAAGTTTGTATTATTTTCTTTTAGCTAAAATATTCCAGAAATTTCGATTTCAAATTTCAAAGATTTTGTACCAATTTATTTTCTAGATAATTCTTCGAGAATTCTAGAAATATTTCATAAAATTTCCTTTACTCTAAGAATTACGAGAATTTGCTTTAGGAATACCTTCAGAATGTCTCTTTGCAACGTCTTAAAGTTTCCAACGTTTTATAAAAAAAATTAAAGTTCTTGATTTTCCCACCAATTTCCCTTACTAGTTTAATATGTTTTCCTAATCTCTAAAAAAATCTTAATTCTTTGAATAAGCTTTAATTCTTATTACTAGATTTTAATTTTTTTAACCAATTTCATTTCTAAAGAATATTCGTCGAGAATTCTAAACACTTCCTCAAATGTTCAAAAATTCTTCTTTCTTCAGAATTTCTTCTTGAAATATTTTTTTTAAGCTTTAAGCACCTAAGAATACTCTTTGAGAGTTTCTAGAATTGTATAGCAATTACTTTAGAGTTTCTGAAAGTTTGAGAATTTTTTTCCAACAATTTTTCTTTAAAGTTTCTTATATTTTTTTCAGATTTCTAAAAGTTTTCAGTAGTATTATTTATAGAAAACAAGAATATTTTTCAACAATTCTAGAATTTTCCAGCAATTTTTTTTTAGAGATTTTTTAAGGGTTTTAGAGTTTTTTTATAGCAATTTTCCTATAAGTTTCTAAAATTTTATTAATGAATTCTTATTTTGCTAGCAATTTCTTTACAGATTCTAGAATGTTTTTCAAAATTTCTAGAATTTTCGACTAAGTTTTCTAACAGGCATTACGTTTTAGAATTTTCCAGCAATTTTAATTCTAAAATCCTTAGATGTATAATTAATTCTCCAGCAATTTCGCTAACAAGTTTATATGATTTTCTTTGAAGGTTCTTAAATATTACAGCAATTTAATTTTCTACAAATTTTATTTCTAAAGAGTATTCTTTTAGAATTTACTTAAATGTTTAATAAATTTGCTTAAATAATTTTTTCTAAATTTCTCTTTGGAGTTTTTATTTTAAAAATTTTTAGCGTCTTAAAATATTTTTTGAGAGTTCTAGAATATTCCAACAAATCCTGTTACTAGTTTTAAAAGTTTTCTTTCGAATTACAAGTAATGTATCTTCTTAAGTGTTTGGATATCCTTTGAGAATTATAGTTTTTAGAGATTTTCTTTTCTCACGTCTCAGCAATATATTCCATAAAATTTGCATAAAGGTTTAAAGAAATATCGCTTTAAGAATTTCTCTCGATTTAAAAATTTTCAAAATTTCTAAAATTTATTTTAAAGGGTATCGAACTTTTCCAAGAATGTTTCTTTTCGAACTTTTTGAAATAATTATTTTTTTCCAGAAATTAAATTTAGTTTACTAAAACAAAATTAGAGGCTCTTGTAATTTTACAAGGTTTTTTCTTGTACGTAACTAAAATTATCCTGAAATTTCTCTTATAGTTTCCTATTTATTTTAAAGTTACTAACAATTCTTTCTTTCAGATTTTATAAATTGCTCTTCCAGATTCCTAAATTATTCTCAGTAAGTTATGAATTTTAAAAGCGTTTATTGCTAGAATTATTCAGAAAATTTCTTTCTAGATTCTTAAAATTTTCTTCAAGGCTTTTAAAACAAACATTTCTCTAGATTTTTAGAATTGTGTATAACTTTCCGATTTCCAGAATTTCTAGAAATGTATCTTCTAGATTTCTAATTTTTTTAGAGGGTTTTGTAATTTTCTAACAGTTTTATTTTACATATCTAAAATTGTTCTGAATTGTTTAAATTTTGCAAAAATTTTCCAAAAAATTTTCTTCTAAATTTTAAGAATTGGCAAAAAAAAATTAATACATAGTTTTTTCAGTAAAAATATAAAAATCTTAAAAATCGGTTTAAAGTTTGCCTAAAAACTTGATAGCTATAATTTTCTTTTAGGATTTTAAGTATTTGCAAAAATATGTCTTGCCAATGTCTTGGCGGCTTCTGAAATTTTCCAATAAGTTTTCTTACAGATTTCTCTATTTTTCCCTAAAAATTTTTGTAGAGGTTTTGAGTTTTCAACATTTCCTCTTCATGATTTTAAGTAATTTTCCTAAAATTGTATTATTTAGATTCCTAAAAAAATGTAGAGGATTTGAAAATTTTTCTACAATATTTCTATCAGATTTCTAGAAATGAGCAGAAATTTCTCTACTAATTTAATATATATATATATATATATATATATATATATATATATATATATATATATACTCTTTGAAATTAACGGGTGAGAGAAGTCCAATGTAATGTGTTAGTGTGTAGGGAGCAAAGAATACACGGTGTTGGTTGTGCTCTAGTCCACTATATTGTTATATGTACATGCTAACGTTTCGCACACAACATGTATCAATACCTACAGCTATTTATTCTCTTTTCAGTAACGCTCATGTGTATTTGATTTCAATACCTATTACCCTAACCCTTTTGCTTAATATTTTGTTTCTTTACGTAATCACATAATTTTAACCTTTTTCCCTCCCTTAGGCTACTTTTACATCCCTCATTCTTATTTTATTTCTAATTTTCTTTTCCTCTTTCCTCTCTCTTATTTACTCTTTAATTGATTTTTAATTTCATAAACTGTCTCTACCTTCTTCTCTTGTTCAATTCTCTAGTTAATTTCTTCATTTCTCCTTACTGAAGGTAATATATTCTGTCATAGCCACCTCTCACATCACGTAGCAGGTCCGTACCTCGGTATTTCACCATACGTGTGGGATTTGCTTTTGTGTTCTCGTTCCCCGCTCGGTTGCTGAGGTCTAACCACCTCAGTGACGGACTGGGGAATTGCACTTGCTTATTCCACCCTTGGTTTGTCTCTATCCGATTACTATCGAGTGTTCTGCTTGGGGGTTGCCTGAAATTGGGGTGGTTATGCCACTTCCAATATTAAGGTTATCTCCCTTGGGGTTCTTACTCAGGGGTTTTGATATGTCGGTTACCCTCTTCAACTTCTCGGACTTGGGTTTAGGTTTTTCCTGCGTGAATCGTACTTTCGTGCGTTCGTTAGTACGAAATTTCGATATGTCAAACTTTCCACCGCTCATTTCACAGTCTGATTGCGGAAGACCGACCATTTTGTGTTTGTCTACCTTCAGTAATTGTTCTCTTATCTTTTTACATCATGTTAATTCTATCAATTTAGTTCAATTTTAAATTTCAAATACTTATAATGTTTTCGGTTTAATTTTACTCAAAATTCTATTTGTTGAGTTTTCCATGACGTCTTCAATTTTCACAATAAGGAATTGTATTGGGAAAGAACTTAACCTCAAAAAATCTTGCTGTAGCCATGTGGTCTTCCATAGTGTAGGACACACACTTATAATTGTTTACTTGTAAGTCTTATCTTT
>OZ018395.1:63731317-63990812 GCA_963969525.1 Ontholestes murinus | reverse complement strand
GATCAAGGAATTCCTTGATCCACACAAGCGAAGATACCTGATGAAGATGGCAGAGAGCTCATCGAAACGTCGTACATTTACACAATCCACGCGGAAAAACACCCGAAACCTGTATTAACATATTTTACCCGCGAAAACTCTCAAATATAACATATATATATATATATATATATATATATATATATATGTATATATATATCTCCAAGGGTGTTGAAATTTTCAATAATATTTCTTTCAGATTTTCAATTTCAATATCAATTTCAATTTATTTGTACTATAACAACATTTTTACAAATGTTATAAACGAGTAAATATAGAATGATATAAACTAATAGTATGATTAATATTAACATAAGGAGAGAACAATATTTTGTAGAAATCCTTATAATTTTCTCTTTTAGATTCCTAAAATTGTCTTTTAGATTTCCTAAATTGTTTGTTTGTTTTGTATGCTTCAATTTTTTCAGTATTTCCTTTTAAGAATCCTGAAGAATAATCTCAAAACCGCTTAAAGAATGGTTTTTGTAATATTCGAACAATTCTTTTTTCAAGTATCTAAAATGATCAATTTCTTCTACATTCTTCAAATTTTCTTATAGTGTTTATAAATTGAGCAATATTTGAATTGTTTAAAATGTCTCTCCTGGTTTATATAAATATTCAAGAAATAAAATTTGTTTTAGAGGGTATCGAACTAGCTTGTCCAACAATTTTTTAAATTTTCGAATATTTTTTCTTCCAGATTTCCAGGAACTAACTAGATTTCTAAAAATTTTATATAAGGTTTATAATTTTACAAGAATTTTTCTTGTACGTATCGAATATTATCATCAAATTTCTCTTATAGATTTTAATATTTACCAACAATTCTTTTTTTTAGAATTTTTAAATCTAAATTGCTCTTCCAGATTCCTAAATTAATCTTGGCGGGTTATGAATTTTAAAAACCTTTTTTTGGTAGACTTCAAGAAATGTTCAGATTTTTTTTTAGATTCATATACCTTCTTTAAGTTTTTTCAAAAATAATAATTTTTTCAGAGTTAGAATTGTCTGTAACTTTTCGATTTCCAGAATGTCTAGACATTTATCTTCTAGATTTCTAATCTTTTTAGAGGGTTTATCAATTCACATATCAAATCTTGAAATTTCTCTTATAGATACCTATATTTTTACTAAGAATTCTTCCTTTCAGATTTTTTTAAATTGCTTAGAAATTACTCTTCCAGGTTCCTAAATTAATCTTGGTGGACGATGAATTTAAAAAAACGTTTTTGCTTCTAGAATTGTCTACAAATTTTCTCTCTATATTCATAAAAATTTTCTTCAAGGTTTTTAAAATAATATTTTTTTTCATTTTTTAGAATTGTCTAGAACTTCTAAATTTATAGAATATCTAGACATTTATCTTCTAGATTTCTAATATTTGTAGAGGGTTTTGTAATTTTCTAACAGTTTTTCTTCCACATATAAAATTGTTCTTCTATTTTTTTTTTAATTTTCAATCAATTTTTACTTTAATTTTATTCTGAAATTTTCCAATCATTATTTCTTCTATTTTTTTAAAATTGTACAAAAATGTCTCTTCTATATTTCTAAATTTATCTTGGTGGTTTTTTTTTAATTTTCTAACAATTCTCTTCCGAAAATTTATTATTGCCCGAAATTTTTTTCTTCTGGCTTTCCAATTTCCAGAATTTCTAGACATTTATCTTCTAGATTTCTATTTTTTTAGAGGGTTTTTCAATTTTCTAACAGTTTTTCTTCCCCATATCAAATCTTGAAATTTCTCTTTTTTTAAATTCGCTAATTTTAAGTTTTATTTTTACCCCAATGTTTTACAATTATTTTCTAAGTTTGCAAGAAATGTATCCTATTTTTAAACTATATACAATTTGTAGTTATCATATGATATTACCATTATAAAGTTATGTAACTTGTTGGAAATAAAATATATATTATTATTTACTAACAATTATTTCTTTCAGATTTTCTAAATTGTTTAGAAATTGCATTTCCAGATTCCTAAATTAATCTTAAAAAACGGACTTCTAGAATGATTCAGAAATGTATTTCCTAGATTCATAAAATTTTCTTCAAGATTTTTTAAAATAATATTTTTTTAGATTTTTAAAATTGTCTGTAACTTCCCGATTGGAGAATTTTAGACATTTATCTTCTGGATTTCTATTTTTTTTTTTAGAGAGTTTTGTAATTTTCTAACTGTTTTTCTTCCACATATCTAAAATTATTCTTCTATTTTTTTTTAATTTTCCAACAATATTTACTTGAATTTTTGTTTGAAATTATCCAAACATTTTTCTTTTAGGTTTTTAAAATTGTATAAAAATTTCTCTTCTATATTTCTAAAATTATCTTGGTGGGTTTTTTAATGTTCAAACAATTTTATTCCAAATATTTTTCATACAGATTTTTTTTTTAATTTAAAAATAATATTTTAATTTAAATTTCAGATTTTTGGAATTGTCTATAACTTCCTGATTTGGAGACTTTTATCTTCTGGATTTCTAATTTTTTTTAAGAGTTTTGTAATTTTCTAACAGTTTTTCTTCCACGTATCTAAAAATTGTTCTTCTAAATTTGTTTAATTTTCCAACAAATTTTACTTGAATTTTCATCTGAAATTATCTAAATAGTTTTCTTCTAGATTTTCAAAATTGTACAAAAATGTCTCTTCTATAATAATAAAATTATCTTGGCGTGTTAATTCTTTAACAATTTTCTTCCAAAATTTTTAGAATTGCCCAAAATTTTTCTTTTTGCCATACAGGCAATATTCAATATACAAAATATAAATTCATCAAAACCATTGTATCCTGATTTGAAGATTTAAGGGTGGATAAAGGCCCTAATTTATACTACATATATCAATTAGAAATATATATAACTAACGATTTTTTTAAATACATTCACATAAATCATATTTATTTAATAAAGTACATAACTCTCTCAAATTAAATACACATTTAGCAAAACTTTCACCTGTGATTTAAAGATTAGAGGCCACCCACTCACCCTAAATATACTTTTTGATGATTGTCTTTGCTGTTTTTTTATAGGATTCCAAAAATTATGGCAGCATTACTGATAGACGTAATGAAATAACTTTAAGCAGTGTTTTGGCCTAAATTCCAATGTATATGTAGGGTGGGTGGGAGGCCACTGTCCCACCCTCCAAATATCAATATCTTTCTAAAGATATTTTGAAAAACTAATGCACATAAAGCATATTTAAATTATAATTGAAGTACATAAGTCTCTCACATTAAATACACATTTTAACAAAAATTTTCACATGTGGATTAAATTTTGGAGAGTGGATAGAGGCCACCACCCTTAAATTTGTTTAAATACGTCTATATCCTACATATACTTTAAATGATTTTAATGATTGTCTTTGCTGTTTTGTAAAAATTATAGCAGTATTACTTATAGACATAATCAAATATTTTGAACAGTGTTGTGGCTTAAATTCTAATTTATATGTAGGGTGGGTGGGTGGCCACTATCCCACCCTTCAATTATCAACATATCATCAACAATTTCTAAAATAATTAATGCACATGAAGCATATTTACAGAATAATTAAAGAATTGTTTTAAATTATTAAAAAAAAATACATTCATCAAATTCTAACATGTGATTAAAAGATTATAAGTTGGATAGTGGCCACCCACCCACCTTTCATAAATTTTTAATTACTTTCTTTGTTGTTCTTTGTAGTTTTTAGAAAATAACAGTAGTGTTATTGATTAAAGTCTTTAAACAACTTAAATCAGTGTTTTGGTTTAAATTTGAATTTATATGTAGGGTGGGTGGGTGGCCACTATCCCACCCTCCAATTATTAACATATCATCAACGATTTCTCAAATAATTAATGCATATAAAGTATATTTACAGAATGAATAACGAACTGATTGAAATTATTAAAAAAAAAAACATTCAAAAACTCTCGCGTGTGATTTAAAGATTAGAGGCTGGATAGTGGCCACCCACCCACCCTACAAATACATTTTTATTATTTTCCTTGTTGCTTTTTGTGGTCTTCTAAAAATTACAGCAGTGTTATTGATTAAAGTCTTTAAACAACTTTATTCAGTGTTTTACTTTAAATTTAAATGTAGGGTGGGTGGGTTATAGCAGTGATATTATTAAATGTATTACAGTAACTGTAATCGGTGTTTTGCCTTGAATTTCCTTTTTTATGTTGGATGGGTGGGTGGTCACTATTCCACCTTCCAATTATCAATATACAATCAACGAATTTTTGAAAAGTTAATGCACATAAAGCATATTTATATAGAAAATAAAGAATTTAACTGTTTAATATTAAAAACTTATTAAACAAAACTCTCGCCTGTGATTTAAAGATTGGAGGTTGGATAGAGGCCACCCACCCACTCTACATATATATTTTAGTCATTTTTCTTGCTACTCGTCTTGAATTTCCAAAAATTATAGCAGTGTTATTGTTAAAAGTATTTGAGGAACTGTAATATGTGTTTTGCCTTAAATTTCCTTTTTTATGTAGGGTGGGTGGGTGGCCACTATTTTACCCTTCAATTATCAGCCTACAATCACTGGATTTTTTAAAAATCAATGCACATAAAGCGTTATGTAGAAAATAAAACTCTTAACTGTTTAATATTAAATACTTATTAAAACAAAACTCTCGCCTGTAATTTAATGATTGGAGGGTAGGTAGAAGCCGCATACCCACCCTACATATTTATTTTAATCATTTTGCTTGCTACCATTTTTGGTTTTCTAAAAATTACAGCAGTTTTATTGATTAAAGTCTTTAAACAACTTTATTTAGTGTTTTGGCTTCAATTTCAATTTATATGTAGGGTGGGTGGGTGGCCACTATCCCACCCAGCAATTACTAATATACAAACGACGATTATGTGGTTATGTGATAAATAAAGTTCATAACAGTTTAAAACAAATTAAAAACAGTTGTATCTCTTTCTTCACAAGTTTGTTAGCTAAACTTACAAGAAAGTACTTACAAGAAAAGGAAAAAATCTTTATTGTATATAATATTACAATTTATAATTATAATAATTATTGTGTTTTTCGTCTTCTTCTTAGCTATCGAACTAAATTTACATTTATTTTTGCATATTTACATTTCTTTATTGCATAAATTTAAATAACGTATAGACATTTCTCTAGATTATTCGATAATATAACGTGTACGTGTAGAAGTTTTACACGTATTTGTTTTTGCTAGCTAACCTATGTCGTCTTGTACTGGTGTGTTGATTGTCATGGTGTATACAATTGAAAGAAATGAAAATTATCCCTTAAATCATCTGGGATCTCTAAGAAGTAGAAATTAATGTAATTAAAATATTCCCTTAAATCATCTGGGTTCCCAAGAAGTACAATAAGGGTAGCTTCTGCTTATGCATTAAAGTGACAACAAATAAATTCCTTCTAAATCAACTTTTATAATAAATAAATTGCCTATATTACTAGATACGATTCACGCACCGAATTACTTGTTATTTGACTAACAGAAGAGATAATGATGATAATATATAAACCCATCCCCACATTTTCAGTCATGTCAGTCACACATCCTTAGAAAAAAGCACCAGTCTCGAATTCGATGATGGCCATTCTATATCCTGGTTTACCGTGGTTGATGATCGGTCATTGCTCAGGTGACTATGGACCAGGTGTCCTAAGGTTAGCGCTGCCCTTAAGTATTATTTTCCTGCTAACACTGTAGCTAGTTGACAAGCGTTTTCTCCAAGACATTCAAAATTAGCGCCCCGAACACCAAACCTATTCAAACATGTCGATTGAGGTGGTAAAATAGTTCTCTGACCTATAGTGTTTATTTCAAACGAAGAGATTGTGCACGATATGTATAAGTCCATTCCGTTGTCACCAGCTGGTTCCGTGAGAGTCATGCAATTGCTGCTGCTTACATTTTGGGTAGAATCCAGTCCCGTTGCTTGTATAAAGCCACAAATGCTACCTGCGACAGCGAATCCTCATATCAGGTGTATGGACATGTTGACATCAACTAAAGTAGGTACTAATGTTTCCAAGTTCTTGGACATTTTGACATTAACTAAAGCAAGTACTGATGTTTTCAGGACGTTCGTTACTACGTTCGCCTGTACAATTGCTTCAAAAAAGACAGATTTTCCTTTTTCCTCTATCCAATTTACAGCAGCTGGCTTTTTATCCGTGCAGAATTTTGGTGTCGGGGAATATGTTCCTAACAAACTTCAATGATAGTCCCTTTTCGATTGATAACATGTTCATTCCCATTGCGTCGCCGGTTTTTGCCACAAACCGGATAAATAGTAATTTACAGAAAATGCGCGTATGGATCTTCAAAGCTAGTAAAGCGGCTACTAAATCCAAATCTCCTTTTGAGTTTCTGAAAGTTTTCTGGTTTTTCGATCTTATCGAAGACATACTACTAGTCCATGGGTTTGACACCGCATTTTAAGAGGGCAAGGCTTTCTCTATTGGTTATAGCCACGAGTCAACCCTCCGTGATAGCATGAGTACGTACATAACCGTCAAAATTTAGAGGGATGGCCATACCAACTAGCACCGGCAAGTAACCAATTACATTTTCACAACATTACCTCGTTGTAATCATAATATTTATACAGTAAATCGGCTAGGGCTTACTTCAGGTTTCTATTCGTAGTTACGATCTATCTACGGATACCAACCAGGCGCACGCAAACATCTAAGCATTTTCAATTTGATAAGCAGAAATGTTTTTTTTTTTATCTACTAGCTTCAAAACTTTTTTATCAGAAGTTGCAGCACCCAATTCTGGTTTATAGATAGGGAGACGATCATCTAAATTGGTTGTGTGGATAAAACTTGCAGAGGCGTGATTCGTCCGTGCGATTCCATAAAGGTTTCAGTTTAAACTGCTTTATTGTCAAATTCTTCTTAATTTAACTTCTCTAAAATAAAGAGTTTCCCAGAAATTGAGCTGTGGATGTAAATATACTCATCTGAAGTTTGTTTACTTGCTCGCAACTTTGTGCATATGACTTTTGGTTTCTAGATATTCGAGAACGTTCAATATCCCTTTTCCCGTAGATATTTTTGTCGGGATAGAGATAAGAGAAACAGACAGGATAATTAATGATGACAGAGAGACAAGCGGAGTAAGACAGCATTTCTAGCCTATACAAGCCAGATAGAGGCTCTAATTCTATGACTAGAGTTACAATAATAGTGTCTAAAGTAATCGTTGGTCAAAAAACAGACATTCCTCTTGCTATGTTACTCTTGACTTCCTCATGACTAGAGGCACTCAAAGCGAATTCCATCAGCGGAATAATAATTTGAATACTGAGTGTAAATTTTCAATACAATAGATATAAGATATCAAAACTTTAGGGCTAATATTCTGAATCATAGTTTCTTTAAATACGAGGGATAGTAAAAAAAGCAATACCCGTTTACACTGTGCCAATAAATTACCTGCAGGATGTGTGCTAACACGTTCAGTTGTATTTCAGCTGCCTGTGCGAAAAGTTACGTTTCGCTGTTAATGATTGTGCTGTTTATGTGAGTGTTTATAATGTTCAAGATAATAAAGAGCGCTTTCAGTTGTGAAATTAGGGCTGCGATTGTTTTTAAAATGTCAAAAATGTGACAAGATAATCCTAAAGTAACTCTTATATTTCTTTGATGATATTTAAGAGTTCAAAGTAATAATTGGAAGTATCAACCTTTATTTCTTTATTTCTATAATATTCCACAAGGATATGTAATTGGTCCTATTTTTAAAATGTCAAAATAATCCTAAAGTAACTCTTATATTTCTTTGATTATATTTAAGAGTCCAAAGTAACAA
The DNA here is from genome assembly GCA_963969525.1 of Ontholestes murinus. NCBI lineage: Eukaryota > Metazoa > Arthropoda > Insecta > Coleoptera > Staphylinidae > Ontholestes > Ontholestes murinus. The sequence goes on along the minus strand of OZ018395.1, from coordinate 63,982,941 downwards.
TTGGAATTATCATTCTTTATTTCTTTCTGTAGTATTCCACAAGGTTATGTAATTGGTCCTAAATTAACACATAATTACGTAGAAATTGTTCGTTTATTCAGTAACTACATTAAAGAAATATGTTTTTTTTTTCTTTAACATTAATTACATCGTGGAGAACAATAAAGGAACCGATTACAAAAACTTAATTATCTCATTGTGAACGATGCACAGCCCCGAAAAAATAATAACGTGCACATTATGAAAAATTATACAAAGATTTATTAAAATTAAGCTCTTGATTATATGGAGTTAACGTTGAATGTTATTAATGCATATGTACATTTATTATGGACAACGTATGCGAAGTAATAATTTAACATTGGTGTTGAATTCAGACAATATAATTATGAGCTTCATATGGCCAATTAGCATGAAAAAGGTTCGATTGTTGGAAAGCCCTCGTAATTGAGCCCCGGCAACATGCATACATATATACATACGTGTACATGCACGACTGTGTACACACACTGGGGTGCTCAAACGAACTAATAATATTGTCTACGTATACTATTTGTCTATCGGTATACTCGATTAACATATATTATAATAATTTAATGCGCGTTTTCTCTTCGTCATACACTTTAACAGTCGGTGATGATGACTTGTTTAAATCGATAATATTTTATATTATACGTTACAGATTAAAGCATCGCGTTCGTACTTGTGTAACATAAGTTGCATAATGTGATATTTCAAATTAAAAAATATTAATGTAAAAAATAATTGTAAAAACCATGTTTACATGTTAAAAACACATTTCACCCCTTATCTCAAACATACCCTATAAAACATGATGCGAGCTAGTTTCCATTAATAATAAATCTACACAATCCAATATTTATTGCTCCCGGTCAATAACAGTAGTGAATTTCACGATGATTGTTTCAGCCCCGAAATCAAATAAAGCACTCGCATTTCTATCATGAATAGCGCATTTTTTCTACCCCCGCGTTACGTGTCCGCACGCAATATCCATGTAGCTTAAACATAAAATATAATTAATTGATATAAAATCAGTGCGCGATTACGTATTATACATATATACACTTTTAATGCATATTTAACTACTTTTATGTAATTTTAGCGGCAAACGTCTTAACATGAACAATTTGCATTAATCTGATTAAAGTCGCTAACAAACATGATGTGGAAAATTACACATTTGGCCACTGCGTAAAGTGTGTAATTTACTATGGGGAGCCATAAATAAGTGCTCGCTTAAATTAAACAACAACAACTACAAAAAAAAGCGCCATTAAAGTTTTACCATTATCAGATTGCCTATTACTGTTTAATTAAAAATTGATGTTTATGTCCTTTAATTAAACACTTTTTTCTTATGCTTTTACAAAAAAAATACGATGAATGAACTCATTCCTTGTGTGTTTATTTTTTTACAATTTTTTACAATTAATTTTACTATAATCAACTTTTACACGCTGCGCTTTTGTTTCTAGCTACAGTATAACAATTGTTTTGTTTCAATCTTGAATGATGAATTTTAAAAATTTTAAGTTAATATTTTGTGTGGTTACTTTTTTACAACATTTTTGCTTCTCGTTTTGCATAAATTTTATACACTGATTAATTTTCAACAAATTTTAACAATTTTAAATTAATTACTTTTAAAGTTTTTAAAACCCTGAAAGCAATTTTATTTTCTTATAATAAATTTCTGCGCGCTGTGTTTTTGTTTCTGGTTATGGTATAGCAACTGTTTTGTATAAATATTATACACTGATTGATTCTTAACAAGATTTGAAAATTTTAAGTTAATTCCTTTAGTAATTATTAGTCTCTACTACTTTTTTATATTACTTAAAGCAGTTTCAATTCCTTACAAACAAGGTTTATAGGCTGTGCTTTTGTTTCTAACCACGGTATGGGAAATTCTTTTGTATATTTTTATATTCTGCTTAATTCTGAATATATTTTTAAATTTTATTCCTTGAGTAATTATCTTTTTACAATTTTTAAATCACAGAAAAATATTTTCTTTTATGATAATCAACTTTTACGCACTATGCTTTTGTTTCCTGCTACCGTAAACTAATTGTTTTACATAAATTTTATACATCGATTAATTCTGAATAAATATTATAAATTTTAAGTTATTTTCTCAAGTAGTTATTTCTTCAGAATCTTTTAAACCTCTGAAAGCAATGTAATTTTCTTATAATCAATTTCTTCCCGATGTGCTTTTGTTTCTGGCTATGGTATAGCAATTGTTTTACACAAATCTTAAACAATGTTTAATTCTGAATAAATTTTGAGACTTTTAAGTAGTTATTTGTTTAGAATATTTTAAAACCCTGAAGGTAAATTTTATTTTCATACAATCAAATTTTCAGCGCTATGCTTTTGTTTCTAGCTATGGTAAAGCAATTGTTTTGCATAAATCTTAAACAGTGATTAATTCTGAATAAGTTTTGAGAATTTGAAGTTAATTTCTTAAGTAGTTATTTGTTAAGAATTTTTTAAAACCCTGAAGGCAAATTTTATTTTCATACAATCAAATTTTCAGCGCTATGCTTTTGTTTCTAGCTAGGGTAAAGCAATTGTTTTGCATAAATCTTAAACAGTGATTAATTCTGAATAAGTTTTGAAAATTATAAATTAATTCCTGAAGTAGTTATTTGTTTAGAATTTTTTAAAGCCCTCAAGGCAAATTTTATTTTCATACAATCAAATTTTGAGCGCTATGCTTTTGTTTCTAGCTACGATAAAGCAATTGTTTTGCATAAATCTAAAACAGTGATTAATTCTGGATACGTTTTGAGAATTTGAAGTTAATTTCTTAAGTAGTTATTTGTTTAGAATTTTTTTAAACCCTGAAGGCAAATTTTATTTTCATACAATCAAATTTTCAGCGCTATGCTTTTGCTTCTAGCTACGGCAAAGCAATTGTTTTGCATAAATCTTAAACAGTGATTAATTCTGAATATATTTGGAAAATTTGAAGTTAATTTCTTAAGTAGTTATTTGTTTGGAATTTTTTAAAACCCTAAAGGCAAATTTTATTTTCATACAATTAAATTTTGAGCGCTATGCTTTTGTTTCTAGCTACGATAAAGCAATTGTTTTGCATAAATTTTAAACAGTAATTAATTCTGAATAAGTTTGGAGAATTTTAAGTTAATTCCTTAAGTAGTTATTTGTTTAGAATTTTTTTAAACCCTGAAGGCAAATTTTATTTTCATACAATCAAATTTTCAGCGCTATGCTTTTGTTTCTAGCTACGGTAAAGCAATTGTTTTGCATAAATCTAAAACAGTAATTAATTCTAAATAAGTTTTGAGAATTTTAAGTTAATTCTTTAAGTAGTTATTTCTTCAGAATCTTTTAAACCTCTGAAAGCAATGTAATTTTCTTATAATCAATTTCTTCCCGATGTGCTTTTGTTTCTGGCTATGGTATAGCAATTGTTTTACACAAATCTTAAACAATGTTTAATTCTGAATAAATTTTGAGACTTTTAAGTAGTTATTTGTTTAGAATATTTTAAAACCCTGAAGGTAAATTTTATTTTCATACAATCAAATTTTCAGCGCTATGCTTTTGTTTCTAGCTATGGTAAAGCAATTGTTTTGCATAAATCTTAAACAGTGATTAATTCTGAATAAGTTTTGAGAATTTGAAGTTAATTTCTTAAGTAGTTATTTGTTAAGAATTTTTTAAAACCCTGAAGGCAAATTTTATTTTCATACAATCAAATTTTCAGCGCTATGCTTTTGTTTCTAGCTAGGGTAAAGCAATTGTTTTGCATAAATCTTAAACAGTGATTAATTCTGAATAAGTTTTGAAAATTATAAATTAATTCCTGAAGTAGTTATTTGTTTAGAATTTTTTAAAGCCCTCAAGGCAAATTTTATTTTCATACAATCAAATTTTGAGCGCTATGCTTTTGTTTCTAGCTACGATAAAGCAATTGTTTTGCATAAATCTAAAACAGTGATTAATTCTGGATACGTTTTGAGAATTTGAAGTTAATTTCTTAAGTAGTTATTTGTTTAGAATTTTTTTAAACCCTGAAGGCAAATTTTATTTTCATACAATCAAATTTTCAGCGCTATGCTTTTGCTTCTAGCTACGGCAAAGCAATTGTTTTGCATAAATCTTAAACAGTGATTAATTCTGAATATATTTGGAAAATTTGAAGTTAATTTCTTAAGTAGTTATTTGTTTGGAATTTTTTAAAACCCTAAAGGCAAATTTTATTTTCATACAATTAAATTTTGAGCGCTATGCTTTTGTTTCTAGCTACGATAAAGCAATTGTTTTGCATAAATTTTAAACAGTAATTAATTCTGAATAAGTTTGGAGAATTTTAAGTTAATTCCTTAAGTAGTTATTTGTTTAGAATTTTTTTAAACCCTGAAGGCAAATTTTATTTTCATACAATCAAATTTTCAGCGCTATGCTTTTGTTTCTAGCTACGGTAAAGCAATTGTTTTGCATAAATCTAAAACAGTAATTAATTCTAAATAAGTTTTGAGAATTTTAAGTTAATTCTTTAAGTAGTTATTTGTTTAGAATTTTTAAAACCCTGAAGGCAAATTTTATTTTCATACAATCAAATTTTCAGCGCTATGCTTTTGTTTCTAGCGATGGTAAAGCAATTTTTTTGCATAAATCTTAAACAGTGATTAATTCTAAATAAGTTTTAAGAATTTTAAGTTAATTCCTTAAGTAGTTATTTGTTTAGAATTTTTTAAAACTCTGAAGGCAAATTTTATTTTCATACAATCAAATTTTCAGCGCTATGCTTTTGTTTTTAGCTACGGTAAAGCAATTGTTTTGCATAAATCTTAAACAGTGATTAATTCTGAATGAGTTTAGAGAATTTTAAGTTAATTTCTTAAGTAGTTATTTGTTTAGAATTTTTTTAAACCCTGAAAACAATTATATTTTGTTGTAATAAAACTTTACACGTTCTGCTTTCATATATAGCAATAATATAGCAATTGTTTTGAATAAATCTTAAACGTTGATTAATTGTTAATATGTATTAAAAATCTTAAGTTAATTCTTGGAGTGATTATATTTTTACAATAATTTTAAAATCCTGAAAGCAATTTTATTTTATTACAATCAAATTTTGAGCGCTATGCTTTGTTTCTAGCTACGGTAAAGCAATTGTTTTGCATAAATCTTAAATAGTGATTAATTCTGAATAAGTTTTGAGAATTTTAAGTTAATTCCTTAAGTAGTTATTTGTTTAGAATATTTTAAAGCCCTGAAGGTAAATTTTATTTTCACACAATCAAATTTTCAGGGCTATGCGTTTGTTTCTGGCTACGGTAAAGCAATTGTTTTGCATAAATCTTAAACAGTGATTAATTCTGAATAAGTTTAGAGAATTTTAAGTTAATTTCTTAAGTAGTTATTTGTTTAGAATTTTTTTAAACCCTGAAAACAATTATATTTTGTTGTAATAAAACTTTACACGTTCTGCTTTCATATATAGCAATAATATAGCAATTGTTTTGAATAAATTTTAAACGTTGATTAATTCTTAATATGTTTTGAAAATCTTAGGTTAATTCTTGGAGTGATTATATTTTTACAATATTTTTAAAACACTGAAAGCAATTTTATTTTCTTACAATCAAATTTTCAGCGATATGCTTTTGTTTATAGCTACGGCATAGCAATTTTTTTGCATAAATCTTAAACAGTGATTAATTATGAAAAAATTTTGAGAAATTTAAGTTAATTTCTTAAGTAGTTATTCGTTTAGAATTTTTTTAAACCCTGAAAACAATTATATTTTGTTGTAATAAAACTTTACACGTTCTGCTTTCATTTCTAGCAATAATATAGCAATTGTTTTGAATAAATCTTAAACGTTGATTAATTCTTAATATGTTTTGAAAATCTTAAGTTAATTCTTGGAGTGATTATATTTTTACAATATTTTTAAAACACTGAAAGCAATTTTATTTTCTTACAATCAAATTTTCAGCGATATGCTTTTGTTTCTATCTACGGTATAGCAATTTTTTGCATAAATCTTAAACAGTGATTAATTCTAAATAACTTTTGAGAATTTTAAGTTAATTCCTTCCTAAGTTGTTTAGAATTTTTTAAAACCCTCAAGGCAATTTTTTTTTCATATAATCAAATTTTCAGCGCTATGCTTTTATTTCTAGATTCGGTATAGCAACTATTTTGCATATATCTTATACATTGAATAATTCTTCATATGTTTTGAGAATTTAAAGTTAATTTCTTAAGTGGTTACGTTTTTAGAATTTTTTAAATCAATATAAGCAATGTTATTTTCTTACAATCAATTTCTACGCGCCTAACTTTTATTTCTAGCTACTTTATAGCAACTCTTTTGTATAAATCTTATTCACTGATTAATTTTTAATAAAGTTTAAGAATTTAAAGTTAATTGTATGAGTGGTTACATTTCTACAATATTTTAAAACCCTGATGAAAATTTTATTTTGTTACATTTAACTTTTACACACTGTACTTTTGTTTCTGGCAATAATGTAGCAACTATTTTGCATAAATCTTAATCACTGATTTTAATAAGTTTTTTACAATTTTAAATTAATTTATGTAGTGGTTACTTTTTTACAAATTTTTAAATCACTGAAATCAATTTTTATGCGCTGTGCTTTTGTTTCTAGCTACCGTAAAGTAATTCTTTTGCTTATATCTTATGCATTGATTAATCCTTAATAAGTTTTGAAAATATTAAGTTAATTTCTCAAGTAGTTATTTCTTGACAATTTTTTAAATCACTGAAAACAATTTATTTGTGCTAACAATCCATTTTCTCGCGCTGTGCTTTTGTTTCTAGCTACGGTATAGCAACTTTTTTGTATATATCTTATACACTGATCAATTCTTCATATGTTTTGAGAATTTTAAGTTAATTTCTTAAATGGTTACCTTTTTAGAATTTTTTAAATCAATAAAAGCAATGTTATTTTCTTACAATCAATTTCTACGCGCCTAACTTTTATTTCTAGCTACTTTATGGCAACTCTTTTGTGTAAATCTTAATCACTGATTGATTCTTAATAAAGTTAAGAATTTTAAGTTAATTCTATGAGTGGTTACAATTTTACAATATTTTAAAACCCTAATAGAAATTTTATTTTGTTATAATTTAGTTTTACGCGCTGTACTTTTGTTTCTGGCAACAATGTAGTAACTATTTTGCATAAATCTTAATCACTGATTACTTCTTAATAAGTTTTTACATTTTTAAGTTAATTCCTTTAGTGGTTACGTTTTTACAAATTTTTAAATCCCTGAAAGCAATTTTATTTTTTTAGAATCAATTTTTACGCGCTGTGCTTTTGTTTCTAGCTACCGTAAAGTAATTCTTTTGCTTATATCTTATGCACTGATTAATTCTTAATAAGTTTTGAAAATATTAAGTTAATTTCTCAAATCGTTATTTCCTGACAATATTTTAAATCACTGAAAACAATTTAATTTGCTTACAATCATTTTTTTTGCCCTGTGCTTTTGTTTCTAGCTACGGTATAGCAACTTTTTTGTATATATCTTATTCACTGATCAATTCTTCATAAGTTTTGAGAATTTTAAGTTAATTCCTTAAGTGGTTACCTTTTTAGAATTTTTTAAATCAATAAAAGCAATGTTATTTTCTTACAATCAATTTCTACGCGCCTAACTTTTATTTCTAGCTACTTTATAGCAACTCTTTTGTATGAATCTTATCCACTGATTAATTATTAATAAAGTTTAAGAATTTTAAGTTAATTATATGAGTGGTTACATTTTTACAAAATTTTAAAACCCTCATGGAAATTTTATTTTGTTACAATTAACTTTTACACACTGTACTTTTGTTTCTGGCAATAATGTAACAACTATTTTGCATAAATCTTAATCACTGATTATTTCTTAATAAGTTTTTACATTTTTAAGTTAATTCCTTTTGTGGTTACGTTTTTACAAATTTTTAAACCACTGAAAGCATTTTTCTTTTCTTAGAATAATTTTTTACGCGCTGTGCTTTTGTTTCTAGCTACCATAAAGTAATTCTTTTGCATATATCTTATGCACTGAATAATCCTTAATAAGTTTTGAAAATATTAAGTTAATTCCTCAAGTAGTTATTTCCTGACAATTTTTTAAATCACTGAAAACAATTTAATTTGCTTACAATCAATTTTTTCGTGCTGTGCTTTTGTTTCTAGCTACGGTATAGCAACCATTTTGCATACACCTTATACACTGATCAATTCTTCAAACGTTTTGCAAATTTTAAGTCAATTTCTTAAGTGGTTACCTTTTTAAAAAAATTTTAATCAATAAAAGCAATTTTATTTTCTTGCAAACAATTTCTACGCGTCGTACTTTTGTTTCTAGCTAAAGTATAGCAACTGTTTTGCATACATCTTAATCACTGATTAATTCTTAGCAAGTTTTTGAGATTTTGACGATAAAAATTTTACGTGCTGTGCTTTTGTTATTGTTTGTATCTAGAGTATGACAACAATTTTGTGTAAATCTTATAAACTGAATAATTCTTAACAACTATTGAAAATTTTAATTCCTCGGGTTTTAAAACTCCTATAATCTACTATAATTTTGTTTCTATTTGTAAAATATCAATTGTTTTTAATAAATTTTATATTGAAGGTCATAATTGTTGGATTTTTAATTTCGATCTTATTATTTCAGCATATTTCAGTATACAATGTACGTTTTCTTTAGTGTTATACAAAGTAAATAAATAGAGACCGTGACTAGATGAATTGTGTACAACGTACACGTTTTGTCGGACGGCCACCCTGAATTTATTTTAGTACACGAACGCCGTCGAGTTTATTCCGGCGAGATGAGCAATTACACGTAAAAGTCTCTATATCTTTGGGTTTCAACTGAGATGTGTAATATCGGTGCAGGAGGGTGTAAATCACGCCGGGTTATGGCCACTAAACCAGGTGATTGTGTTGAACTGTGCAGGGACCTGTAATTATACCACCCTCCATAAACGTGTCAAAGACAGGACGGACAGGAGACGGATTCTGACTGGACCATCGACCCAACAACACCATCCCCCTACCAACACTCGCAACACTTTCACTCTTCACACTAGTTTATTATAGTGAAATATTATCGTATGAACACAATTAATAAGAAATTAATACTTCCTAGGCAACACTCTTGATTAATAAGATTAAAAATATAAGTACTTAATTTTTGCATCAATGATAATCAAAAGATCTAAGATTGCAAACCTCTTGATTATTCATAATAAAATATTTTACCTAATATAATGTCTTAAGTGGACTTTACTTTGTATTGTAAGTAAATTTAATAATAATGATCCATCTATCTGCATTCATCGAATTAAACTATATTCATTTGATAATTCTCTAAATTTACTTAAAGCTGTGTAAATATTTTCCTCCGGTGATTAATGATTGAAGAGAAACGTACCAGAATACGTCCTGTCCATCAAGCTGATGCGGATTAATGGGAATAATTCAAGATAGACGAAGAGACAGTCAGATTTAATATTGCACGGACCTTAACTCGTTACCGACTGTGTGAATATACATGCGGCATTAAATCGAAAATGAATCGGTCTTAGAGGGGCGATGCTGATGCCGCCGATGGGGCTGACGGGGGTTGGGGACGGTGGTGCTCGGCATTAATTAAATGTCAGATGCGGGGCAAATATTTGCGCCGCTGTAATTGTTATTCATCGGCACAGTAAATGTTGTGATTGCAATTATTCAATATACGTCTGGAATAATTAGATAAATGCCTGTAATATACTGTGAATAATTGAACTTGCACTGCCGAAATTACTTAAATTAAAGAAGGATTTTTATGATAAAAAAAACACGCACGCAACTTAAAAGCGAAAATTGCGTTCGGTGGTTAGCTGAACAATCAAGCTCAATCACCAGAGAAATTGATTTGAAAATCATTCAGCATATCTACTAATAAATTATCTATGACATACCAATAAAACAATTGTTATATTCTACCTGTAAACAAAACCACAACTCTATGAACTTAAGATCTGAAAAAAGCAAATATTGCGTTTAGTGATTAGTAAAATTTTGCAAACCTAACCACTAAAGGAATTTATTAAAAGAAAAACTATTTAGAACATCTACAAATAAACAGTCTATGATATACCACTAAAACAATTGCCACATTCCACCTGACAACAAAACCAGAAATCTCAGAAATTGAGATGTGATTAGTTTTCTAATAATGTTTTTCTGTCTCTTGAAATTTACTTTACATGTCTTTCATATTTCATCTTTTTTCTTCAATGTTCTATTTTTTTTCTATCTTCTAGTTTGTTTCATCTGTTTTTTTTTTGTTCTACGCTTGTTGACTTTAGTTTTCCATAATATATTTTTTATGTTTTTCTTCTTTTTTCTTCAATGTTAATACTTTTTTCTGTCTTCTAGAATATGCCAGCTGTCTTTTGTCTTATGCTTTTTTATTTACATCTTCTGACATCTGTTTTCGTTGTCTTTTATCTTTTACCTTCAGTGTGATGCCGTTTTTTCTGTTAAATGATAAATAAAATGATCTTAAATTATCCTTAGATCAATATCAATGAAACAATTGCTATATTCTACCTCTAAATCAAATCCAAAATCTAAGAACCTTAGATGTGATTAGTCTTTATTCCATCTTCAGTCTTTTGTCATTAATTTTTCTATATTTCTCATATATCTTCTTTTGTCTTCAATGTTATACCTTCTCTGTCTTCAAATTTGTTTAATCTTTCTTTTGTTTTATCCTTTTCGACTCTTTTTCTGTCATCTGTTTTACAACCATCTGTCTACTATATCTTTTATCTTCAGTGTTATGCCTTTTTTCTGTTAAAATAAAGTAATGGATCAAAGCTTCAATCAAAAAACTTGAATTATCATTGTATTAATAAAATAATTGCCTCATTTTAAGTGAAAACAAAATCCTAATTCTTAGAACTTGAGATGTGATTAGTCTTCTATGATTTATTTTTTCAATCTTCCGTCTTTTGTCATCTGTTTTTCTATATATATCATCTTTCATCTTTCGTCCTCAATATTATATTTTCCAGTCTTCCAGTTTGTGTCATTCGTCTTTATACTTTGTGACGTTAGTCTAACATTTGTTTCCTATATCTTTTATCTTTTATCTTGAGTGTTTTCCTTATATGATCGTTTATTGACTTAAAAAGATCGTTAGATGACCTTGAGGGATCCTTAGATTATTTTAAATGACCTTAAATAATCTTGAAAGAACTAGTATGATTTTCAATTATGTATCTCAAAAACTACTTGACGACTACAAATAATCTTAGATGGCCATTCGATTTCATTATGTGCGCATCGATTGACCTTAAAAACCTGTTAGATGACCTTGAGCGATTATTAGACCTTGAATAAACTTGATAATATCTTGATTTTTTATCTTGAATACTATATTTATCAAGTCTTCTAATATGCTATCGATTGACCTTGAAAACCCGTTAGAAGACCTTAAGTGATCATTAGATCACTTTAAATGACGTTAAATAAACTTAATAATACCTTGATAAGATCTGTGTCTTTTGTCTTGAATATTATATTTTTCCAGTTCTCTAGTCTGTCATTATACTTTATGATATTAGTTTAACATTTGTTTTCTATGTCTTTTATCTTTTATATTTATGTGTTATGTCTTTTTTTTTCTGTCTTCTGTCTTCTGATTAAAAATGTATGGAAAACTACTGCACGACTTTTGTCGATCCTAGATGACCATTCAATTTCCTTATACGATCGTTTATTAACCTTAAAAGATCCTTAGGTGACCTTGAGAGATCCTTAGATTATTTCAAATGACTTTGGATAACCTTGAACGAACTAGTATGATTTCGAATGATGTACTTCAAAAACTACCACAAATGTTCTTAAATGACCATTCGATTCTCTTAGGTGCCCATCAATTGGCCTTGAAAAATAGTTATATGACCTTGAGTGATCATTAGACCACTTCAAATGACCTTGAATAAACTTGATCATATCTTAATAAGATCTTGATATTTTGTCTTGAATATTATATTTATCCGGTCTTCTAGTTTGTGTCATCTGTTTTTATACCTTGTGGTGTAACGTTTTCTATGTCTTTTATCTTTCTCAGTGTTATGTCTTCTAACTTCTGATAAGAAATATCTGGAAAACTACTGGACGACCTTTGTCAATCCTAGATGACCATTCAGTTTCCTTATATGATCGTTTATTGACCTTAAAAAATCGTTAGGTGACCTCGAGTAATCGTTAGACCACTTCAAATGACCTTGAATAAAGTTGATAATATCTTGATAAGATCTGGATCTTTTGTCTTGAATATTATATTTATCCAGTTTTCTAGTGTAAGACATCTGTCTTTATACTCTATGACATTGGTTTAACATAAGTTTTCTATGTCTTTTATCTTTATCTTTTATCTTTATGTGTCATGTACTTTTTTCTTGTCTTCTGTCTTTTGATAAAAATATCTTAAAAACTACTGGTCGACCATAATCGATCCTAGATGACCATTCAATTTCCTTATATGATTGACCTTAAAAGATCGTAAGGTGACCTTGAGAGATCCTTAGATTATTTCAAATGACCTTGAATTATCTAGAACGAACTAATTTGATTTTGAATGATGTGTTTCGAAAACTACTGGACGACCACAAATGATCATAGATGACCTTGAGCGACCATTAAACCACTTCGAATGACCTTGAATAAACTTGATAATACCTTGATAAGATCTTGATCTTTTGTCTTGAATATTATATTTATCCAGCCTTCTAGTTTGTGTCATCTGTATTTATACTCTGTGGCGTTAGTGTAGCATTTGTTTTTGTCTTTTAACTTTTAGCTTCAGTGTTGTCTTTTTTTTCTTCTGTCTTCTGATAAAAGTTATCTGGAAAACATCTGGAAGACTTTAATAGATCCTAGATGATCATTCAATTTCATTATATGATCGATTATTGATCTTGAAAGATCGTTAGGTGACCTTGAGCGATCCTTAAATTATTTCAAGTGACCTTGAATAACCTTGAACGACCTAGCATGATTTTGAATGGTGTACCTCGAAAACTACTCGACGACCACAAATGATCGAAGATGACTCATTATTGCTCATCGATCGACCCTAAAAGATCGTTAGGTGACCTTTAGTGATCGTTAGACCACTACAAATGACCTTGAATAAACTTGATAATATCTTGATAAGATGTTGACCTATTGTTTTGAATATTATATTTATCCAGTCTTCTAGTTTGTAACATCTGTATTAATACTCTATGACGTTAGTCTAGCATTTGTTTCTGTCTTTTATCTTTTATCTTCAGTGTTGTCTTTTTTCTTCTATCTTCTGATAAAAATTATCTGGAATTCAATTTCATTATATGATCGTTTATTGACATTAAAAGATTGTTAGATGACCTTGAGCGATCCATGGATTATTTCAAATGAGCTTGGATAACCTTGAACGAAATAGTATGATTTTGAATGGTGTACCTCCAAAAACTACTGGACGACCACAAATGATCAAAGATGACTCATTAATACTCATCGATTGACCTTAAAAGACCATTAGATGACCTTGAAAGATTGTCAGACCACTTCGAATGACCTTGAATAAACTTGATACCTTGATCTTTTGTCTTGAATATTATATTTATCCAGCCTTCTAGTTTGTGTCATCTGTATTTATACTTTGTGACGTTAGTGTAGCATTTGTTTCTGTCTTTTAACTTTTAGCTTCAGTGTTGCCTTTTTTTTTCTTCTGTCTTCTGATAAAAATTATCTGGAAAACTTCTGCAAGACTTTAATAGATCCCAGATGTTCATTCAATTTCACTATATAATTATTTATTGACCTTAGAAGATCGTTAGATGACCTTGAGCGATCCTCAGATAATTTCAAATGACCTTGAATAACCTTGAACGAACTAATATGATTTTGAATGATGCATCTCAAAAACTACTGGACGACCACAATAGATCATAGATGATTCATTAACGCTCATCTATTGACCTTGAAAGACCGTTAGATGACCTTGAGTGTGATTGTCAACGGTCTTTATACTTTGTAACGTTAGTCTAACATTATAAAAAATATCTGGAAAACTACTGGACGACCTCAATCGATCCTAGATGATCATTCAATTTCCATATAAAATCGTTTATTGACCTTTAAAGATTTTTAAATGACCTTAGATTATTTCAAATGACCTTGAATAACCTTGAACAAACTAGTATCATGACAGATGACGGTTCGATTCCCGTATATGCCCATAAAGGCTGTTAGATGACCTCGAGTGATCATTAGATTACTTCAACTGACCTTAAATAACCTTGAATGAACTTAATATAATCTTGAATGATAACCCGACGACCTTAAATATCATCGAATGACCGTTTGATGTCCTTGAATGATTTTTAATTGAACTTAAACCTCTATTTAGATGACCTTGAGTGACCCTTGGAAAACGTGAAATGACCTTAGATTATATTTGGATGATCCTAAATGTTTTTAAATATTTTTGAATTAATATTGTATAATATAAACGATCTTTAATGGTCATCGATAGTTATTTGACCTTGAATAACCATTAGTTGTCCTTAAAGTGATCATTCAAAGTAACCTTGAATAAATTATATAATATTCTGAATTTTGAATACCTTCGATTAATTGTTTAATGTACTTGAATGATTCTTAATTGAACTTAAACCTCTATTGAGATGACCTTGAGTCACCCTTTGATTACGTCAAATGACCTTAAATTGTATTTGGATGATCCTAAATGATTTTAAATATTTTTAAATTGATATTATATGATATAAATGATCTTAAATCACAATCAATAGTTATTTGACCTTGAATAATCGTTAGATGTCTTTAAGTGATCATCGAATGACCTTTAATGGTTTTTTAGATGACCTTCAATAACTCTAAATAATCTTGAATAAATGTTATAGTATTGTGAATGGTAATAAGATGACCTTGAGTGATTTTGAATTGCGTAGATTAATAATAATTCTTTTTTCTTTAATTTAGTTTGTGTCATAAGTAATTGTCCATAGCTTCAATCAAATGACCTTGAATTATCGTTCGATCAATATTAATAAAACAATTGCTATATTATATCTGTAAACAAAATTCCAACTTTCAGAACTTGCGATGTAATTGGTTTTCTGATTCTACTTCCATCTTCCGTTTTTTACTATTTATTTTTCTATGCCTTTCAACTTTCTTCTTTTGTCTATTCTGAATTCTAGTTTGTGACATATAGCTTTTGTTTCGTGCTCTTTGGCTTCAGTCTTCTGTTATTTGTTTTCCATCATATGTTTTCTGTCTTGTATCTTTTATCTTTAGTTTTATGTTCTTTTTTTGTCTTCTGTCATCTGAACTAACTATTTGATGACCTTATATGATCGTTGAGTCACTTCAAACGATCGACAGGTGACTAAATGTTCATTAGATGATTTCAAAGACTTTAATAACCTTGAATGAATATATGTTCTTGAAAGATATACCTCAAAAACTACTGACCTTGAATGGCCATTCAATTCTCTTATACGATCATTTATTGACCTTAAACGGTCGTGAGATGAACTTGAGTGATCCTTAGATGATTTAAAATGATCTTGAATATTCTTTGAATATAAATATGATCTTGAATGATATACCTCGGCAGCTACTTGATGACCTTCGTAGATCTTAGATGACTACTTAAATCCATTACATTATTGCTGATTGCCCTTAAACGACAGTGAGATGACCTTAGGCGATCCATAGATGACTTCAAATGACCTTTAATGATATTGAATGGATGCGATATCTTAAATAATGTTACTCGATTATTTGATTATATGTAATCGCCGATTAACCTTAAATGACCTTAACGGCGTTTAGATGATTTCAAATGACCTTAAATAACCTTGAATAAATATTACATAATTTTGAATGATACACCTCAAAAACTGAACGACGTTGAATGACCACGACTGATAGATCATTTATTGACCTAAAACGATTATTTGATGACCTCGTGTAACCCATAGATAAAACCATTTTATGTTAGTTTGATGACATTGAGTTCTTCCTTGTATGAATAAAGTGAGATCTTGAACGATATATCTCGACAACTACTGGACGACCTTAATAGATCTTAGATGATCACTTGAATCCGTTACACGATTGTCGATTGACCTTAAGCGACAGTTAGATGACCTTATAATGTTATATATTCTTGAATGATATACCTCAAAAACTGAACTTGACTGACATTTAGATCATTTATTGACCTTAAACGATTATTGAATGACCTTACATAATCCTTAGATGACATAAAATGACCTTGAATAACCTTGTATGATCATGGTGATCTTGAATGATCTACTGGACGACCTTAATAGATCTTAGATGACCCCTTGAATCATTAGATGATTGTCGATTGACCTTAAACGACTATTAGATGACCTTGGACGATTCACATATGAATTCAATTGACCTTTACTCAACTTGAAGGGTATGATCTTAAAACTACTGGACGACCCAGCGTGATATTTGACGACATATAATCGTTGATAAACTTCAAACGACTTTTAAAGATCAGTAGATGTTTTTAATGTTCTTAAATAACTTTGCTTGAATATTATATGATCTTGAATGATATACCTTAAAACTTGAACGACGTTGAATGACCTTGACTGACCGGTAGATTCCATTATGTGATAATTTATTAACCTTAAACGATCGTTAGTTGAACTTGAGTGATCCTTAGATGACTTCAAATGACCTTTAATAATATTGAATGAATATAGTATGATCTTGAAAGATCTATCTCGAAAACTAATTTCCATATATGATTGTTGACTGACCTTAAACTTCCATTAGATGACCTTGAGGGACCCTCATATGACTTCAAATGATCTATAAAAATGATGCACCTCAAAAACTACTGAACCTGGTTAAATAACCTTAACTGACTGTTCAATTCCACTATATAATTATTTATTAACCTTAAACTATAGTTAGATGACTTTGAGTGATCCTTACATGACTTTAAATGACCTTTAGTAATATTGAATGAATATGGTACGATCTTAAATGATATACCTTGAAAACTAGTGGATGACCTTAAATGATCTTAGATGAACATTTGATTCCCTTATACGATTGCTGATTGACCCACCGTTAGACGACCTTCAGTGACTAAGGAAGACTTTAAATGACGTTAAATATACTTAATTGGCCGTTTGATGCCCTTGAATGATCCTTGATTGAACTTAGTTGGGATTATATGCTATGATCTTAATTGTTATACCTCGAACATTACTGGACGACCTTGAATTATCTTAGATGACCGGTTGACTCCCTTGTATGATAATTGATTGACTGACCGTTCGATGACCTTGAGTGATTCTTAGATGATTTTAAATGACCTTAAATATCTTTGAAAGATTGATAGATGATCTTAGGCGATTATTAGATGCTATAAATGAAATTAAATATCCTTGAATGACCGTTAGATGCCCTTGAAGGACCCTTTATTGAACTTTAATATCCGTTGAGATTATATGATATAATCTTAAATGTTATACCCCGAAAATTACTGGACGATCTTATCATCATTTTAGATGACCTTTCGATTCCCTTATACGATTATTGATTGACTGACCGTTAGAGGACCTTAGGTAAGCCTTACGTAATTTTAAATGACCTAAAATATCTTTGATAGGCCGATAGATGACCTTAAGTGATCCTTAGATGCCTTAAATGACCTTAAATATCATTGAATGATCATTAGATGCCCTTGATTGAACATTAACGTCCATTTAGATGACTTTGAGTGATCGTTGAATGACATCAAATGACCTCAAATGGTATATGATTTTAAATAACCTTGAATAACTATTATATAATACAAAATATCTTCAATATGATACCTTTCAGTGAGCTTAAATGATCGTTGTCATTTAAAAAAAATTGAATGACCTTGAATATGCCTTTAAATAATAGTTGTTTTATCTTAAAAAACCGTTATATTACCTTGAAGTGGTCATTCAAGGTCATTACATGATTCTAAATAGTAAATTTATGTTAAATGGCGCAAGGATATTGATGTATTATTAATGGGTTATTT
Organism: Ontholestes murinus; assembly: GCA_963969525.1. Lineage (NCBI taxonomy): Eukaryota > Metazoa > Arthropoda > Insecta > Coleoptera > Staphylinidae > Ontholestes > Ontholestes murinus. The sequence goes on along the minus strand of OZ018395.1, from coordinate 63,964,755 downwards.
CTTATATGTTTACAATACTTGATTGTATTTTAATAATTTGAGTGTAGGACATTGCAATCACTACTTCGTACAAATGAATAAAAATAATAAACCAACTTTTAGAAAGAAAAATGATCATTATTAATGTATTTGTTTTTTTTCAGTTACTTAAATAATATTGTAAATGACAAATAACGTACTGACAGTGTAACATCCTCCTGGTATAAACGTATGGTAATTTATAATCATCATACAGCGAAGTAATCTAGATTCTTATTTAGTAAATTACCGCCAGGAGGTATATATTTCAAGAATTTTGACAACCGGAAAGAAATAATGAAACCACGAGCGATCGCTCTACGATTCGCAGGAACGGCGGCAGGTGGAAAAGGGTTGCGCTGTTTCGGTGTGTGTGTGTGTGTGTGTATTGTATATATGTATAAACGTATGTGTGTGCGTACAGATGATGGAAACTGGAAGTTATGTTGTATGGGGTTTTGATGTGTGGAACTTGGAGAATGTTACTCATCTTCTACGCGTCACTCGCAAACGTCTTACTAAACTCCCTTAAGGGCCGGGGTGGAATGCAGGAATATATGTGTGTTCTGAACCTGCCGCTGCAGCAGCCCAAGAATGTGCCATCCTTCCCTGTTTATGACATATTTCTACCTGATAGATTCGTACTATGCACTAATAATACGGGAACGGCATTAATTAATGTGATGGTGATGAAATTAAAAACGACACGATTTTATTTATTAATTTTTTAAGGTACATTTTATTCGATATTGATAAAGAAAAGTTTTATTGGATCGTCTTATTGTAAATTTTAAAAATTATGATCGAGATCTATTGATCATAATTTTTACATCAAATATCCCTGCATATCCATCACCTACATCCAAACTAATTAGTGCGTTATCAAAGTCCTCGATCGACCCAGTTCATTCATTTCTCGAAACTTGTTCAGATAGATTCGTTATGAGGTATTAATGCCGTGGCGACTCGATCTACAAACATCTCTCGATGCCCACCGATTCATTTTGATCGGCATTAATTCCAACACATTATTCGATAATGTTGTCTCTTAAAAAGTTGTCCACCGATCAGAGATTATTTATATAATCCATCATTTCGTCGGCGGCGGCAAAAGGGACAAACGGACGGAGCTTGAGACAAATGGATCGATTTTATCGATTCATAATAATAAGAGAGAGAGACACGAATCGATCGATTCAGTTTCTAGATTCTTTATAGTCGAGTTGGTTTCGAGTATTTACGTCGGGATAGCGATTTATCGGCGATTTCTTGACCTGTCGCACCCAGTTAACTTATCTCGATTTATCTCTGGAAGGTAATTCAACACCGGCACCAACCTTCGAGACAACGTATGCACATTTTATTCATTTAATCCTTCATTGTTGTACGGTCCAATTAAGTCACTTAAATAAATACACTGTGAATAAAAAGATTCGCATTTTATTATTAATATGTTTTCACATTTACATTATTCTAATTAAAATATTGAAAAGTTTTCGATCCAATACCTCACCAATGTGGATCGATGGGATAACGAATTACCAACATTAAGATTAATTTCGTTGCATACACACACACACACAAAGATAGAGGTCTGATAGATAGATAGATGGCAGGGAAGGAATCTTAAAACGTGATATTTGATCCATTCCCGCAACGAAGAGAAGGAGAAGGTGCTGGAGCGGGAGGGAGGGAGACGGGTTTAGACAATCGATTAGTTATGTGGTATGTTCGGAGTAATTACCAAGTTATTACCGCCTTGAACGAGAGGCTCGAGTGTGGCTGCACCACTCAGACAATTTATCAATCCCGGCAATCAAAATTCATCTTAAATTAAATAGTTTCCACATACACCTATACATTATAATATATACCTGCAGTTAGTGAATATAAACCAATCAGGGGATTGGGGATTTATTGCTTTAGTAATTTTTTACTCTCAACGTTCAAACATAAGCTAAAAAGGGTAATATAGACAGTACTTCCAGCCAGGTTTGTCTGTACTGTCTATATTACCCTTACAAACCTAACCGGCCAAAAATGGATGTAACACACTATCAAAATAAGCTAAAAACTAGTATATATTAATAAATATTAAGATTACTATTTCTTTATGTAAAAGAAAAAAAAATTCTACCAAATTTCCAAATTTATTTTTGAAGGTTTCCCAGCAATTTATTTTCAAAAATTTTAAGAATTTTCTAGTCACCAAATTTCTAGAATTTTCTATGCGTTCAGAATTTTCAATTAAGTTTTTTATAGATTCCCGAAATTACAAGATTATTTTTAGACTAAGATTTATATATTCATAGACTCTAAGGTTTGTAAATATTTCCGTCTTTCTAAATTTGTCAGATTATAATAATATTCCATCAACATTTATTCCAGTCTCAGAAAGCTCTCCTTTCTGAATTTCTTAAAGAAAATTTATAGCAGTATCTTTTTAGATTCCTAGAACCTTTCATTTTGTTTCATCGTTCCCAAATTTACGTAGGGCTTATAAAACAAATGTCCATTTCATAATGAAATTCTGAAGTTACACTTACTAGGATTTATGTTATTCTTTAAAACTCTATTTGCTATGACGAGTGTAAATATTTATTTGTAAATAAGCATTGTAAACTGTTTTCGGCACTTTATTTTTCTGGTTTCTATAATTCCAGGATTTTACAACTACTTTTATTCCATTCTTCAGGAATTTCCTTGCAAATTTAAACATTTCTTCGATCATTCCTAAATTTTCCAGAAATTTCTCTTTAGAATCAATCATTTCATAAAGATTTCTAATATTTTCCTTTTCCAGATTGTTCCAGAAATTCCTATGAAAATTTTTGAACTTTTTTTTTACTAATAATGCAAAATTTGATCAAGAGTTTTAAATTATTTTAACAATTTCTTTTACAGATCCAAAAACTTGTTAGAAATATAGGAATAAGTCTTTGAATTTCCTACGATTTTCTTCAAGTATTTCAGATTGTCCAGCAATTTTTCTTCAGATTCCTAGAAATTTTCAAATTTTTTACTTCTACGCTTTCAGAATTTGCTTTATATTATAAACTTTAATTTTTAGAACTTTCCGGTAACTTCTTTAATTTTTATCATTATAAAATCCGAATTTCTAGATTTTTCTTTTTAAAATTCAAAAACTTTCAAGAATTATTTTTCAGTTTTTCGAAATATCCGTCAAAAGTTGAAAACTTTTTCTGCAATTTCAGATGTCTCGAATTTTCCAGTAAATTCTTTACACTCTCCAATTTCCGTTTCAAATTATGATTAGTTTTTTCAAAAGTTCTAAGGTTTTCTAATTGAATATTTATAAATTCTAAAACTTTCCAAAATTTTTTGCTGGAAAATTTTACTTTGTCAATTTTCTTTTATTCAAAATTTGTAATTAAAGTTATTGTAAACCGCCAACTGATCGCCTCAGTAATTTAAGTTAATATGTATATGTAGGGTGGGCGGGTGGCCTCTATCCTACCCTTCAATCAGTAAAACATCATCAAAAATTATTTGAAAAATTTGTTTGAATAAATCTATTAAATTTTGTAATAATGTTATATTTATTTAGATTTTATAACTTTTAATTAAATCCCTCGCTTATGTATTACTGATTGGAGGGTGAGCTACCCATCCACCATACATTAAAATATATTTTTAATAAAGTTCTTTACTTAATAATTTTGACATTTTTGTTATTGCTAAAAAACTATAGGAATCAAATGAAATTTATATAATAAATAATTGGAAATAATTCAAAATTGAGCCTTTTTGTAGAAACATCATAGTTTTCGAAAAAAAAAAAATAGAGAAAGTACTATGTTGGCCACATCACTATTTTATTTTTAATATAGGTGAAAAAATGTTTTTATCTTAAATTTCTTGGACACATCTGCATTGACACTGCTTTTATAATGTAGGAAACCAAAGCAGTAATAGTTTAAAGCAATATGTGTATGTAGGGTGGGTGGGTGGCCTCTATTACACCCTCCAATCATTAAAACTTACGCGGTGGTTTTACTGAATAGAAAATTAATTACGAGAAGATGTAAACTTTATTCTTAACATAACTGTTTCCTTGGGTTTACTTTTCAATTGAGAAATATTCTTTTCGATTACAAGGATTGGAAGATGGGATAGAGGCCACCCACCCACCCTACATATATATTGAAACTTAAACTAAAACACTTTTTTAGTTTCCTGGACACATCACTAGTAACACTGCTTTTATAATCCAGTAAACTAACTCAGAGTTAATAGCTAAAAGTGATATGTATATGTAGGGTGGGTGGGTGGCCTTTGTCCCACCTTAAAATCTATTAATCATACGGGATGGTTTTACTGAATTTAAAGTAATTTATTAGTGGATGATGTGTATATATTTTCTTGTTTTCATTTTTTACTTAAAAAACCTTTGTTTATATAATAAAATGTTTAAAGAGTAATAAAAGCCACCCACCCACCTTTAATAAATATCTAAATGTAACAAAAACTCTATTCAAATTTCTTGAACACATCAGGTAAAACAGTATTAATATGTTAAAGTAATGTGTTTATGTAGGGTGGGTCTATTTTTAAGATGCAATAGAAGACACCCACCCACCCTACATATATATTTAAAAATAAACCAAAAGTCGATTTTAACTTGTTTGCTGAAGTACTGTATTTATAATCTGAAAATCTGACGCAGTTTGAATGGCCTGAAGTAATTTGTATATGTAGGGTGGGTGGGTATTCTCCATCCCACTCTCCAATCATTTAATCATACGCGATTGTTTTACTGAAAGAAATTAAGTTATCAGAAGACTTATTAAAATATAAATGTGTTCGTTCGTTTATTTAAGTAACATTCTTTTCTATTAGGCTGGAGGGTGAAATAGAAGCCACCCACCATACATATATACTTAAATAGGTATTTATATTATTATTTTTAATTTCTTAGACAAGTCAACAGTAATATTGCTCTCATAATTCAAACAAATAATGCAGCATTTATAACTTAACATTAAATATATTTGTAAGGTGGACGGGTGGTCTCTATCCCACCCCTCCAATTCTTATAATGAAAACATAATTATTTACAGTATAAAAAATCTTAAACTTCACATAATTTTAAATTCAGTAAATCCGTGGCATATCTTTAAAAATATTTAATGTTGGGAACACATTAATAATATTTTCGAAGCAAAAATGTGTTACTGGCTCATATAAATAAGTATTTGTAGGGTGGGTGGCCTCTGTTATATTCTTTATATATAATTATACGCGATGATTTTAGTAATAATAAAATTTCAATTGTCGGAAGATGCAAATTTTATTTATAACGTAAATATTCTCTTGTTTTCATTATTTATTTGAGAAATCATCGTTTATATTATAAGAATTGGAGGGTGAGATAGAGGTCACACACCCACTCTACATATACAGGATGTCCTCTTAATGTGGGGAAATGGTTGGACTGGGGTCAAAATATTATTTGTTAAAAACGAAAGAAATTTATTTTTTGGAACTTTGAAGTCAAATTCCGGCTTAACCGTAAGCTTCTGGATATAGATATGTTGGGTTAAATCATTATATTTTAACCCCAGGAATATGTGGTCCAGCCATTTCCCCACTTTAACGGGACATCCTGTATATTTAAATAAAAGTATAAAAATTTTAATTTTAGTCTTTTTGATAATATGAATGGAAAATCTGCATTTATAATATAGGGGTAATAATAATATGTACTGTGGGTGGGTAGTCTCTATTCCACCCTCCAATCTGTAAATCATAGTTGATGATTTTACTAAATAGAAATTAATCTATCAAAATATGCAGAAAATTTTAATTATAGAATAGAATTAAAATTTTTTCTCTCATGTTTATTTTTTTACTGTAAAAATATTTGTTTGGTTTACAAGAATTGGTGGGTTGGATAGAGGCCACCCACCCACCCCACATATTTATTTGGACATACACTGAAATATTATTTTTAGTTTCTTGAACACTTCGATACTAACAGCGCCTTTGTGAACAAGATAACTAATGCCGTATTAATTACTAAAAGTAATATATATTTATAGTGTGGATGGGTGGTCTCTATCCTACCCTCCAATTTATAAATCATACGCAATAGTATTACTGTAAAAATTTTAAAAAAACATACTTTATTTATAGTATTAATATTTTATTGTGTTGATTTTTACGTACAAAATCCTTTTTCATATTATACATATTAGAGGGTGGGATAGAGGCCACCCTCCCACCCTACATATACATTAAAATGTAAGCTAGAACCTATTTTTTAAATTTCCCGAACACATCTTCAGTAACACTGCTTTAATAATGTAGAAAACTAATGCAGTGTTAGTGGCTTAAAGTAAATTTTATGTGTAGGGTAGGTGGGTGGCCACTATCATACCCTCCAACCTAAAAATAATACGCGATTTTACCGAATGAGAATTTTATTATCAGAAGTTTCTGACTTCATTTTTATTAATTTGAATATACACTTTGGTTCATATTTACCTGGGAAATGTTTGTTTGGAATGTAAGAACTAGAAAGTTGAATTGAGTCCAACCACCCACCATACTGATGTACTTAATAATTAATCAAAACTTAAACTTTAGATTTTTTGAATATATCTAAACCCACATTTAAAATCTATGATTTCATTACAGTGTTAATATCGAAGAATAATTTGTATATGTAGGGTGGGTGGGTGGTCTGACTGTTTACGTGTGAGTTAATCACCCTGATCGTCAGAAATTTCCTCGAATGCGAATTTTTAAGAAAAAATTTATGCTTAATTTTAATTGTGAAATTAAGAAATTAACAGATAAAATTGAAAAAATTATTTAAAAAGCAAAATTGGACAAATGAAAACCAATAACTTAACTACTAACCCCTTGGATATAACTTTTAATGTTGTTGATAAAATTGAAGATCAGCGTAAACGTGAACGTAATATAATGATATTTAACGCCTCCGAATCTACTATATTTGATCTAAAGATGTGATCCTACAATTTTAGAAAAGGAAATATTTCAAACTTATATGCTGATATTTTAAATGTTGACTGGTCGAGTATATATGTCACAAACTATAAAAATGATGAATGTGATTTATTATACAATTTATTTGATGAGCTTGTTCCAAAGAGAGGAAAAGAATCAAGCAATTTAAAAAAGTATCCTATATGGTTTGACAAGGAATTGATTCATCTACTCAAAACAAAAAGTATTTTATATAAGCAATTAAAGAAAAGACCGAATGGTTTCTTTAAGGGAAAACTATAAATATGCACGTAAAGACTTTAAAAATAAATTACAAAAATCATTTTCGAAATTCATAGATAATAATAATAATAATAATCTATTGAAAAAAACAATTGAATTTTGACAAGACAAAACCCAATAGAATTGGTGGAATTTTATTATTATTTCTCTTGTCAAAATTCAATTGTTTTTTTAAATAGATTATTAATTGCCTTTTTAGCAATTGTTCAGTTGTTTTTTTTAATAATAATAATATACTTTATTCCCTCTTCAATTAACAAAATTAAATATATAAAGAAGAACGTGCTTCATAAAGAGAAACAAAATATAATAAAATAATCATTTTTTTAAATTTTCTAAATTAACCCAATTCTTTATTCAGTTTTTACACAAATTTCAAATTTTTTTAGGTAAAATTTCATGAATTTTGTTTAGTTTTCAATTCCATTTGTTTCCTCTTTTGACAGATTTTAATTGTTTTTTTTTAAATTTTAAATCAATTATATTTTCAATTGATTTTACAAATTTTTGTATTTATTTTAGAAAAAATCTTTATTTGTAAGTTTCTTTAAACAATTGAAATTTGCTAACTCACTTACTTTTCTAAATCATTAATTTCTTTTTTGTAAAATTTCATCTGTTTTTTTAGCAAAATTTGATTGTCGTCGATTGTTTTTTTAATAGAATTTTATGCTCTATTTTAAAATGTCTTTTTAAAATTTAAAATGTTTTATTATTAGAGAAATATCAAGTATTTTAAACAAATTTTAATTGTTTTTATTTGTAATATTCCATCATTATTTTTTGTTTCCGTTTTTTTAATCAAATCGATTATTTTTTTCTTTCTGAAAACTAACAAATTTCAGTAGTTTTCAATTCTATTGTTTTTTTTTTCTTTAACAAAATTCAATTGTTTTTTAACAGATCAATAATTGTTTCTTTTGCAACTTTTAGAAGAAATCCTTTTGTTTATTTTAACAGATTTTCAATTGTTTTTGTTTTGAATCAATTACATTTTCTCTGAGATATTTGAATTGTTTTTAACAAGTTTTAGTATTATATTTATTTTTTTAATTCTTAAATGTTGCTTTCTGTTTTTAAGTTTTTTAAACAATTGAAAATCGTCAATTCACTTGTTTTTCTAAACCAATGATTTTTTCTTTGTGAAATTTCCACTGTTTTTCAATTTGTATATGTTTGCTTAATTTAATTGTATATGTTTTATGTAATGCATGGTTAAATAAATAAATTTTGTTTTATTTTTTTCTTAACAAATTTAAATTGTACATTCCGCTCCGAGAATTCACAGCGTTCGGACGTGCCGAATTATCCTCCGAGCAATTAGGAAAGTTTAAAGTGAAAATCGAAGTTATAAACAACGTGTGTGTTAATAACAAGAGTATATATCTACAACACACTTCCGGACCCGTCCTTCATAGGACGTCTTCCTGGAAAAAATGAGTGGAGAAGAAGAAGACGACAGCGAATACATCGAAATGGAAACAGACACAGAATACAATCCACGCTCACAGCCAACGACCTCGGGATATCAAACCGCTGGTAAGAAAAGAGGTCGGCCGAAAAAATCGGTTAGTTTTAACACAAAAAAATCTAACATAAACAATACGAACGTAGCAAATATCGCGACTACAAACCGTACACTACAAAATATACTTAAAAAAAATCCACGCTACGAATTCACAAAATATTGAAGACGACACTTTCATAATTACTACACGATCACAACAACAATTAAATCCAACTAAAATAAATCAACCAACACAACCAAACACAATTAAAACACCACAACCCGCACAAAACACACCACAAACAACACAACATACAATTATAAATCATAACCCACAAGTAAAACCGATAACTTCACAGTATAAATATACATATACATTTAAAACAATTAAAGAATTATCAAGAATCCAAATAGCAACATTGTGGGCAGAATTAAACTTCAGTACAGACTTGGAAATTATCAAAACAAAATTTGGATTTCTGATTAAGTCTAACATAGATAAGAAAACTCTTGAAGGCTATTTAAACCATTTAAAAACTATCAACATTATTGCGACATATTCTGAAACTCAAAATACTCCACGCCAAAAAACGTATCCGGCTCCCACGTATTGTTGTGTTATAAGAAGTGTAGAGCCAGAAATAGAAGATGCCTTAATTAGCGCCCAATTAACAAAAAATCAAATCGAACATCGTTATTGTAAGAGAATTATTTCCAAAGCTACAAACGAAAAAACACGCATCATCCGTATAATCACAGGATCACATGAATCATATACAAAACTCTTACACGACGGTTTCAAATATATGTTTAAATCATACCCGGTTGAAGAAAGTTTTGCTCCAAATCCAATCCCCCTACCATGTAATAAATGCTCGAAATACGACCACAAAACAGCCGACTGCAAGGAAATCACTACATGTGCAAAATGTTCCGGAAATCACCACACGAGTTCCTGCCAGACCACCCTACCAGAGAAATGCAAGGCCTGCGGAGACACTACACATGGTGCGTGGTCTACAAAATGCCCTAAACGTCCAATGCAGCCTATAGATGGTATCCCTAACATCAAAATCCACAACACAAACAAGAAGACAACAGAAATGGACCAGACATTGACAAAGACATCTCGCGTTCATCAACCACTCACAATTCATGACTTCATACTGGACTGTTATACCACAGAAATAAATTCACCTAACAACAATAACCGACAGGACTTATTAAAAAAACTTCGAGAACGATTTATACGATCATTTAATATAGACACTCACGCATCATTTTCAGGCAATAGAATGTTCATCGTAATGTTCGACATAGAACAACCGCACATCATCCCTCCAGTCGCCCCAAAGGATGGAGTCCACATAGGTAATACTATCGTAACTAAAAATGGCTAGTGTACGCTTCTTATACTCCAACATTAATTCCCTAACGAACAAATCCCATCTACTCTCCCATTACCTGTCCAACAATCCTATTCATATAAACTTAATGGTAGAAACCAAACACAAAACACCATACACCTTTAAAAACTGGTCCACAATTCAGAATCTATCTTCCATCCACAATGATAACCATAGGGGAGGATCTGTGATAGCAGTACATCCTTCTTTAAACCTCGGCAAAGCAAATTCCCCAAAAATAAACAATCCGTTAAATGAATGTATTCACTGTACCTTAGTGTTCCCTTCTTATACTATCCACCTATTTCTTATATATATCCATCCACACTCCCAGATAGAAGATAGCATATTCACCAAAGCATCGCTGTATGATAATGTAATTATTGTAGGTGATTTTAATATCAATAAAACCAAAGCTCGCCACCTATCTTCCTTCCTATCCCAATCTAATTTTACTCAAATTAAAACACCTCCCACCTTCATTATGAACAATAATCCACCATCAACTCCCGATATCTTATTATGTACAAAAAACCTAAGTCACTTAATAACACCCGTATCCCTCATTCCTGATTTGTGTTCCGACCATCTTTCAATCCAATTTGACCTAAATATTCAACAACATATCCCATTGCCCACTCCTGTTAGTATCTATAATTTTCAAAAATGCAATACAGATAAGGTTAATGATGATATGGAGACGTTTATTAAGAACAATCCTTCCCCAAATCCCGATGTTATAACCAAATTTAATAACCTGCTTTCATCCACAATCCTTAAACACACTCCTAAACAAACTAAGCAAACATACAAATATCCTCTACCTAACTATATCCTAAGACTTATTAAATTCAAAAGACAATTATATCGTGATATTAAAATAACAGACACAATAGAACTTAGACAAAAATTTAACAAACTGAACAAAGACATACACCGACTAATAGACGAATACAAGAAAGAGACATGGATAAACGCTTGTGAAAACATAAATAGCATGAAAGGCAAGACTTACTGGACGGAAATTAAGAAGTTAACAAAATATAGAAAGAGTGACAAGATTCAATACATTCTCGATCCAACCACGAATACTTTAACTAACGATTCCGAACAAATCGCAGACATATTTAAGAATTATTTCAAAGACACCTTCTTATTTTCGCAAGACGACTCATTTGACAACACACTACTTGAGACAGTTAATTCCTGGTACGACACATTTCCCATTCACCCCTCACTTCCACCAGACGATGATATTTTAGACGAGACGGACTATTATGACATCCTAAATAAAGGAAAAAACACAGCTCCAGGACATGACAATATCCATCGACGTATAATAAAATCCCTTAATGACAATATCCACCAATATATCCTTAAAATATTTAACCATAATTACCGCCACCAATATTTCCCTACAGAATGGAAACATGGTATTATAACATGTATTCCAAAACCAAATCTAGATCCTTCCTTAACTTCCAGCTACCGCCCCATCACACTTCTCCCTGTTCTTGGTAAGCTCTTCGAATCTCTTATTAAACGCAAACTTATGTCAACCATTAGCCAATATATCCCAACATACCAATTTGGTTTCTTACCCAATCGTTCCACAACCCTTCCCCTCACAATTCTTACATCAAACTGCGAGACAGCCCATCTGGAGGGTAGAAAATCATCTATGCTTTTTTTAGATATTAAAAAAGCCTTTGACTCCGTATGGCATCGAGGGCTTTTATATAAATGCTACATTCTTAATCTACCCAAGCACCTCATTATCCTAATAGCCAACTTCCTACAAAATAGATCCTTACAAATTAGAATACATAACAATCTTTCCACTACCTTTACTCCAGAGCAAGGTGTCCCTCAAGGATCCCCTCTCTCCCCCATCCTATATAACTTATACTGCCACGATATTTACCACCCAAACCCTGACCACTTTAATCCTTTAGCATACCCTCTCCAATTTGCAGATGATACTGTTCTCATTGTCCACTCTAATAACATACAAAATTCCATTTCCTCCCTCCAGCAATTTTCCAACAAAATTGAATCATGGTTTAACAAATGGAGAATCAAAATAAATCCATTAAAATCCAAACTTATAATACCTTTCCATCACATTCCACCTACTCCTCATTCAATTACCATCAACAATACCCGCATTACATCATCCCCAACCTGCAAATATCTCGGCGTATTATTTGACCCAAAATTTAATTTCAAGAAGCATACACTGGCCATTAAAAACAAAATCCGTGCTAGAGCAAAACACTTTAGATGCCTCACTTATAGAGGAAAAGGTATAAATATAAACACCGCCACACATATTTATAAAATGATATGTAGACCTATGCTGGACTATGGAGCCGTTCTTCTATCCCAATCCCGCCCCTCCGTATTAAAACATATCCAAATTGCTGAACGATCATCCCTCCGCATTTTAACTAAAATACGACATCCACATAACCCCTTATATAATCCATCGAACGTCCTACTCTACAATAGCACCGGAATTACACCTATCCAAGACCGCCTATTAGCCCTCTCCCAAAAATTCTCCACGAATCCTAAAAATCTAGAGCTCCTAAATAAACTATGTATTTCCAGAAATCCCGAAATCCCTCCCAAATACAAACACCCATCTGAAACCACATATGAATTCATCAAACATTTCACCTCGTTAGACAATGACAGTTAACAATCATGACGAAAACTAAAGATACGACAAACCAGGGTAGAAAGACCTACGGTCGATAACCCTTTGGTCATTTTATAAAGTTAAGAATATATATATATATTATGTAATATTATTTTATACAACCAATAAAGATTTATTTATATATATATTTAAATTGTTTTTTTAACAGTATTTTTCCCTCTATTTTAATCCGCTCTTTTTATAAATCAATGATTTATTATTCTAAAAACGTCACCCCTTTTAAACAAATTTCAATTATAAAAATGGTTGCGACTGTTACTATGTAATTCATGATAAACACTAAAATAAAACACTTACTATGTTTTTACCACTAAAATTAGTGGTAAAAACATAGTAAGTGTTTTTTCAAATTTCAATTGTTTTTATTTATAAAATTACACCCATTTTATTGTTTTTTTTATCTCGTCAAATTTCAATTGTTTATAATTTGTTGTTTTTTTCTTTTAATCAAATCGATTATTATTTCTTGTTTCAGAAGTTTATAACAAATTGAAATTGATATTTGACAGATAGCAGATGGCAGATAACAAATTAAAGTTAAAATTGACAGTTGACTAATAGCAGATGACAGGTGCAATATTACAATTAACAAATGTAAATTGAAAAAAACAATTGACAGATAACAATTGATAATTGATAAATGAAAGTTGAAATTGACATGTGACAGATACTTAATTAAAACACAATTATATTCCTTTCTTCAATTTTTAAAGCAAAAAGTGAAGAAAGGATTATAACTGTGTTCTAATTAAGTGATATTAACCTTCACGTACTCAAGTAACTACATTATGTGACAGATAGTAGATGACAGAAGACAAACAAGAACTTAAATTAACAGTTGACTGATAACAGATGACGTATGACAAATGACACTTGATAAATTGACAAATAAAAATACAATTGGCACATAGCCTATTACAGATAACAAATGAAAGTTAAAATTCTGAATTGACTATCTTAATTTCAAATGATAATTGACAAATATAAGTTAAAAATCATAATTGACAGATAGCAGATGAAAGGCAACAAATAACAATTGATAAATCAAAAAATTCAAATTGACATTTAACAGATAGAACATGACAGGTGACAAATAAAATTTGCAAGTTAACAGATAGCTTATAACAGATGTCAATTGATAATTGACAAATGAAAGATTAAATTTTCATTTGCTTTTTAAATACAAACACTATTTCAAAAGTTCAAAAAATAATCAACACTGTTTTAGCTTAGATAATTATGTATATGTAGGGTGGGTGGGCGGCCACTATCCCACCTTCCAATTAGAGTATCATAAGTCAGAGTTTTAATGTAAATTATTTAAACAAAATAATAGAATCAGTTAAAAAACTATGCAACTGAGTTAATGATTCGTCTGGATTTTAATCAACTTCTCGCGAATTATTTACAGGTTGGAGGGTGGGATAGAGGCTACCCATCCACCCTACATATACATATAAACTTTAATTCCTTATCGTCTCGCGGTTTCCAATAAAATTAATTAGAAATCTTTTTGAATAAAAAAAGAAATTCAAAAGGTAAATTAGGACGATAAATAAAATTGATAACAACAAAGTCAATTTTATTTATCGTCCTAATTTTCAAAATGTATCACAAAGTAATGGCTTCAAGCATCAACTATATCAAAAGGTAAAATTTTTGTGTGAGGAAATTAATAAAATTTGTATGTACGATGGGTGGGCAGACTTTAAATCTAAATTAGATGAGATGAGAAGGTCATTTATATTTAAACTTAAATTTTGATTTTGTTTTATTTTTTATTACGTAAAGGGTTTAACTATTTTTAGCAGCAACGTCATCGACGATTAGTAATAAAAATATCATGTATATGTAGGGTGGGTGGGTGGCCTCTATCTATCTATCCAATCAGTAAAGCATAAGCGAGGGTTTTAATTAAAAGTTGTAAAACATAAACAAAGACAAAATAATTGTATTTTTTTTAGTTCATACAAACATTTCAAATAATTTTTGATGATGTTTTACTGGTTAGAGGGTGTGATAGAGGCCACCCACCCACCCTACATATATATATAATTTCAATTACTGATAGTCTTGCGGTTTCTAATAAAATTAATTACAAAAATCTTTGAATTAAAAAGAAATTAAAAAGGTAAAATTTTTGAATAAGTAAATTAATAAAAATTGGATCCATGGTGGGTGGGCAGACTTTAAATATAAATTAGATAAGATTAGCTATAAAAAGTCATTTATATTTTAATTTAAATTTTGATATTTTTTTTATTTTTTATTACATACAAGGTTTTATTTTTTTTTAGCAGCTAAATCATCAACGATTAGCAATTAAAGTTATCGTGTATATGTAGGATGGGTGGGTGGCCTCTATTCCACCCTTCAATCAGTAAAACATAAGCGAGGGTTTCAATTGAAAGTTGTAAAATGTAAAGAAACATAAAAATCTGGTGATGTGTCCATCAAAATAATTTCCTTAAATTTTATGAAAACTATGAGGTTTACGGAAATAGGCTATTCTTAACAATTTGCTCAATTTTGGATTTTTTACAATTACTTGTTATATAAATTTCATGTAACTTCTAAAGTATATCAGCAATAGACAAAAAAATATTTTTTTCTTGCAAGTTAAGAATTTTACGAAAAACATGTTTTAATCAAACTTGTTCAGTTTCCCATTCCCTTTAACTTTTGTTTGAAAAGTTCTGTAATATTTTTCAAATTTAGAAAGATATCGAGAAAAAACAAAAAATCGCCTCGAGTAAACATCCACTTTCGGTTTATGAATGTTCACTAAAAGCTCTTCAGTTCCAGTTTTTAACGATAACCTAATCTCTAGGGCTTCTTCGAAGATGTATTAAGAATATAAGCGAGAGGACAAAGTTCTGTCTGACTCTTTTGGATATGTTGATAATTTGTCCTGTTTTATCGTCAAGTTGTTTCATTTGTTCGCCGTTTTCTATTATTTGAATATCTTTACCACCAGAAAGTCCAGAGAGTTCTAGTAGTTTTATTAGTTTATTATGTCAACTCAATTTAATTTACTATGGTATGTAGCTCCGTCTTGCTGGAACAACATAGTGTTGATTTATTGAAAGTGATGGCCTCACCAAGGAAGTACTATTTGATTTAGAATAGAATATATCCATTTGATGTAATATATAACTCTATATCCTATAGGAAATTTAAAATTATCGTCTGATACTTTCAATTAAATCAATAGACTATAATTGAAAAATAAAAGGATAAGGTAATTTTCGATTATTTAGGCGGTACAATACCGAAATTAAACTGCCACTTCAACGAAGATTTATTCAGTATCGATGCATTATGAGGAATAATTTCAGCCGACCGTATAATTATGATAATTGTTACATATCAAAATGGTTTCTTTGACTCCGGCAACATATAAAGCATGCCTCCGCACACGAAAAATTGGACAATTAAATTGGTGTAAAACAATTTAGAGGCGCATACATAAAACGGCCACATGAGAACTCTGTCGGAACGGCCAGATATTTATTGCGAATAAATGGTTATTTTATCGTTTTTAATTGTTTCTACTAGGCGTATTCAAATCGGATAACATTACCTTAATTATGTTAATATGCATATTTATTACCACTACCGATTCTAACAGTGTAGGCGCAATTAAAGCCCGGCGATAAATAACCTCGGCCCGTCAAAATAGCAGAGCGATCACTGAAATGAATACCTACGCCGAAAATATATGTATTATTTATGATGAGAATTCGTGGGAAATGGGATGGACGATCGTTTTTGCATACGATAATTAGTTTGTGCAAATTTCACCAGTGGATTTCATCAAATCACCAACTAATTATTCTTTTGAATTCGGAATGGAATTGGGAACGCATTTAACGCGCACACACTGGAACACAGAATATACCGAATACAGAACGTGTAATTAGTCTGTTCGACAGATATGGAAATCGTGCTCTATTAATGCAATTATCATATTATTAACGTAAAACTAGGTCCTTTACATACGTTATGGAAATTGTGACAATTAACTCAATGATACTTGTAATAATACATGAGGGATTTGTTTTATTACTCTATGTAGATTAGGTGTAATGAATAATAACACCAACATAATATAAAAAGCTTTCACTTTGATAAAATATTATCTTTAAGTATCTCATGTAGATTTTTTCAGCATGAAATTTCGTGCAAATTCGCTTCATCGGTGAAAAGAATCACCGTCAGTAGTTGAGGAATTTGAACCAATGCAACAACCATTGACGTAATGCAATACGTGGAGGAAGAAGTGCCTGAATGTGTAAATAGTTTGTAAGAAACAGTCCTATTACTTACAATCAAAGTATTTACAATTTTTGGAGTAGAAGTACTTTAATCTTCCCCTATCATGTCCAGCACATTCTCTTCAATTGTTACCGTTCTTACTCTCAATGGCCTTCTTGGTTATCTACTTCGATTCAATATGCCTGTTTTATCAAAACGTCGATTAATACTTTGGGAAGTTTTTTCTAGCAGGAACATTACAATTAGGAAATCGTCCAATGTACAACCACCTAGATTATAAAGAATTGCCATCAGCAAGTCCTTAAATTAAATACATGTAAGTTATCTTCATGACAGAGGACTTCACTAACTATTAAAAAGGTCAAACGCCACTCAGCCTCAAAAAATTCATCAGATACCAAATCAAAAGACGTTTTTAAATTAAACTGTATTTTTTTGAATGTCCGTACTTGCTTGCTGTTAGTGAATCAATTAGATTTATATTAAAAGATAATTAAAATCTCCTGCACTCTATTAATAATTAGATACATTATTATTACATTAAGAAGCACAAAATTAATAAACTTCCTTTAGACCGTGCATAACGTCCATAAAAAATTATGCAAGAGACCGATCCGATATTTCAAGGTATAACACGACAATAACTTAACACTTAATTGATATTCATGAACACGACGAAAACCGAATTGTTCGTGACAGGATGTGACACCATAATATCGCATAAAAATTATTTTTTGTTTTTGGTGTAAAATTTTCAATTAAACCTGTTCGAGTGTGAAAAAGATGAATTTCCAGTAGCATTTCGAAACGCCGACCGATAATATTAAACGGTTTCTTTTTGCCTCGTGCGTTCGGCGTGCTTTAATTAAAGAAGTGAATTCTAGCCGTGTGAGCATTAGATTAAATGTTTGAGTGGAAATTAATATGGGAATCCTTAGGCGTGTGCATGTGTGTGTGTGTGTATTCTCCGAAAACTTAAACCCTTGCAACGCAGCAGGGCAAGTCCCTGCAGAACTATAAGCGGGTTTCAATTAAAATTGGCACAGGTGGTAACGTGGAGTAACGAGTAACGTAGTTACGTTATATCGCTGACTAAAATGTTTTAGATGGATAATAATTTCGGTTTTAATGCATTTCCCTCGTCGCATTAACTTCAATTAATTACATAACTGTACTGTAAAATAAATTGTAAAAATAGATTTAACATTTATCATAAAATATCATTTGTACATTGCATAAAATATTGATAATTTTTTAATTGTCAAACAAATATCTCAACAGTTCTACTGCAAAACACAAAGGTAATTAGATTTTAATTCAGAAAAACCCTCATGATTTATAGTTTGGCGGGTATTATAGATACCACCCACCCATAAATACCATAAATACTGGATTAATTTTTCAAATTACCGTGTTATAGCTGACGAGACCTTAAAAATAGTGTTTCAGTTTATGTTTAAATACACATGCAGGTGGTATTTCATTTTTAAATGTAGATTGAAACAAAACACTGTTTTCTATGTTTTTTTACCACTGTATATTAATGATTTGATAATGACTTGAAAGATTAGAAATTATCATCGAACATAATTTATTAATGTTGTAAATATTCTCTGTAAATAAAACTTTCTTTGAATTCGAATCTGATTACTAGAGCTCATTTTCTGAAAGTATATCTAAACCTTTCTTTTCGTGCAAATTCCTCCTTCATGTTTCTCTGGTTTATAATTTTCATCTTTTGAAACCGTGACTAAAGTATTATTTTGGTGCAAATTTCTCTCATTTTTCTGTACATCATTCATTTGTATTAAAGCTTGCCTTGAATGCGTATTAGTCTTTTATTTCTGAATCTCATTTCCTGAAACTATGACTAAAGGTAGTTTTGGAAGCGAATTCATCCCAGATTTCGGAAACATTTTTTTTTGAAAGAATTTTTAACTCTCTTTTTTATTAGTTGCTATGATCGAATTTATCTCTAATTCTTTGGTTTTTGTTTGCGTTAGGTTTCGAAATACTTGCCTCGACTATATTAGAATCTTCTTTTATGTCTTGAATGTTAAAATTGTAGGCATTTTGTGAAATATCTGCAGCTTTCGTGTTATTTTTTTTTAATTCGTTTTTATGTTGGCTTCTTTTTGTCAGGGTTAATTTTGGAATCGTGAATTATTTGATTATTTATTTTTTACAGTTTAGATTTAGACGAATCTTTAACCTCAATTTTAGTAGAGGGTTTATGGACATACATCAAAAAATCATTAGAATTTTTTGATTAATTGCTGCTTGTAAAATCCTTCATGTCCAAAAGTATTGTTTCCGTTTTTGACGAGTTGCTACTGATGAGTTCGTATTGCTCTTTTATGCTCTCCACTATATTTGTAATTTGTTCTACTCTGCTCTACTTTGCTCGCCTTTGCTCCTTTCTTCTCTACTCTGCTCGTCTATGCTCTTTTCTGCAATCCACTGCTATTTATTTATAATTATAAGAATAAATTTCAATGAACATCTTCATTGAAATTTATTCTACCCTGATCTACTTTACTCGTCTTTCCTATTTTCTGCTCTATTTTGCTCGCTATTTCCTCTTTTTTGCTCTATATTACCCACCTTTGCTCGTATCTACTTTACTTTGCTCGCCTTTGCTCGTTTCTTTTCTACTTTGCTCGACATTGGTCTTTTTTTTGTTCTTCACTGCTATTTATCTATAAGATATTAATTGTAATTTGTTCTACTTTGCCCTACTTTGTTCGATTTTGCTCTACTTTGCTCGAAATTGCTCTTTTCTGCTCTACTTTGTTTGCCTTAACTCTTATCTACTCTACTTTGCTCGTCTTTGCACTCTTTCCTTATTCTTTCCTCACCTTTACTCTTTTCTGTTGTTCTTTGCTAGCAATTGCTCTTTTCTGCTCTACTTTGCTTGACTTTACTCTATTCTCCCCTATTTTGCTGACCATTGCTCTTTTTTGTTCTCCCCTGCTATTTATTTATAAGATATTAATTGTAATTTGTTCCACACTGCTCTGTTATGCTCTATTTTGCTCACAATGCTCTTTTCTGTTCACCACTGTCAATTATTTCTAAGATATTCAATTGTAACTTGTTTTATCCTGCTCTACTTCTCCCGCCTTTGCTCTTTTCTTCTCTACTTTTCTTATCTATACTCTTTTCTGCAATCTACTGCTATTTATTTATAAGATGCTAATTGAAATTGGTTTTACCCCGCTCTACCTCGCTCATATTTCCTTTTTTCGGCTATATTTTGCTCACCTTTCATCTTTTTTGCACTTCATTGCTCGCCTTTACTCTTATTTACTCTACTTTGCTCGTTTTTTGCTCGTTTCTTTTCTACTTTGCTCGGCATTGGTCTTTTTTTGTTCTTCACTGCTATTTATTTATAAAATATTAATGGTAATTTGTTCTACTCTGCTCTACTTTGCTCGCCTTTACTCTTATCGACTCTACTTTGCTCGTCTTTGCACTTTTCTTTTCTACTGTGTTCACCTATACTCTTTTCTGCTCTTCTTTCAAAGCAATAAATAAAGCCAAAATGGCAATTAGAAGTCTGCGAGAGGGATCAACCGAAGATCTTTAAATGCAGCATTGGGCTGGAGTGGAAGAACATTCTGCCGAGTGAACTCCCCCCTGGATCTCTTACGTCAAAATTATAAGTGCATATTTTTATCTATCCATTTGTAATACTTGTATTTATTGTAAGAGAAACAAAGCATTAAATACAAAATACAAATACAATTGCTCTTATTTGCTCTACTTTGCTTGTCTTTACTCCATTATCCTCTATTTTGCTGACAATTGCTTTTTTTTGTTCTCCTCTGCTATTTATTTATAAGATATTGAAGATTATCTGCAAGCATGAACTCCACCCGTCAGAATGGTGTTAAAATTAAATGTACGATCTTTTTCTTTCAATATTGTAAATGTTTTTGATAAAGTCTAAATAAAGAATATAGAATAATTTGTTCCACACTGCTCTACTTTGCTCATTTTTGCTCTTTTCTCCTCTATTTTGCTCACAATTGCTCTTTTCTGTTCTAGTCTGTCATTTATTTCTAAGATATTCAATTGTAATTTGTTATATTCTGCTCTACCGCGCCCGCCTTTGCTTATTTATTCTCTACTTTGTTCACAATTGCTCTTTTTTGCTCTACTTAGCTCGCCTTTATTGACTACTTTATTAATTTCCACTGCTATTTATTTATAAGATTAATTTGTTCTACTCTGCTCTACTTTTGCTGACAGTTGCTCTCTTCTACTCTACTTTGCTCGCCTTTGTTCTTTTCTGCTTTACACTGCTATTTATTTATCTGATGTTGTAATTGCAATTTGTTTTACTTTGCTCGCCTTTGCTCGTTTCTGCTCTACTTGGTTCGCCTTTACTCTTTTCTGTTCTTTCTGGCTCGCCTTTACTACTTTACCGATTTTTACTGCTGTTTATTTATAATATATTAATTTAAATTTAATCTATTTTGGGCGTCTTTCCTCTCTTCTGTTTTACTTTGCTCCTCTTTGTTCTTTTCTGCTTTTCACTGATTTTTATTTACAAAATATTAATTGTAATTTATTCTACTCTGCTCTACTTTACTCGCCTATGGTTTTTCCGCTCTACTTTGCTCGTCTCTACTCTCATCTATTCTATTTTGCCCATCTTTGCACATATCATTTCTACTTTGCTCACATTTACTCTTGTTAGCTGCTCTTTACTAGCAACTGCTCTTTTCTACTCTACTTTGCAATCTGCAATCCACTGCTATTTATTTATAAGATGCTAATTGAAATTTATTCTACCCTGCTCTACTTTCTCGTCTTTCCTATTTTCTCCTCTATTTTTCTGACCATTTTATTATTCTGTTCCACTCCGCTCTAGATTGTTCACTTTTGCTCTTTTCTGCTCTGTTTTGTTCGCAGTTGCTCTTTTCTGTTCTCCACTACCATTTATTTCTAACATATTCAGTTGTAATCTGTTTTATTATGCTCTGTTGTGCTCGCCTTTGCTCTTTTCTGCTCTACTTTGCTCGTAATTGCTTTTTATTGCTCTATTTTGCCCGTCTTTACTCTTCTCTGCTCTACTTGGCACGCCTTTACTGACTGCTTTACTGATTTCTACTGCTATTTATTTATAAGATTAATTTAATCTACTCTGCTCTACTTTGCTCGTCTTTGCTCTCTTCTGCTATACTTTGCTCGCCTTTGCTCTTTTCTTCTCTACTTTGCTTGCCTTTGCTCATTTCTGCTTTACTTTGTTCAGTTCTGCTTTACACTGTTTTCTGCTTACGTGATGTTAATTGTAAATTGTTCTACCTTGCTCTACTTCGCATTTGCTCTTTTCTGCTCTACTTGGTTCGCCTTTACTCTTTTCTGTTCTTCTTGGTTCGCCTTTACTGATTACATTACTAATTTCCACTCTTATTTATTCATAATATATTTGTAATTTGTTCTATTTGGCTAGCCTTGCCTCTTTTCTGCTTTATTTTGCTCCTCTTTGTTCTTTTCTGCTTTCCACTGCTTTTTTTTATAAAATATTATTTGTAATTTATTCTACTTTCCTCGCCTTCACTATTTTCTACTCTACTTTGCTCGTCTTCTCCCTTTTCCGCTCTTTACTGCTATTTATTTTTAAGATATTAACTGGTTTTTGTTCTATTATGCTCTACTTTGCTCGCTTGTTGCTCTTTTCTGTTCTACTTTGCTCGCTTTTGCATTTTTCTGCTCTCCGATGCTCTGTAATTTGTTTCCTCTTCTCTTCTTTCTTCTCCTTTGCTCTTTTTTTGCTCTCCACTTGTATTTAATAATAAGATATCATTTGTAATTTATTCTACGTTGCTCTCCTTTGTTCGTTTTTGCTCGTTTCTGCCTTACTTTGCTCGCCATTGGTCTTTATTGCTTTTCAGTGCTATTTATTTATAAGATATCATTTGTAATTTATTCTGATCTGCTCTATTTTGCTTACCTTTACTTTTTTCTGGCTCATTATGGTAGTAGATATTTCAGAAATTTAATAACGCATTATATATAGGGTGGGCGGGTGTCCACTATTACACCCT
The DNA here is from genome assembly GCA_963969525.1 of Ontholestes murinus. NCBI lineage: Eukaryota > Metazoa > Arthropoda > Insecta > Coleoptera > Staphylinidae > Ontholestes > Ontholestes murinus. The sequence continues at coordinate 63,941,487 of OZ018395.1, read as the reverse complement.
TCTAGAATTTTAACATAAACAAGGATTTTAAAGTGCGAATAGATGACATAAGGAAAACTGTATTCTGTAAATATTCGTTTATGTTTAAATAATTGGAGGGTATAAGAGTGTCCACCCACCCACCATTCATATGTAAGGTGGGTGGGTGGCCACTCTTACACTCTTTTCTGCTCTATTTTGGTCGCCATTTTCCCTTTTTTGCTCCATTTTGCCCGCCTTTGCTCTTATCTGAAGGGAGGGCCACCTCGTGGTTTCTTTCTAAATCATAGGTTATTTTGACCCTGACAAGCTTTTTCTCGCTTGAAATCTTGACAGAAAGTCAGTATCATACCTAGGCGGTGCGAAATGAATCGCTTTACGCTTGAATATTACTGGGAAATATTGCAAACTTATTTCCAAAGTGAGTGCTGTTTAGCCCAAAAAGTGCGATTGTTAAAAAGAAGTTTTGGCCGAAATGAATCATCCACCGCGCCTGATGTACGCAAGTTTGTGAGACTAACATGCTAGTGGACAACACTCATAGTCCTCCTTCTCGTACGGTGCGCACAGACGAGAATGTGGCTGCTGTAGCCGAGAGTGTGAGACTCAATCTACGAACATCAACTCGCCGTCGATCTCAATAACTCAACATTTCACGCACTAGCCTGAGGAGAATTCTGCACAAAGATCTCGAATTATTCGCTTACAGGGTCCAATTGACTCAGCAATTAAAGGCGTACGACCATCTGTTTAGTTATCCCTTCGCAGTTTGGGCCTTGAATTGGACAACGATTTTCGGGGAAAAATCATCTTTTCTGACGAGGCGAATTTTCATCTTGGCGGCTACGTTAACAAACAAAATTGCCGCATCTGGGGCTCAGAAAACCCGCATGTTATTGTCGAGAAACCAATACATTCACAGAGGGTGACAGTTTGGTGCGGATTGTGGAGTGGTGTCATCATAGGTCCATTATTCTTTGAAAATGAGGCTGGTAACAATGTTTCGGTCAACGGTGAGCGTTACAGAGCCATGTTATCCGACTTTTTTTTTACTGAAGACATGGATTTGGACGACTTCTGATTCATACATGATGGCGTACCATGCCACACAGTTCATGCCACAATAGATCCTTTGCGTACCAAATTCCCAAATCGTGTTTTCAGCCGTCTTGGCGATGTCAATTGGTCGCCTTGGAGCTGCGATTTGACCCCTTTGGATTTTTTTCTGTGGTTAACCATGAGGGACCGATGTTATGCCAATAATCCAGAAACGATTCAAGCACTTTAAGCCAATATTATACAAGTAATCCGTGAGCTACAGCCCAAAACTATCAACAAGGAAAATTGAAGTGACAGAATGCGCTTCTGTGAAGCCAGCCAAGGCAGCCACTTGGATGAAGTTGTGTTCCATAATTAATGGAAATATTTGCTCCTAATAATAAAACCATAAGACATAGGAAAAAAATAATTTTGTTCATTTTATTGCATTTTTAAAAAGAAACTTTTATCTGGCCCACTCGATACTTTACTTTGCTCGACTTTGTCCGTTTCTTTTCTACTTTGCTCGGCATTGGCCTTTTTTGTTCTTCACTGCTATTTATTTATAAGATATTAATTGTAATTTGTTCTACTTTGCCCTACTTTGTTCGATTTTGCTCTTTTCTGCTCTACTCTGCTCGCAATTGCTTTTTTTTTTCTCTACTTTGCTCGCCTTAACTCTTATCTACTCTACATTGCCCGTCCTTACACATTTATTTTCTACTTTGCTCACCTCTATTATTGCCTGCTCCTCTTGGCTATTAATTACTCATTTATATTCTACTTTGCTTGCCTTTACTCTATGCTGTTCTATTTTTCTGACCATTGCTCTTTTTTGTTCTCTCCTACTATTTACTTATAAGATATTCAATTGTAATTCGTTTTATTCTGCTCTACTGCACACGCCTTTGCTCTTTTCTGTTCTATATTGCTCGCCTTTAATCTTGGTTCGCCTTTTTTGACTGCTTTACTGATTTCCACTGCCATTTATTTATAAGATTAATTTATTCTACTCTGATCTACTTTGCTCTATTTTGCTGACAGTTGCTCTTTTCTGCTCTAATTTTCCCGTCTTTGCTCATGCCTGCTCTACTTTGCTCGTCTTTGCTCTGATATACTCTACTTTGCTCATCTTTGTTCTTTTCTACTTTACACTGCTTTTTGTTTATCTGATGTTAATTGTAGTTTGTTTTAATTTGTTCTACTTTGCTCGTCTCTATTCGTTTTCACTTTACTTTACTCTTGTCTGCTCTACTTGGTTCGCTGTACTCTTTTCTGCTCTGCTTGGCTCGCCTTTACTGACTACTGATTTTCATTGTTATTTATTTATAATATAGTAATTGTAATTTGTTCTATTTTGTTTGTCTTTCCCCTTTTCTGCTTTACTTTGCTCCTCTTTGTTATTTTCTACTTTCCACAGCATTTTATTTATAAAATATTATTTGTAATTTGTTCTACTTTGCTCGCATTTACTCTGTTCTGTTCTACTTTGTTCGCTTTTGCTTTTTTTCTGCTCTACTTTAATCACCTTTGATCTTTTCTATTTCCTTTGTCCACTGCTATTTATTTATAATATGGTAATTGTAATTTGTTCTACTCTGCTCTATGAAATAAAAAATGCTAGAATGTGAGTTTTTAAATTTAGGACTTATGTTTGGATTTTTGGGAAAAGAGTTTTGCGATAGTATGTGAAAGTTGAAAGGATTTTTTGAAAATTTCTCTGATAGGAATCGAAGGCCTTCTTGAATGGGGATAACTAAGGTAGTGTCATAGAAGAGTAGAGTCAATAAGCTCTTGAAGGAATTGAAGGGTCTTTGGTAACGTGGAGGATTTTCTGTGGGTATATAGAAATTTGTTGTTGAGTTACGTGAAGATGTGATTAAAACTTGATTAAAACACTAACATTTTCTTTACAATTAATTCTTTTTTTTTCGCTAGATGTACATTTCAGTTATAAGCTATTGAAAATGGGTGCATAGTACCCGAAATGTACATCTAGCGAAATAAAAAAATAATTGTGAAGAAAGTGTTAGTGTTTTAATCGAGGCATGGGTAATTAGGGCAGTATCATCTGCAAATTGCAGGAGATTTTTGGAGGGATTGAAGTAGAGAGGATCAGGATGATAGATGTCGACACTAAAAATATTGTATAACAGAGGTGAAAGAGGAGAGCCTTGAGGAAGTCCTTGTTCCGGTGTAAAGGAAAAAGAGAAAGAGTTGTGGATTTGAACTTTTAGGGATCTATTACAGAGGAATTGTTTGGTTTTATAAATGATGTGAGGAGGGATGTTTAGGAGGTGGCATTTGTACAATAAGCCTTGATGCCGTATAGAGTCAAAGGCTTTCTGGACATCCAGAAATAAAGTTGCAGAGGCTTTGTCTTTAAAGTGGACTGTCTGAATGTTGTAGGTTAGAATAGTTAGAGGGAGGGAAGTAGATCGACGGGGAAGGAAATCAAATTGGTAATTAAAGAAAGGGTTTTGTTTTTAAGAAGGGATTAATACAATTTTCCAATAACAGGAAGGAGTGTGATGGGGCGATAGCTGGTTAGTAAGGAAGAGGGTTGGTCACCTTTGGGGTCTGCTCTACTTTGTTTGCCTTTGCCTTTTTCCTGCTATACTTTTCTCGCCCATACTCTTTTCTACTCTCCATTGCTCTGTAATTTGTTTCCGCTTCCCTTCTTCCTTCTCATTTGCTCCTTTTTGCTCTTCACTGGTATTTATTAATAAGATATCCTTTGTAATTTGTTCTACGCTGCTCTCCTTAGTTCGCGTTTGCTCTTTTCTGCTCTAATTTGCTCGCCATTGGTCTTTATTGCTCTCCAGTGCTATTTATTTATAATACATCATTTGTAATTTTTTCTGATCTGCTCTACGTTGCTCGCATTTTCTTTTTTCTAACTCTTTGTCAGAGTATATATTTTTTATAATTGAAGTACACATAATATGTAGTGTGGGTGGGCATCCACTATTAGACCCTTCTTGAATTTTAACATAAAACAAAGGTTTTAAAGTGTGAGTTAATAACATAAGAAAAAATTATTCTGAAAATATTTGCACTTAAATTAAATTCATTCAAATGAACCCTCGTTAATGTTTAAATAATTGGAAGGTGTAATAGTGGCCACACACCCACCCTACATATATATTTTAACCTAAACTAAAACAGTGTTTTGAATACTTATTTTTACTAATTATATTTTTTGATAGTTTTTTTTTTGTGAGAAAAATAAATCAACTTTTGTTGAGTTTATAGTCTGGTTAAAATCTATAAACCAGAGTGGATGGGTGGTGTATAACCTTCAATTAAAATAGTCAAATTAATACCAATAACCACTCAACTATAATTAAATATAATTTTTGAGCGTAAAACTTTATTTTTACTTTGCAAGCAATCATCGAATTAATAAAATTGTGATTAGTTTTTAATTAATGCGGACAGCAGAGTTTTAATTTAAATATATCTGTGTATGTAGGGTGGGTGGGTGGCCACTATCACACCCTGGAACCAATTTAACATTAACAAGGGTCTTAACGAATGAAGTGATAACATAAGCAAACGATTAATTTCTAAATATTTGCACTTAAATTAAGTTCATTCAAGTAAAACCTTGTTTATAACTTTAAATCAAATAGAAAATGAAATGTAAATTAGTACTTTTGGAGGCTTCTACTTTGTGATATTAATAAAATTACTCGTGTTTTTAATAAATGATTTTTTGTTAGTACTTTAATTCCATTTCAACACCAAACTGAAATTATTGGGAAATTAAGTACTAATAACTATGCAGTTAATATCCAATTGTAAAAAAGTTATTCGTAGTTTTCCTCTCTTTAGTTAATAAATATCAATTACATATAAGTTTCTAATTGTTAATAAAACGATTAATTAAATAACCAGATTAATCATTAAAAAAAAAACAGAAATAGCTAACTTAAACAATAGAATGAAACCTAATGTTCGAATCGCATGTGCGAATAAATGTATTTATACCAACATAACGTGATCATTGTTTAAACGTAAGTACACATACATTTCTACAAAATTTCCATAAAGCAATAAATAAAATAAAGTCTTATCCGACCGCGATCACTCACACACACACCGCCATTATGAATACTAGAAACCATAACCTAATTACGGTCTTTTTTATATTGTACGCTCTTCTCGGGTGTAATTTGCTGAAGTTATAAATTAGTCGCAGTTTTGAATATGCGCGAATAAATGAGTTCGTGAATGCAAATGAACGCGCCGGTTCTACATCTCGATTACGTCGGATTTGCATTTCCAATGTTTGGAAATCTTGATATGTAATTTTTAATAGGCCTTAACAAATTTGACCCGGGGACGGCGATTTGCATACCGGGACCATGTTAAATGTCTTTCATTTAAATGCAAAAAGCTGCATTCTGTTTGAAAAAATTTAAATAATTATCATTAATAAATGTGTACAGTTTTAAAACTCGAATAAAAATTGATTATTTGAAGGACAATAAAATCTGTAAAATAATTTTATATAAATTATACATCAAATGAAATATTGTAAAAGTTATTTACGAATTCACACCAACATCGTTATCATGCAATACGTGAATGAAAATCTGCCTGAACGCGTTGTGTGTAATATAGCCTCTAAGAATTTTTCAAACAGTCCTACATTCAAGAAATAAATCGGTTACCATAAAATTTCAACCTTTTTATAACTGTTTTACAAACAAAGTTAAACGTGTTTCATTTGTGAATTATGATGTATAACGAAGTAGAAGCCTCCACCATTAACAGTATGATACACCATTATGAAAATCAATTAAAATCAATAGATTCAATATTGAAATTACATAATTGCCACCTTTAGCATATTGAAATTACCGAATGTAATTTTTACAGCTACGCACTTTTATATAATTGGCGCATAAATCACTTAAACGGCGATAAATCTCGGCAATACCGAATTAACATTTGAAAGTAGTTCACCGGGAAATAATAATCTTTCGACGTATTGCCTCTCATTGTAATTTATTTGCGAACGGTAAACGGTTTCGAAATAAATGCCGCGAAGCCAATTGAAATACCGAAAATTGATCTGGATAGTATAGGAGAAAATGAATAATAACGGAATTTATGATAAGAATGTAATTTATGCTGTAATTGTTGTATTCATTAATTAATAATCACGTAAACGCTTTCAGGCGTAACAAATAGCGTTTATAAATAATGTTTAATGATTTATTATAATAAAACATATTTTTGTGCGTTCCAATAATTTAAATTTTTTATTTATTGAGGTATTAAATAGAAACTTTTAAATAATGTTTCTAGATGTGAGAGTTTCTAAAGTTAATGTTTAAATGTATGCATTAAAATTCGTACGAGGGATTTTTTCTATTATAATTAATAATTTATTTAGTAATTAGGTGGAAAATGTTTTATAAATTGGAGGGTGGTTAGAGGGCACTCACCCACCCTACAGGTGGGCACTTAATCTTATACTATTACAGTGAATTTAAATCAGGAAAATCATCAACACAATTATTGTTCAAAGTGTTTAAAATGTCCCTTTCTTAGATGTTTTTATTTTATTTGATTACTAAACTATTGTTGATGTTTATAAGCAAAAAAAATAGTTTCAGTGGTATAATTAAAAATGTAAATGTTTCTAAGTGTGGCACTCAGTGAAAAATAGATTGGATATTTGTATCCTAGCTGTGGGTAGTCAATTTCAACAGTTCTTTTAGATTATAAAGTTTACATGTAATTTTTGTTATTGTCGAAAATTTTGTTGGCCTTGTATCTTCGAAATTAAGCGAGTTTTCAAAAATCAGCATAGGAGAAAATATTGTAGGAATAGCCCAGAGAATAACCTCTTGAATTTTTCTTGTATTTTAAATAAACCCCCTGTACATTCAAATGAATTTTTCATTGTATAGATTAAATTCTAAGCTGAAATGAAATCGAAACGTAAACGACATTGTCGTACATTCAGGTGACATCGCCGACAACGATTGCGTGGCAAAACGATAAACGACCACCACCACCAAAAATAATTACATAATCGAAAATTTCCACACCGTCGGCGTCAACGGCCCGGGGTTGAAGGGTGGGGGGGTATGTTGCATCAAACCCGCGATGACGATAATTCCGTATAAATTACCGCGAATTAATTACCGACAGAAGCATAATTAATCCGTCCAATGAAAGTACACACGTCTGCCATTTATTAGAAAATGTCTTGTTAATTTAATTTAACCAGACCATAAAATTGCAAATAAAAAAAAGAGGGGTACTCGTACACACATTGCACCGTGCAAATAATCAATTAATTACCTCACACAAAAAGCGTACGGGGCGCGAAATTAACATATTTTTATATAAATAAGTGGACTAATGCATATAATTTAGAGTGATTAATTTACGGCGAACGGCGTTATCCCAGCACGTTAATTTATAATATTGACGCTAATTAACGATTTACTTTTTAATAGGAAATCGCTCGTATAATTTTCGTGGTGAGATTATTCACATGGAAAACGTATCCTTGTTGTTCTTGATGATGAGCGCGCACACACACACACATACACACACACACAAACGATTCTTTATGCAAAGTAGTGGTCGTTTTGAAAATTAATAACGATTCCGGATTAATTGGCTCCTTTCAGCAGGGACTTTGTATCGCGAAAGCACATGAGAGACCGCTGGCCAGAACGGCGGTTTAATTCAAGTCAATTTCATCAAAGAAATTACATTATTGATTTACACGTACCACCACATAGTAATACTTAATTAATATTTATATTTGCACCTCAAATTATTCATTCTTTAATTATATTAATTATATCTCATAAAGATATAATTATTTTAGATTAAAATGTTATAAACTATTATACTTAAATAGATATCTACACTTGTATTTTTAACCTATTATATTGTTTAGTCCAATCATCTAACCAAAATACCATATAACAGAAAACACGTCAATTGTCGATTTAAAAAAAATAAGTGAATCGATTCAGCCTGCATATAAATAATAACTTTTATGAAAATTTTGATATCTGGATTTTTTCTGTTCATTAAAAATTATGAATTCTTTCTTATTTTCATTTATTGTTAGTAGGTTATTATAATACCAGGTATCTAATTTTTTTATGTGTGTATTAATATTTGTCTCTACGTCTTTCTGTGTGTTTCCCTGTGTATACTATGCAGGTGTATATGTAAGGATTTCCTTTTAGTTCTAGTTCCATTATATCATTCGTATACAGGGTGAGTTTTTTTCGATGTTCTCTATGGGGATCTCGGAAACTATAAGAGATAGAGAAATGGTTAAATGGGGAAAGAAGTGTAGATTTACGAGACGAATAAAATGCCACTTTCAAAGTTTTCAAAAAAGTCAAGGGTAACTAGATATTTTGAAAAAAGTAAAAAGTGTCAATTTTTTTCAAATCAATGTATCTCGGTTATTATAATAGATAGAAAAAAACTGTAAAGGACAAAATTTTAAATAATTTTATTTAGATTAATAAAAAATAGTCAGAAAATTTTTATCGCCATTATTTTCCGAGATATGACGCAAACTTACATTTTTTTTAAATGGAAACCATAGTTGGCTGTGACCTCATTCAAAAGGTAATTTTTTTCTCATTAATCCAATATGGCATACGACATAGTTATTTCTAAAAATGAGTGAGTTATAGTCATTTTAAATTTTATTATAAATAAAAAATGGGTAGCCGTGAAAAAGATGAAAGTAAAAGAATTGCAGTTGTTTATAATATTAGCAATATTGTAATTATTCGTTTTACAGAGATAAACCAAAATGAAACAACTGCATAAAGTAATTCTGTAATTATCAATATATCAATGGGAGAGATATTTTAATATTAAAAAAATATGGTCAGAGTTCACTATTAATATTATTATGACGTAAATTATATCTTTTTAAAATTGAATTTATGGTTTTTTGATTATTCTCATGTAAATTGAATTAAATGTTTCAATAACAACTAGTTTATGATCCTCCACAGATTGATATGATTTTTCATATATTTTGTTTTTTACATAACCCCACAGAAACAATTCTAAAACGCGCAGATCGGGAGATCTAGGTGGCCCTGGGATTGGTTTATTTCTTCCCACTTATGAGTTAGGAAAAGCATCATTGAAATAATTTGTAAAGCCAACATGTTATGAGGAGGAGCACCGTCAGATTGAAACCATTTCAATCTTGCTTGTAATGATAAATTTAAACAATCGAGAGTATCTTCAAATGTTTTCTGAAGAAAATGAAAGTAATCTGTTTCACTTAGTGAGCTTTCAAAAATATATGGACCGAAAATTATTAATCCAAACACACCATGGATTAAACCCAAATTTAATTTGTAGTTTTCTCTGTGAAACTTTTCGTGGATTGTCTTAAGTTCATCTATGGTCATTGTGGCGATTAAAAATACCACAATTATTGAATCGCGATTCATCTGTTCATAATATTTTTGTAAGAAACGTATTATCCTCTTGACAAATGGGTTTATACCACATACAGAAGGCTATTTGATAATTACAAAATTATTATTCTTATGTTGGTTTTCCATTTTTATTTAACTTTGTAGAACTAATAATTACAATATTGCTATTATTATAAACAACTGCAATTGTTTTACTTTCACCTTTTTCATGGCTACCCATTTTTTATTTATAATAAAATTTAAAATGACTATAATTCACTTATTTTTAGAAATAACTATGTCGTATGTTATATTGGATTAAAGAGAAAAAAAATACCTTTTGAATGAGGTCACAGCCAACTATGGTTTCCATTAAAAAAATGTAAGTTTGCGTCATATCTCGGAAAATAATGGTGATAAAAATTTTCTGATTATTTTTTATTAATCTGTATAAAATTATCTAAAACTTTGTCCTTTACAGCTTTTTTCTATCTGTTATAATAACCGAGATATATTGATTTGAAAAAATTGACACTTTTTACTTTTTTCAAAATATCTAGTTACCCTTGACTTTTTTGAAAACTTTGAAAGTGGAATTTTATTCGTCTCGTAAATCTACACTTCTTTCCCCATTTAACCGTTTCTCTATCTCTTATAGTTTCCGAGATCCCCATAGAAAACATCGAAAAAAACTCACCCTGTATATGAAATATAGTATAGGTGGTAGGTTTCCTCCTTGGGGTATTCCATATTTTGCTTCTTCTGATTGACTTTCTGTTTGTTAGGTATGTGATCAACATAGGGACTACCCCTACATATGAGAGACGAGGGCAAAAGTCTCACATTCGCATCACAATGAGCTGCCAAAAAAATGGCAAGAAAAGTGAGGAGCTGGAGAATAGACACCACTGAAAACCTTAACGATCACATCAACATACTCATCACGATCGACGAAGACAAGAATGCTCAAACGGCCTGCACATAGCCCCTGAGAGGATGGAGGTTCAGTCTGAACCGAACGGTACAGCTAACCGAACATCTCAGACGGAAGCTGCAGAACTGGATCGAATTTTCTTCCAAGCTTGCGAACGAGAGCTCCCTAGAACAACAAGGGGGAAAAAGTGGAAAGCCAAATACTGGTGGAACGAGGAGATTGCCGAGAGGAGAGAAGGGCATGCAACAGAACTCGAAGAATGGTTACGCGGGAGAGAGGCAGAGAAGGGGATGAAACGGAAAGACTAGAGAGAAAATCCAAGTAGGACGAAAAGCCCTTAAACGCGCCATCGAAGCGTCCAAAAGAGGGGAATGAAGAAAGCTCTGCGAAGAAGTATGTTAGATGACGATATGTGGTGAAACGGGTATAAGATTGTCACAGGGAAACTTGGGCTACGCATCCCGCTCGCAGATGGCAGTAGCAAGGAAACTGTTCCCACCCACAGACGCAGTAATTTGGCCTGACATATAGATCAATCCGGACGAGATCCCGGGGAACAGGCTAACGTCTAAAAAAGCGCCAGTCCCGGACGGCCTACCACCTGAAGTGTGTGAAATAGCATGCAGCGAGGTAGCTGAATTACTCTCCAGACTATTCAGCAAGCTAATAAGAGACGGAGTCTTTCCGGACCAGTGAAAAGTAGCTAGACTGGTACTGGTTGAAAAACCAGCGAAGTCAAACAGCGCAGGAAAGAGCTACAGGCTACTATCAACGCTCAACACGATTGGAAAAATATTCGAGCGCATCCTAAATGCAAGGATCAGGACGTAAATGGAGAAAACAGGAGCCCTGTCTGCAAGGCAGTATGGATTCAGAAAGGGCTACTCCACGGTCGATGTCGATGCCATCCAGAAGGCGATAAATGTCGTCATGCAGGCAGCCAGCTACAAAGTAGGCGAACTATTTGCTATTCTGGTTGCCCTAGATATCCAGAATGCGTTCAACACCGCCCTCTGGGATATGATCGTTGAGGCTATGACTAAGAAGAGATTCTCCAGATATCTTATACGAATGATACAGGCCTACCTCAGCAACATGGGCCATCACGGTAGAAAAAGATGCAAAAGTTAACATGATTTGAAAGTACCCCCAGACCTTCATAATAGGGCTCTGGAACATAGTTTATGACTCTGTCCTAGAACTGACCCTACCGCAAGGCACAGAACCGAGGAGGACCTAGGAATTATAGTCACGGAAAAGAGCAGGGAGGCAATTGAGGCTAAAGCCAACAGATCACTATGGATAATGGTGAGATGGATGAGGGAAAATAAACTAAGCCTGGCGAAGGAGAAACGCAAATAGTAATACTGCAGGAACGGAATACCATCAGAGAGATCAGGGTAGAGATAGTGGGAGAAAGCATCCAGGCATCAAGGGCGGTGAAATACCTAGGTGTGTGGATAGGGAGAAACCACAGCATGTGGAAGCACAGCAGCCAAGGTAGAAAGCAAAATTATGCCCAACATTGGAGGGCCGAGGACAGCGACAAGACTGGTTATATGCTCCATGGCGCAATCGATTCAGCTGTATGCAGCGCCCGTATAGTCCCAATGGCTGAACACAGCAAAGTTCCGAAAACAAATGAAGGGAGTGCAAAGAAGAGCGGCCCTTAGAATAGGCAAAGGGCCTACAGGATCGTCTCGACAAAGGCTATACAGGTTGTTGCAGGTATGATACCAATCGTCCTGATAGCCGAACAACGAACCAAGAAGAGAGACCAGAACATCGGTCTCTCGAAAAAGCAGGACAAAGAGAGGACATTATGGTAGTGGCAAGCAAGATGGGAGGCGGATGATGGGAAGGGTGAATGCACCAAGAGACTAACACTAGACTTACAGAAATCGGTAGCGAGCTAACGTACGCGTTCACCCAATTGCTGACAGGCCACGGCTGCTTCAACCAGTACCTTAAAAGGTTCAAGAAAAGAGATAGCGAAGCTTGTACTTACTGTACATAAGTAGACGACGCAGGGCACACTTTCATCCAATGCTTGAAATGGAGGGCAGAGAAAGAAGAGGCGAAGGAACTAGTTGGAAGGCTAGACAGCTAGCAAAGAATAGTGGAGGTAATTCTGGAAAGCGAGGAAGCATGGAGAACTGTTCGCAACATGGTGGACAGGATTATACTGAAGAAGGAGGAAGAAGAAAGAGAGGAGCAAGAAAGAAAAAGGGAAGCGTTAAAGAAGACAGGACTTACATAGGTAAAGGACAGAAAGGAAAGGAGACCAGAAAACAACAACCATCAAATGCAACAGCCTACTACTCTGAAGGAATACCTCGAGGCGGTACCGGAGTAGAACAGGGGGTTTTTAGTGGGTCGGTCAGACTATCAGACCATCTCCACACTAACACGTCAATCTGGCGGCGTGTTGTCTGATGCTAATATAGCGATACAGATTTTCCCCCTTAAGAAAAAAAAAGAAAGGTATGTTTTTATTAGGTTGTGTTCTTTACCTCTTATTCCTTTTGTCTTCATTTTTTCGAGTAGTTTTGGCTTTGAGATGGTGTTGAATGCCTTCTTTATGTCTATGTATAATGCTGTTACTGTTTTTTTCCCAACCATTTCTGTTTTTATGTGGTGTATGAGGTCATTTATTGCTGCGTTTTGTTGAAAGGCATATTGTTTTTTATATATAATTTGGTATTTAATAGGTGGTCACTCATTTGGATTTGTATTACTATTTCGAGGGTTTTGTTTAGTGTCAATAGCAGTGTTATGGGTTTGTTTGATTTTTCATATATCTCCTTTGTCGATTATTGCATTTATTATTTTTATAAGGATTGGTATTAGTGCATTTTTGTTTTGTTTTATTATGAGGTTCGTTATTTAAGTTAAAGAATTGAAGGGTGTGATTGTGGTAACCCACCCTCCCTACATTTACGTGTCAACATAAATTATAGATCTAGTTTTAATGTGCGGTTAAATTAAAAGTATTATTGTAGAAATAAATAAACGAAAACCTAAGCAGTGTTTTTCGTTTATGTTATATTTAAAAAAATATATATATAGCGTGGACGAATGTTATTGAACCGATAAAAAACTAAACTAATCGAATTAAAAGAATTCTTTTATGCGAACAAAATATTTGAAGATTGTATAAATATATCAAATAATAATTAATTAAATAAAATTTCCATGGCGTCTTGTTAATTGATGGGTGGATTAAATGCCACTTTGTCACTCTATATATTTTTATTTCAATTTACCATGACGTATTGATTATCTTTTCTTTAATTTATTTTATTAACTACTGAAGTAAATTTAATTGAAACTTAAAACAATAAAATCTATTAAACGTATTTCGTAAGGAAATTATTAATTTGATTCAAGATATAATTACCTCATTGTCTAGATTTTCTGATATTGAAAACAGACTTAAAAACCTTGAAGAAAATTGGTCAAACTCATCAATAATTAGCGAAAATATGCACGACATATGTTACGTTCAAGAAATCGAAGATTGATAAAATAGAAAATCAAATGTTTTATTACTTAATCTTAAAGAGTCTATTGCATTATCATTCGACCAAAAAGTCTTAACTTTTGAACAAAAAAATAAAAATTAATAATTTTGACGTTTTTAGTCAATTACGATTGGAAGGTGGGCTAGAGGACACCCACTTACCCTACATATACATATAAACTTTAATTCCTTATTGTCTCGCGGTTTCCAATAAAATTAATTACAAAACTTATTGAATAAAAAAGAAATTATGTTATGTTTTACTCTAAATAGCGAGAATTTTTCATATTTTTCAAGTTGACTGATTAAGAAGATAATTCAGATTTGAAGAATATTTTTAACAATTTTTAATAGCTTAGGTCTACAGAATTTTTTTAAATTTTAGAAAATATTTTTTTTGCACTCACAATTATAAATTTTAGGGGAATCTCTCGAGAATTTTCTTCAAGGGTTTCAGAATTTTGCTGTTTATAAAAGTTTTTTTTTTGAGGTCACCAAATTTAATATTTTTTTTCTCTTTTTAATTTCTACATATTTTACTCTAAATTGTGAGAATTATTCTCGAGATTTTTTTACAATTTTTCAGCAGAAATTTTGTAGAATCTCACCATTTTCTCATCAGTTTTCTACAATATTTCTTCTTAATTCTACATATCTCTAGCATTTATCTTCTATTTATCTTCTAGATGATTAGAATTTTTCATTCATTCCTCTTCGAACTTGAGAAAATATTTTTCCATTGTTTTCATTCAATTCCCTAGCTTTTTTCTAAATAAAAAAAAATGAAGCTTCCCAAATCTTACTTTTTATTTTATTTTAGAATTTGCAAATATATTCTTCTTCAAATGACGAGAATTATCCTAAAAATTTATACAATTTTTAAAAAAACAATTTTTTAGAATTTTTCTATAATTTCTGCCAGAATTTTTTATTTCAGATTTTAAGAATTTAGGTTTCCAAATTTCCTAAAATCTTTCTTTTAGTTTTCTCTATTCTTTCAACAATTTCTTTTCCAAATGCCAAATATTTTCCTTAAGTATTTACAATTTTTCAGAAGAATTTTAATTTCTCTAGACTTCCTTTTCCAGATGTCTAGATATTTACAACATCTCTTCAAAATTCGAGAATTTTCTTCTATATTTCTATAATTTTCCAGCAGTTTGTCTAACTAGAATTAGATTTCTAGAATTTTCCTTTGATTTCTCTACTTAACTCTGTGAAATATTTTTAGGGATTTTATATGCTTCCCGTTTTTTCTTTAATATTATAACATTTTTCTTAAAATTTTCAAGTTGAGAAATGTATAATTTTCTTCACTAAATGCCGAAAATTTTTCTTAAGGTTTTATTTATAGTTATATATAATAGTAGAATATAATAAATTTAAAAATACGAAAACATTTCGTACAGTAAGTCTGACTAAGACTACAAAACAAATACTTCTTTGGCAAATACCTAAAATGTTTTCGTATTTTTAAATTTATTATTTAATTTTCTACAACGAACTAAAAGATATTAATACATTTTATTATAGTAGAATATGTTATTGGTTGGAGGTTGGGATAGAGGCCGCCCACCCACCCTACATATACAGTTATACATTTTCCTATAATTTATTTTTCATGTTTTAAGAATTCTTTTCCAAATTGTGAGAAGTTTCTATGAGGGTTTTCAAATTTAATAATAATTTGTATTTTTAGAATTTTCTTGAGAGTTTTCAACATTTCTAAAATCATTCAAAATGGGAGTTTTCAAAATTTCTAAAATCATTGAAAATTGCAAGAATTTCCCTCAAGATTTTTACAATTTTCAATTTCTTCTCCATGATTTATCGAACCGTTTTCCTCCAGCTTGCCAGAATTTTCCATTAATTCCTATACTAAATTACGAGAATATTTTTTAGAATTCTTTTAAGAATTTTGTGAGCTTTTTAAATTTTACAATTTTTAATTTTTTTTGTTTGGAAATAGTGAGAATTTGTCACGAGACTTTTTCAATTTTTCAGCAGCATTTTTTTGTATAGAATTATCAAGTATTTTTTTCAGCATTTCCATTTCCTTTTTTCCTGTTCCAAATTCAAGAATCCACAATTCCACAATTTTCCAGCGGTTGTTTCTTGGAGGTTAGTAAATTTCTTTCTTCGGATTTTAAAAGTGTTTTTGAAGAATTTTGAATTTTCACAATTTTTCATCATCATTTTTTTTCAGAGTTTTGTAGCATTTTCCTCTAAAAATTCAAATTTAAAACTCTTGATCAAATTTTGGATTATTAGAAAAAAAAAGTCGAAAATGTTTCTAGGAATTTCTGGAAAAATCTGGAAAAAGAAAAATATTAGAAATCTTTATGAAATGATTCTAAAGAGAAATTTCTGGAAAATTTAGGAATGATCGAAGAAATGTTTAAATTTGCAAGGAAATTCCTGAAAAATAGAATAAAAGTAGTTGTAAAATCCTGGAATTTTAGAAACCAGAGAAATAAATTGCCGAAACAGTTTACTGTACTTATTTACAAATAAATATTTACACTCGTCATAAAAAATGTAGTTTTAAAGTATAACACACATCCTAGTAATTGTAACTTCAGAATTTCAATATGAAATGGACATTTGTTTTATAAGCCTAACGTAAATTTGGGAATGATGAAACAAAATGAATGGTTCTAGGAATCTTAAAAGATACAGCTATACATTTTCTTTAAGAAGATCAGAAAGGAAGATCTCAGACTGGAAGAAATGTTGTTGGAATATTATAAAAATTTGACAAATTAAGTAACACGGAAATATTTACAAACCTTACAGACTATGAATATATAAATCTAAGTCTAAAAATAATCCCTTTCGGGAATCTATAAAAAAAATTATTCGAAAATTCTGAACGCATAGAAAATTCTAGAAATTTGGTGACTAGAAAATTCTTAAAATTTTGAAAATAAATTGCTGGAAAACCTTCGAAAACAAATTTGGAAATTTGGTAGAAAAATGTTTGGAATCTAAATAAAATTATATTAAAATATTTTGGCCCCTCGAAGAAAATTTTAGAAATTTGGAAGAGAAATTTCTGGAGGCATAATAAAGAAAATCCTAGAACTCAAAAAATTTTGAAATGTGGAAAATGAATTGATAAAAAATTTACAATAACCTCGAAACAAATTTTAAAAATATTGAAAAGCATTTTTGAATTAAAAATAATTAATAAAAAAATTTTGGAACTCCTCAAAACATAAAAATTAAATTTGTTACAGAAATTGGAGATTATAAGAGAAATTACTGGACAATTTTAGACATCTGAAAAGTTTTCAACTTTTACCATAAATTCTGGAAATCTGAAAAATAAAATCTTAAAAGTTTAGAATGTTAAAGAGAAAATTTTGGAATTTTCAAGAAAATTTTACAGATTTGGATTTTATAATGATAAAAAATTAAAGAAGTGTGCGTAAAGTTCTAAAAATCTAAATTTAAATTCTGAAGATCTAGAAGAAAAGAAATTGGAAAATTTTTAAGAATCTGAAGGAAAATTGCTGGACAATTTGAAATACTTAAAGAACATTCTAAAAATTTGGAAGAGATATTCCTAGATTTCTAGCAAGTCCAGCGAAGAAATTGTCAGAAAAGTAGAGAAGCAAATTTTTAAAAAATAAATTTTGAAAGGGAAACTTTTAAATATTTTTTCGAAATTTTGCAAATAAATTCCTGAAGACTGGAATAAAAGAAACTGTTAAATTCTATAAACGTGGAAAACTTTAAAAACTTGTAAAATAGTTTATAAGCCTAAAGCAAAGTTTGGAAATCTCATTGAAACATTCTGCTGGAAATTTTTCTTCGAGAATTTCAGATAATTGTAAAGATTGTGTAGACTGAAAGAAATGTTGCTGGAAATGTCTATAGACATATTTACATACCTTAGAGTCTGTGAATTTATAAATCTAAATCTAAAAAAATGGCAATTCTAGAAATCTATAAAGAAATAATTTGAAAATTCTAGAAATTTGCTGAATAATTTTTAATATTTGGGAAATAAATTGCTGATAGAAAAATCTGCAAATTTGTTAGAAGAATTTTTGGTAATTCTAGGAATATAAAAACAAATTATTAGAAAATTTTGGAACCCTTGAAGAAAATTTTAGAAATTGGGAAGGACATGAAAAAAATTTGAATATTATCGAAATGTTGAAAATATATTGCTGGAAAATTTTACAACTTAATATAAACAATATTCAAAAATAGTGTAAAACATTTTTGATCATTTTTAGGAATTATAAATAATTAATTAGAAAATTCTCAAACCCCTGAGAAAAATTATATATTGTAAATTAATAAAAAAATATATACATGATTCGTGGAAAAGCCTAAATGTGTTTAACTATAGAAAGTCATTTATATTTAAACTTTAATTTAGATTATGCAGGTTTTACTGTTTTTTGCACCAAACTCATCAACATTTAGTATTTAAAGTTATCAAGTATATGTAAAGTGGGCGGGTGGCCTCTAACCCACCCTCCAATCATTAAATTATAAGCGAATGTTTTAATTGAAAGTTGTAAAATGCAAAGAAGCAAAAAAAATGGTGACCTTACATTTTTCTCACAAAAAGGCTATTCCTAATAATTTGCTCAATTGTAGATTCTTTATAAATAATTGTTATATAAATTTCATGCGACTCCTATAGTTTATTAGCAATAGGCAAAAAATATCAAAATATTTAATTTTTCATTTTTTTTTTCTCACAAATTAAGAACTTTATGAAAAACATGTTTAAATAAAACTTTTTCAGTTTCTTATTTTCTTTAACTTTTATTTGAAAAGCTATATAATAGTTTTCAAATTTAGAAAAATATCACAAAAAAACGCCTCACTTCCGGTTTATGAATGTTTACCAAAAGCTTTTCAGTTCCTGTTTTTAACGATAAAACTTTAAGTTTAAAGTTTCATCTCAATCCCCTACATATACTACGTATATAGGGAAAGTAAAAAATCAGATGTCATATCGCAATCAACGTAATATTACGATGTATTGGAATATATAAGTCAATAAAAACGTTTTTTGAACACACTCTAAAAACAAAAGGAAATATTAATAACGCATTCATCGGAAAATAAATTGGTTCCTTGGAGGGATGAACGAAATAGCGAATGGTGTGTGTGTATGTGTGTGTGTAAAAAGGAGTTAGGACGAGTGTTTCCGAATATTAAAAGCTCGCTTGTGGAGTTAAAAGCAATTGACAAGTAATTTGCCGAGACCAATGGTCATTTGTGTTGAATAAATGAGTTAGCCGACACTGAATGAAATTAGAAGCAGTGGCCGAGATCAAAGCTCACACACACACACACACACGTACAAAAGCCTTCTCCCCCTGACCGTTTTGCAGCTTTCAGCATTCGTATTTCACATTGAAATTGTTAAATTATTCATTTAGGAATCGCGCTGCACTTGTCACTCGATCAACACCGACAACGACGGGCTTGTATGTTATGTGTTCGTGCGTGCGAACGCTAAAAGTAATACGTTTGTTCAAAAGGGCCGGATAAAAAAAAAGAGTGTGTGTGTGAAAATTACGTACGTATAAGTTCAAAGTCGCGATTTTTAACGCGCGATAATAAAAAATTACATTTGAATGAATGTTACTTCACTAAAAAATATTAAAACAAATTAATAACAATATTTTAATACTTTAGTTTATTGACTTTACAAGTACAAGAAATTTAGAACAACATATAAAATATATTTTCTAAATTATTATTAATAAATTCTTAATGGTTGAATTTTGATGTTAGTACTTACCGCCTAATAATTTTTCCTGAACTCGTAAAGGTACTCACCTGTAACAAAATAAAAATAGGATTAATGCTTCTGTATTATATCAACAAAATGCTTTCTAAATAAATCCACATTAAAATTAAATTACTCTTCAATAATTCCTTATTTTAACGGTAATCTACATCACACAACACATTGTTCGCCCCTTTAAAAGGAAATGAAATATATTATTACATAAAAAAAATTCTTACACTTCAGGCACAGTCCCCTCCCCCAAATCCCATCATCCCCAATATATTTCAGATCCGAAATTAATCCCATCACATGATGCGTGAACTCATCGAGTACGCTTTTTGCACGCTTTCCTGATTCTCCAGAATATAATTGCTTTCGTATATAAACACAAATCGAAAGTATAAAAAAAGCACACACGCACCAACCTTAAATATAATTTGAATTATGTATTAATTTACTCACGCCCTATTGAAAACCGATTGCTCAGGGTTATGGAATTATTATTTTTTTATTTTCACTCCACCTCATTCTCGCGTACGTTTGTAATAAAAACACACGGCGTGAGATATTTTCCCCACGTATACATATATTCTAAGGGTGGTTTAATTAAATAAACTTTGTTTTTTTAATATGAGAAAAAGTTTTTTTTTTTTCAAAAAATACACGTTCGAATTTATTAATTCCGAGTGTAGAGGAGGGTTGAATATCAGGAAAAGTATTTATGGAATTAAATTAGAAACCGAAAGAGATATTGTTTTTTGTTATGATTTATAAAATTTTAATTTATTTTCATTAATATCCTTTTATCAACAAATATTTATTATTATTAACGTGTAATCGAAAATACTTATATTTTATTTTACACATTTATGTAGTGATTATCACCTACAAATTTTTTCTATATATTCTTAAATGTAATGAATAAAAATTACCATTTAGAATAAAACAAAAAAAGAATTGTACACGTGCTTGAATTAATTCGAAGGGGATGGAAATGATGGAAAGGTATTCCATTTATGAATTATTATTGCGCGTAAAAGGGGGCAGGGTGGGATGGTTTGTACGGGGGGTGCGGGGGCATTGTGTAGTGAGTAATGAATTGATCAATTTGATGTTGAAGTTATCGACGGAGAGAGAGAGAGACTGATTCTGTAAGAGGTGGTTTGTGGCGGCGCGGTGCACGAAGTTCGGGGTAAGATTTCAGTTCGGCACATTAGACATTCACAAGAAAGGGATGATGACGCGGGCGGCTCGAGGCGAACGAAGGGTTTGGTAATCAGGACCGGCTTTACACGAAAATCTTTATTTCATTTATATAATAATTATGGTTCCGATTTGTTAACACCGGTTTCAAGCTTTTGATCTCATCAGTATAGTTCTGTCAATGATGAGTATGACACCCTACAACTACCAAAATATAGAAAGAGTTTCTCATAAAATTAATACTAAACTAATTGATACTGGTTGACCTACGCACTTGATTGAACGAGATATGTAAATTTAAAGAAGTAAAACACTTTTATATTTTTAATTTCAATTGCCAACACAAAACTCAGTTTTGTACTTTGAAAATGATCAGGAATGATCGAAACACGTGTCAGGCAACTGAAATTAAAAATATTATGGAACTACCTAATCGAATATAATACTAAACTGATAGGGGATGTTTATTAAACTTAAAACAACAAAATTTAAGAGGTTAATCACTGGGATATTCAATAAAAAATGTGTCCTTTAATTTAATATTTATTAAGACCAACGTAAAATTAATTAATAATAATTGGGTAGTTTAAGAATACGCTATAACCATTTAATATACGTATTCATTTAGATAGGTCAAGATTACGCTACCTTAATTATTGATTAATTGCAGTAGGTCAAGAGTACGCTAAGAAAATTTAATATTTATTTATTACAAGTAAAGACAAATAAAGAAAATTTTCAAGACTGTACGAACTACGTTACACTTCCGCAATAAATATTTGCTGAAGCATTTCGTATCTGTAGTTTTTTTTTTTTAAGATAATAATCATCGCAATTATTATAAATTCGCACATTCCTCACCATTCCGTTTGTATTGTATGCAGCACAACTTAATTACTGTGAGTGATTGCAAGCGGATCCCGAGCAGTAATTACCTAGTTGATAACTTAACTATAAAGTTTAATTACTTTTGATTTCCCGCAGAAGGATTTATGACACGCATCATGTTCAGCGTTTGCGTCTGCACTGGATGCAATAGAATTTATTCAATTACGATACGTTAACTATATAGTTTTATTAAATAAATTTTAAAACTCATTTATCTTACACAATTATTTCAAATAAATATGATTTTCTACTCTATTGTTACTGATAGCATTTCATTTTTTATTTGATCAACATTGACCAAAAAGGTACAAGAGCTACAAACTTTAAATTTTCAAAATCCACTCCTTAATAATAATACTTCCAAAAATATAAACAATTGCTATCATCCCTCCTGCAAATCCCAAAATATTTAACCCTCAATCTCAAACACTAAATTTGTATTCTTTACTCTCTCAAATTCGATTTTAAAATTTTAAAATAAAAGCTATAAACTTTATCAATATTTCAAAATTAACTCCTCTTCGATTGTGCTTCCAAAAATATAACCAATTGGTGTCATCCCTCCTGCAAATCCCAAAATATTCAACCCTTAACCTAAAACATTAATTTTTCATTCTTCACATTTTCAAATTCGATTTTAAAATAGTAAAACAAAAACTACAAATATTAAATTTTCAAAATCTACTTCTTACTAATTGTGCTTCCAATAATATAAACAATTGCTACCATTCCTTCTGCAAATACCAATATATTCAATGCTTAAAACATTAACATATTCATTCTTCACATTTTTAAATTCGATTTTAAAATAGTAAAACAAAAGCCACAAACTTAAAATTTTCAAAATCCACTTTTCACCGATTGTGCTTCCAAAAATATAAATAATTACTATCATCCCTCTTGCAAATCATACAATATTTAACCCTCAATTATTAATATTAAATTTTTATTTTTCGAATTTTCAAACTCGATTGTTAAATAGTAAAACAAAAGCTACAAACTTTAAATATTTTAAAATTTACCCCTTATTGATTATGCTTCCAAAAATATGAACAATTGCTCATCGCTCCTGTAAATCACTAACTATTCAACCCTTACTTCAAGCTTTAAATTTTCAATCTCCACTTTTTCAAATTCGATTTTAAAATAGTAAAACAGAAGCTATAAACTTTAAATTGTTTAAATCCACTCCTCATTAGTAGTGCTTCCAAAACTATACATAATTGCTATCATCCCTCCTGCAAATCACAAAATATTCAACCCTAAATCTCAAGCATTAAATTTTCATTCTTTACATTTTCAAATTTGATTTTAAAATAGTAAAACAAAAGCTACAAACTTGA
Source organism: Ontholestes murinus (assembly GCA_963969525.1). Lineage (NCBI taxonomy): Eukaryota > Metazoa > Arthropoda > Insecta > Coleoptera > Staphylinidae > Ontholestes > Ontholestes murinus. Next base: position 63,918,371 of record OZ018395.1, on the reverse strand, counting down.
AATTTTCAAAATCTACTTCTTATTAATAATACTTCCAAAAATATAAATAATTGCTATCATCCCTCTTGCATATCCCAAAATATTCAACACTTAATCTCAAACATTAAATTTTCATTCTTCACATTTTCAAATTCAACTTTAATAAAGTAAAATAAAAGCCACAAACTTTAAATTTTCTAAGTACACTTCTCACTGATTGTGCTTCTAGAAATATAAACAATTACTATCATCCCTCTTACAAATCATAAAATATTTAACCCTCAAATTTTAACATTAAATTTTTGTTTTTCGAATTTTCAAACTCAATTGTTAAATAGTAAAACAAAAGCTACAAACTTTAAATATTCCAAAATCCATCCTTTTCTAATTACCCTACCAAAACTATAAACAATTGCTATCATCCCTCCTGAAAATCCCAAAATATTCAACCCTCAATCTCAAGCATTAAATTTTCATTCTTCACTTTTTCAAATTCGATTTTAAAATAGTAAAACAAAACCTACAAACTTTAAATTTTCAAATTTCACTCCTTATTAATAATGCTTCCAAAAATATAAATAATTGCTACCAACCCTCCTGCAAATCCCAAAATATTTAAACTTTAATCTCAAACACTAAATTTTCATTCTTCACATTTTCAAAATCGATTTTAAAATAGTAAAACAAATGCTACAAACTTTAAATTTTCAAAATTTCCTTCTCACTGATTGTGAGATCCCAAAATATTAAACCCTCAATTTTTAATATTAAATTTTTATTTTTCGAATGTTCAAACTCGATTGTTGAATAGTAAAACAAAAACTTTAAATATTCATAAATCCACCCCTTATTGATTATGCTTCCAAAAATATGAACAATTGCTATCATCCCTTCTGCAAATCCCAAAATATTTAACCCTCAATCTCAAGCATTAAATTTTCATTCTTCACTTTTTCAAAATCGATTTTAAAATAGTAAAACAAAAGCTAAAAACTTTTGATTTTCAAAATTTACTCCTTATTAGTAATACTTCCAAAATATAAAAAATTGCTATCAACCCTTGTTGAAATCCCAAAATATTCAACCCTCAACTTCAAGAATTAAATTTTCATTCTTTACTCTCTCAAATTTGATTTTAAAAGAGTAAAACAAAACCTACTAACTTTAAATTTTTAAAATTCACTCCTTATTAATAATGCTTCCAAAAGTATAAATAATTGCTACCAACCCTCCTGCAAATCCCAAAATATTTAAACCTTAATCTCAAAAATTAAATTTTCATTCTTCACATTTTCAAAATCGATTTTAAAATAGTAAAACAAAAGCTACAAACTTTAAATTTTCAAAATTTCCTTTTCACTGATAGTGCTTCCAAAAATATAAACAATTGCTATCATCCCTGTTGCAAATCCCAAAATATTGAACCCTCAATTTTTAACAATAAATTTTTATTTTTCGAATTTTCAAACTCGATTGTTAAATAGTAAAACAAAAGCTACAAACTTTTGATATACCAAAATCTATCCCTTACTAATTATGCTTTCAAAAAGTATGAACAATTGCTATCATCCTTCCTGCAAATCACAAAATATTCAACCATCAATCACAAGCATTAAATTTCCATTTTTCACTTTTTCAAATTCGATTATAAAATAGTAAAGCAAAAGCTACAAACTTCAAATTTTCAAAATAAACTCCCTATTAGTAATTCTTCTAAAAATATAAACAATTGCTATCATCCCTCCTACAAATCACAAAATATTCAACCTTCAATATCAAATATTATATATGAATTCTTTACTCTTTCAAATTCAAGTTTAAAATTGTAAAACAAAAGCTATAAACTTTAAATATATCAAAATTAACTATTCGATGATTGTACTTCAAAAAATAAAAACAATTGCTATCAACCCTTCTGCAAATCCCAAAACATTCAACTCTTAATCTCAAACATTAAATTTTCAGTCATTACTCTCTTAAATTCGATTTTAAAATTGTAAAAAAAGCTATAAACTTGAAATATTTCAAAATTAACTTCTCACCTATTGTGCTTCCAAAAATATAAACAATTGCTATTATCTCTCCTGCAAATCACAAAATATTCAACCCTCATTTTTTAACATTAAATTTTTATTTTTCGAATTTTCAAACTCGATTGTTAAATAGTAAAACAAAAGCTACAAACTTTTGATATACCAAAATTCACCTCCTAAGAGTTATGCTTCCAAAAATATGAACAATTACTATCATCCCTTCGACAAATCACAAAATATTCAACCCTCAATCACAAGCATTAAATTTCCATTCTTCACTTTTTCAAATTCGATTTTAAAAGAGTAAAACAAACGCTACAAACTTTAATTTTTTAAAATCTACTTCTTATTATTAATGCTTTCAAAAATATAAATAATTTCTGTCATCCCTCTTGCAAATCATAAAATATTTAACCCTCAATTTTTAACACTAAATTTTTATTTCTCGAATTTTCAAACTCGATTGTTAAATAGTAAAACAAAATCTACAAAATTTAAATATTCCAAAATCCTCCCCTTACTGATTATGCTTCCAAAAATATGAACAATTGCTATCATCCCTTCAGCAAATCACAAAAAATTCAACCCTCAATCTCAAGCATAAAATTTCCATTCTTCACTTTTTCAAATTCGATTTTAAAATAGTAAAACAAACGCTACAAACTTTTGAATTTTCAAAATCCACTCCTTATTAGTAATGCTTCCAAAAATATAAATAATTACTATCAACCCTCTTGCAAATCTCAAAATATTCAACGCTCAATTTTTAACATTAAATTTTTATTTTTCAACTTTTCAAACTCAATTGATAAATAATAAAACAAAAGCTACAAACTTTAAATATTCCAATATCCACCCCTTATTGATTATGCTTCCAAAAATATGAACAATTGCTATCATCCCTCCTGCAAATCACAAAATATTCAACAATCAATGTCAAACATTAAATTTTCATTCTTCACATTTTCAAACTCGATTTTAAAGTCGTAAAACAAATGCTACAAACTTTAGTTTTTTTAAATTCACTCCTTATTAGTAATGCTTCTAAAAATATAAATAACTGCTATCATCTCTCCTGCAAATCACAAAAAATTCAACCCTCAATCTCAAGCATTAAATTTTTATTCTTCACTTTTTCAAATTCGATTTTAAAATTGTAAAAGAAAAGCTATGAACTTCAAATATTTAAGATGAACTCCTCACGGATTGTGCTTCAAAAAATATAAACAATTGCTATCATCCCTTCTACAAATATCAAAATATTCAACGCTTAATCTGAAACATTAAATTTTCATTCTTCACATTTTTAAATTCGATGTTAAAATAGTAAAACAAAAGCTATAAACTTTAAATATTTCAAAATAAACTCCTCGCCGATTGTGCTTCCAAAAATTGAAACAATTTCTATCATCCCTTCTGCAAATCACAAAATATTCAACCCTCAATCTTAAGCATTAAATTTTCATTCTTCACTTTTTCAAAATCGATTTTAAAAGAGTAAAACAAATGCTACAAACTTTTAATTTTTAAATCTACTCCTTATTATAAACGCTTCTAAAAATATAAATAATTGCTATCAACCCTCTTGCAAATCTCAAAATATTCAACCCTAAATTTTTAACATTAAATTTTTATTTTTCGACTTTTCAAACTCGATTGATAAATAATAAAACCAAAGCTACAAACTTTAAATATTTCAATATCCATCCCTTATTGATTATGCTTCCAAAAATATGAACAATTGCTATCATCCCTCTTGCAAATCACAAAATATTCAACTCTCAATGTCAAACATTAAATTTTCATTCTTCACATTTTCAAACTCGATTTTAAAGTCGTAAAACAAATGCTACAAACTTTAAATTTTTTAAATTCACTCCTTATTAGTAATGCTTCTAAAAATATAAATAATTGCTATCAAACCTAATGCAAATCACAAAATATCAACCCTCAATTTCAAGCATTAAATTTTTATTCTTCACTTTTTCAAATTCGATTTAAAAATTGTAAAACAAAAGCTATGAACTTCAAATATTTCAAAATGAACTCCTCACGGATTGTGCTTCCAAAAATATAAACAATTGCTATCATCCCTCCTGCAAATCTCAAAATATTCAACCCTCAATCTTAAGCATTAAATTTACATTCTTCACTTTTTCTAAATCGATTTTAAAATAGTAAAACACGAGCAATAAACTTTTTTGCAATTACCTACAATTTTAATTGAATGTTTTATTAATTGGAGGGTGGGATAGAGGCCACCCACCCAACCTACACATACATTTTTATTTTAATCATTATTAGAGTTCAGATTTCTTGAAAATGACAACTGAATTAATAGAAAAGTTTTAAAAGAATAAAAACAGTGTTGTAGTTTAAGTTTTTCAAAATATATGTAGGGTGGGTGGGTGTCCACTATCCCACGCTCCAATTTTTATTACATAAACGGAGGATGTTTTAAAATATTGCAGAAAAGAAAGTAACTATTTATGAATTTAAAATTTCTAACAATTACTTATAATTGTAATCGAATGTTCTATTCATTTGCAGGTGCATTAAAGAAGGCAGTATGCATAGAACGTATGTGGAGGGAAATAAAAATCATCATTTGTATAATTAGGCATTTCTCCATCTCTTAGGTCGTTAATGGTTTTGTAATATACAAGTAAATTAAGTGTGTAAAACGCAATTAAAGTAACGATCTGTGTAAATACTGAAATAATTTCCGAAAGCGATATGAATAAAACTGGATGAAGATAAATCGACGAAAAATGTAAATTTAATCGGCTCGGGATCGAGAAGACATAATTGTAACGGTGGATGTGTGTGTGTGTATGCGTGTGTGTTGGGAATTACTAATGTATATTTGTAAACGAAATGCCGAAGTTGTTTAGTTCCGTTGGGAATTCGATATATATATATGTGTGTGTGTGTGTGTGTGTGTTGTACGCGAGCGACGTTCCACCCCCTTAACAAACAACCCTGGCTTCAAGAGAACAATCAAGCCTTACATGGTCAGGACCGGCTTTAGTTATGTTTCGTATGAAGGAATCGATTAAAATTATAATGTTAATAATTAAGAAAATCGAAATTCGTTATTAATTTTTGTTTTTTAATTGATACATTCATATCGAGGGTTTGGTAAATTAAAACGCCGCAATCCTTTAAAAGGTACGCAGATAACTTATACTCGCCAGTGGAATTAATTAATTAAACAATTAATTAGGGAATTCCTCCTTTTCCAAATGCGATTTAATAGAGATGGGCGAAATGTTTTCAAGGGCAATGACTTAATTGAATTGGACAGAATGTTAATTAATTTAAGTTCATTTGGTCTTACTGCATTCTGTACCGAATAAAAATAATCCATTCTTTTATATAAAATCTGATTGCAAAATTTCGGTTTTTATTAAATTTCCAGAAACTGAGGTTGTGTTTGTTCTGAAAAGTTGCTATACACCTCACCAGTAAGTCTTCCTTGTATAAATACCAGTCCAATTAGACAGTCATCTATAATTTCAACGAGAACTGATGTTGAAACAAATGATACTCAAGTATTTCGTGTGAATTTTTTTCAGCATACACAAGATTATTATGAAAATACTTTATTGCATTTCTTGAAAAATTCTCTTTGTCGGTCAGCGTTTGTAGCTGAGGTATTTGAACCAATGTGTGCAAAACCATTAAAAGAACGCAAAACGTGAAGAAAAATCAGCATGAAGAAGTGCACCAATGCGTTTTATATGTGATATAGGTAGCAAAAATAGTCTCTAAGAATTATCCAATCAGTTCCATGTAAGTAACATTTAAAGTATTTGCAGTAATTTGCGTAGAAGTACTTGGAGCTTCTTCTATCATCTCACACTCTCTTTCACATCCAACCAAAATTTACCAATTTATTTTTTGTTGACTATAGTTTTGCCGAAACTATAGTCAAAAAATAAATAGTGTTATAAAAACAAAGTTACAAAGTGTTTTTATTTATGCTTCCCTTTTTGTACTCTACTGCTCTATTACTCCCTAATTTCTTCTCTTTATTTACCTCTTGCCTCTTTCCTTTTCTGTACCTTTTTGTATATATTTTGTTTTTGTCTTTCTCACAAATTACTCAAATTTAAATATTTCCTCTCTTATTCTTGCTACACTCTAACTCTCTTTTCTGCATGGTTCTTTTTAAATGTATATTTTTTTCTTTGTTTCTTACTCTATCTTTAGGATTTAAAATGATACTTGCACATAATTATCTCTCACTCTTTCCTCCCTACATCGTTCTCCTCTAATATAATTTCCTTCGCCTTTTCTTAAAGGCTCTCTATTGTATCAATAATTTCTCTCTCTCTCCATTCATCTTTCGTTTACCTTTCAGATGGTAAAAGAGAAATAATTCAAAGAGAAATCTTTTCTTAACATTTTCTCTCTGTGCGGTTTTTCTCTAATGCGATTGTTTTTATTTGTGGCTCAACATCTCTCAGACAGAGAAAAGATGTTCTTAAAATAATAAAGCAGCTGCTATATTACATACACCCAAAAACATCATTTTTTACCAAAGTCTTCAGAGTCTTCAATCTCTTTCAAAAAATCAAAACTTTCCAAATAATCTCTTTTTTTTGAAAGAGAAAACTGTTTCATGTTCTTTCAAAAGTATTTCATATTTTTATTTCCCTTTCCTCTACACCACCATATTTTCTATGTTTTCTCTTTCTCTCTCTCTCTATCTATCTACCTCTCTCTCCCTATGTTTTTATAGATTATTACATTTACAGTGGCTCCATCTGAAACCAACAATAACGTCGAAAGCCTGGACAATTTTTTCTTTAAGATTTATTTTTTCAAAAACTAATCATTGGATTTTAATTTTTAAAACACCAGTCGATTAAGAGTAAAATGGGTTATAAAATATATTAAAAGGAATAAAATTGACACGTCAGATTTTGTAAAGCACTGGTTCAAAAATAAACCTCAACCCTACACCAGACACCGATTTAGAACCCAAGCGCAAGTTTCTCTACAAGATGGAATAACTCAAAAACTATACATTGTATTTTAATCCAAAAACCATTAATCGATTTGGAATAGAAAGTGCTATAAAATGTATAAAAAAGAGAAACATTGATAAGACAGGTTTGATGAAACAGTGGCTCGAACAGAAACCAAACACTAATTTTGAACGCCTGTGCAACTTTTTCTTTAACATTTAATATTTCAAAAACTAGTCATTGAATTTTAATTTTGAAAATGTCAGCTAACTCGGCATAAAATTTACTATAAAATATTTAGAAACGAATAAAATCGACGCACCAGTTTTTGTAAAATACTGGCTCAAAAATAACCTCACTCCTACACCAGACATCAATTTAGAACCCAAGCGCAAGTTTCTCTTCAAGATGTAATAACTCAAAAATTAAACATTGCATTTTAATTCACAAACCATTAATCGATTCGGCATAGAATGTGCTATAAAATATATAAAAATAAAAAGAATCTATAAGACAGATATAATACAAAAATGGCTCGAACAAACACAAACACCAATTTTGGACGCCTGTGTAACTTTTTATCTATCACGTAATATTTCAAAAACTAATCATTAGACTTTTATTTTTAAAACATCAATTAATTCAGCATAAAATATGTGTAATTATCGCACAAAGAATAAAAGTAGCACGTTAGATTTGTTGAAGCACTGGCTCGAAAATGACTTCACCACTACACCAAACAGCGATTTATAACCCAACCGCAAGTTTCTTTTCAAGATTTAATAAATCAAAAATTAAACATTGTATTTTAATTCACAAATAATTAATCGATTAGGCATACAATGTGCTATAAAATATATGAGAAAGAGAAAAATCGGCAAGGCAGATTTGATAAAACAATGGCTTGAACAGAAACCAACACGTTCAAAGCCTGTGCAACTTTTTTTAAGGTTTAATATTTCACAATCTAATCATTGGACTTTAATTTTGAAAATATCAGCTTACTCAGCATAAAATTTACTGTAAAATATTTAAAACAGAATAAAATCTATCCGCCAGATGTTTTATAATACTGGTTCAAAAATAACCTCACTATTATACCACAAACTAATTTATAACTCAAACGCAAGTTTCTCTTCAAGATGTAAGAACTCAAAAACGAAACATTGTATTTTAATTCACAAATCACTAATCGATTCGGCATAGAATGTGCTATAAAATTTATAAATATGAGAAAGATCGATACGGCAGATTTGATAAAACAATGGCTCGAACAAAAACCAACACTGACTTTGAACGCCTGCGCAATATTTTCTTTAAGACTTAATATTTCAAAAACTAATCATTAACATTTTATTTTAAAAACACCTTTAAATTCAGCATTAAATGCGCTACAAAATTATCGTAAAATGAATTAAGTCAGCATGTTAGATTTGTTGAAGCACTAGCTCGACAATAACTTCACCACTACACCAAATAGCGATTTAAAACCCAAGCACAAGTTTCAACTTAAGATGTAATAAGTCGAAAAATAAACGTTATATTTTCATTCAAAAACCATTAATCGACTCTGCAGAAAATGTACTAGAAAATATATAAGAAAAATAAAAATTGATTTGATAAAACAGTGGCTCGAAAAGAAACCAACACTGATTTTGAACACCTGAACATTTTCTTCTTTAAGATTTAATATTTTAAAAACTAATCATTGCACTTCCATTTTAAAAACATCAGTCAATTCAGCATAAAATGTGCTATCAAAAACCATAAAAAGGGCAAAATTAACACGTTAGATTTGGTGAAGCACTGGCTCAAATATAAACTCACTTCTACACCAAATACCGATTTAGAACCCAAGCGCAAGTTTCTCTTTAAGGTGTCATAATTCAAAAATTAAACATTATATTTTAATCCTAAAACCACTAATCGACTCAGAATAGAATGTGCTATAAAATATATAAGAAAGATAAAAATCGATAGTACCAATTTAATATAACAGTAGCTCGAACACAAACCAACACTGATTTTGAACGCCTGTGCAATATTTTCTTTAAGACTTAATATTTCAAAAATTAATCATTGGATTTTAATTTTGAAAACACCAGTAGACTCAACATAAAATGTGTTATAAATTATTTGAAAAACAATAAAATCGACACGTCAGATTTTGTAAAACTCTGGCTCAAAAATAACCTCACTCCTACAGCAGACACTGATTTAGAATCCAAGCGCAAATTTCTCTTCAAGATGTAATAACTCAAAAATGAAACATTGTATTTTAATTCAAAAATAATTATTCGATTCGGCATAGAATGTGCTATAAAATATATAAAATAGAGAAAAATCGGTAAGGCAGATTTGATAAAACAGTGGCTCGAATAAAAACACTGATTTTGAACGCCTGTGCAATATTTTCTTTAAGATTTAATATTTCAAAAACTAATCATTGGACTTCCATTTTAAAACCATCAGGCAATTCAGCATAAAATGTGATATCAAATATCATAAAAAAGACAAAATCAACACGTTAGATTTGTTGAAGTACTGGCTCTAAAACAACTTCACCACTACACCAAATATCGATACGGAACCATGTTTCTTTTCAAGATTTAATAAATCAAAAATTAAACATTGTATTTTAATTAAAAAACCAATAATCTATTTAGCATAGAATGCCTTATAAAATATATATAAAAAGAGAAAAATCGATAAGGCAGATTTGATAAAACAGTGGCTCGAACAGAAATCAGAATTTAAACGCGTGTGCAATATTTTCTTTAAGATTTAATATTTCAAAAACTAATCATTGGATATAAATTTTGCAATCATCAGTCAACTCAACATAATATGTATTATTAAAAATTCGAAAAAGAATAAAATCGATACGTTAGATTTTGTAAAACACTGGCTCAAAAATAAACCTCAATCCTACGCCAGACACTGATTTAGAACCCAAGCGCAAGTTTCTCTTTATTTTTATTTATTTATTTATTTTATTTATTTATTTATTCTCAACAGGCATGGAGCCCAATTACAGAGAAAATACAAAGATTGGCTTAATCTACAACTTAAAAATAATATTCTATTACATTAAACTAAAAATAAATTATAAAATAATATACATTGCTTAACACAGATAAGATTTTTAGAGCATACAAGAATTCAAATCATTAATAAATTTGCTTAAAGATGAATGAAATATATCAACTAAATATTGAACTTCGTGATAATTTCGGATCATTGTATGTAGAGGTGATAGTGAATTATGATTTGTGCGTGGAGTTTTAAGTGAAAAGGTGCGCCTATGTCGTGAGGAAAATCTAGGTATATTAATTTCTATTAAATCTATGAAATTTTCATTGTCAGTTATGTTGTGTATAATCTTATATAAGTCGGTGATGGATATAAATTTGTGTTTATTGTGCACTGTTTCTATATGAAACTCGCTAAGTAACGCATGATAAGACACGTCATAATCAGGAAAAATACCATGTTTAAAAAAGTACAGATATTTTAAGAACCTTTTCTGAACTTTTTCTAATAGATTAATATATTTTAAATATGACTAATATAATATAATACTCTCTTCAAGATGTAATAACTCAAAAATTACACATTGTATTTTAATTCAAAGGCTATTAATGGACTCGGCATAAAATTTGCTATAAAAAATATAAAAAAGAGAAAAATCGCCAAGGCTGATTTGATAAAAACAGTGGCTCGAACACAAACGAACACTGATTTTAAACGCCTGTGCAATATTTTCTTTAAGACTTAATATTTCAAAAAATAATCATTGGATTTTAATTTTGAAAACACCAGTAGACTCAACATAAAATGTGTTATAAATGATTTGAAAAAGAATAAAATCGACACGTCAGATTTTGTAAAACTCTGGCTCAAAAATAACCTGACTCCTACACATAACACTGATGTAGAATCCAAGCGCAAATTTCTCTTCAAGATGTAATAACTCAAATATGAAACATTGTATTTTAATTCAAAAATAATTATTCGTTTCGGCATAGAATGTGCTATAAAATATATAAAATAGAGAAAAATCGGTAAGGCATATTTAATAAAACAGTGGTTCGAACAGAAACCAACACTGATTTTAAACGCCTGTGCAATATTATTTTAAGACTTAATATTTCAAAAACTAATCATTGGATTTTAATTTTGTAAACACCAGTAGACTCAACATAAAATGTGTTATAAATGATTTGAAAAAGAATAAAATCGTCACGCCAGATTTTGTAAAATACTGGTTCAAAAATAACCTCACTCTTACACCACACACCGATTTTAAACCCAAGCGCAGGTTTCTCTTCAAAATGTAATAACTCAAAAATTACACATTGTATTTTAATTCAAAGGCTATTTATGGACTCAGCATAAAATTTTCTATAAAAAAATATAAAAAAGAGAGAAAAATCCCTAAGGCTGATTTGATAAAAACAGTGGCTCGAACACAAACCAACACTGATTTTAAACGCCTGTGCAATATTTTCTTTAAGACTTAATATTTCAAAAATTAATCATTGGATTTTAATTTTGTAAACACCAATAGACTCAACATAAAATGTGTTATAAATGATTTGAAAAACAATAAAATCGACACGTCAGATTTTGTAAAACTCTGGCTCAAAAATAACCTCACTCCTACAGCAGACACTGATTTAGAATCCAAGCGCAAATTTCTCTTCAAGATGTAATAACTCAAAAATGAAACATTGTATTTTAGTTCAAAAATAATTATTCGATTCGGCATAGAATGAGCTATAAAATAAATAAAATACAGAAAAATCGGTAAGGCAGATTTGATAAAACAGTGGCTCGAATAGAAACACTTATTTTGAACGCCTGTGCAATTTTTTCTTTAAGATTTAATATTTCAAAAACTAATCATTGGACTTCTATTTTAAAAACATCAGTCAATTCAGCATAAAATGTGCTATCAAATATCATAAAAAAGACAATATCAACACGTTAGATTTGTTGAAGCACTGCACTGGCTCTAAAACAACTTCACCACTACACCAAATATCGATACAGAACCAAGTTTCTCTTCAAGATTTAATAAATCAAAAATTAAGCATTGTATTTTAAATAAAAAAGCAATAATCTATTTAGCATACAATGTGTTATAAAATATATATATAAAAAGAGAAAAATCGGTAAGGCAGATTTGATAAAACAGTGGCTCGAACAGAAATCAGAATTTTGAACGCGTGTGCAATATTTTCTTTAAGATTTAATATTTCAAAAACTAATCATTGGATATAAATTTTGCAATCATCAGTCAACTCAACATAATATGTATTATTAAAAATTCGAAAAAGAATAAAATCGATACGTTAGATTTTGTAAAACACTGGCTCAAAAATAAACCTCAATCCTACGCCAGACACTGATTTAGAACCCAAGCGCAAGTTTCTCTTCAAGATGTAATAACTCAGAAATTACACATTATATTTTAATTCAAGGGCTATTTATGGACTCAGCATAAAATTTGCTATAAGAAATATAAAAAAAGAGAAAAATCGCTAAGGCTGATTTGATAAAAACAGTGGCTCGAACAGAAACCAACACTGATTTTAAACGTCTGTGCAATATTTCCTTTAAGACGTAATATTTCAAAAACTAATAATTGGATTTTAATTTTGTAAACACCAGTAGACTCAACATAAAATGTGCTATAAATGATTTGATAAAGAATAAAATCGACACGTCAGATTTTGTAAAACTCTGGCTCAAAAATAACCTCACTCCTACAGCAGACACTGATTTAGAATCCAAGCGCAAGTTTCTCTTCAAGATGTAATAACTCAAAAATAAAACATTGTATTTTAATTCAAAAATAATTATTCGATTCGACATAGAATGTGCTATAAAATAAATAAAATAGAAAAAAATCGGTCAGGCAGATTTGATAAAATATTGGCTCGAATAGAAACACTGATTTTGAACGCCTGTGCTATTTTTTCTTTAAGATTTAATATTTCAAAAACTAGTCATTGGACTTCCATTTTAAAAACATCAGTCAATTCAGCATAAAATGTTATATCAAATATCATAAAAAAAGATAAAATCAACACGTTAGATTTTTTAAAGTACAGGCTCTAAAACAACTTCACCACTACACCAAATATCGATACAGAACCAAGTTTCTCTTCAAGATTTAATAAATCAAAAATTAAGCATTGTATTTTAATTAAAAAACCAATAATCTATTTAGCATACAATGTGTTATAAAATATATATAAAAAGAGAAAAATCGGTAAGGCAGATTTGATAAAACAGTGGCTCAAACAGAAATCAGAATTTTGAACGCGTGTGCAATATTTTCTTTAAGATTTAATATTTCAAAAACTAATCATTGGATATGAATTTTGCAATCATCAATCAACTCAACATAAAATGTGTTATTAAAAATTTGAAAAAGAATAAAATCGATACGTTAGATTTTGTAAAACACTGGCTCAAAAATAAACCTCAATCCTACAAGTTTCTCTTCAAGATGTAATAACTCAAAAATTACACATTGTATTTTAATTCAGAGGCTATTTATGGACACCAGTAGACTCAACATAAAATGTATTATAAATGGTTTAAAAAAGAATAAAATCGACACGTCAGATTTTGTAAAACTCTGGCTTAAAAATAACCTCACTCCTACAGCAGACACTGATTTAGAATCCAAGCGCAACTTTCTCTTCAAGATGTAATGACTCAAAAATTAAACATTGTATTTTATTTTAGAAACGATTAGTCGATTCAGCATAGAATATTCTATGAAATATATAAAAAAGAGAAAAATCGATAGGGCAGATTTGATAAAACAATGGCTTGAACAGAAACCAGAATTTTTGAATTTTTCTGTGCAATATTTTCTTTAAGACTTAATATTTCAAAAAATAATCATTGGATTTTAATTTTAAAAACATTATTCAACTCAGCATAAAATGTGTTATAAAATTTTTATAAAAGAATTAAATCGACACGACAGATTTTGTAAAATACTGGTTCAAAACACTCCTACACATAACACTGATTTAAAATCCAAGTGCAAGTTTCTCTTCAAGATGTAATAACTCAAAAATTAAACATTGAATTTTTATTCAAAAACCATTAATCGAATCACAATAGAATGTGCTATAAAATATATACATAAAGAGAAAAATCAATAAAGCAGGTTTGATAAAACAGTGGCTCGAATAGAAACCAACGCTGATTTGAAATGCCTGTGCAATATTTTCTTTAAAACGCAATATTTCAAAAATTAATCATTGAATATGAATTTAAAAACACCAAACGAATAAGCTTAAAATTTACTATAAAATATGCAAGAAAGAATAAAATGGACACGACAGATTTGGTTAAAATTTAGATCGAAAATAACAACTTTCTAACACTAAACATAATAGCGCAAGTTTCTCTTCAAGATTTAATAATTCAAAAATTAAACATTAGATTTTAATTCTAAAACCATTAGTCGACTCAGCATAGCATGTATTATAAAATATATACGAAAGAAAAAAATCAAAACAGTGGCTTGATATAAACTTAACATTAATTCTAAACGCCAGGACAATTTTTAAAGATTTAATATTTAAAAAATTAATTATTAGACTTTAATTTTGAGAAGATCACTCGACTAAGCATAATATGTTCTATACAATATGTGAGAATGAATAAAATCTACACGACAGATTTGGTTAAAACTATTTTCTACCAATTGTACACTATTGTATATCATTGAAATTATATTGAGAATTTGAATTGATTAGGACTATAAATAAAATGTGAAGAAATCCTTTCTCCACACTCTAAATACAAATAACCTTCTATAGCTAATCTTATTTAAGCTTGATTTAAAGCATTTTTACGTATCATGTATATAATTTTAATTAATTTGTACACTCAAAAATTTTACTTTGTCAATTTTCTTTTATTCAATTTTTTTAATTAAAGTTATTGCAAACCGCGAGGCGATCAGTAATTAAAGTTAATCTATATATGCAGGGTGGGTGGGTGGCCTCTATCCCACCCTCCAGTCAGTAAAACATCATCAGAAATTATTTGAAATATTTGTATGAATCACAAATTAAACACAATAATTACTTTGAAACTTTCGGTTTGAAAATGATACGTGAATGTATTGAAACCATTGGTCACCGTTTAAATAAATAACTGTTATACAAAACAAAGTAATTATTGTGTTTAATTTGTGATTAAAATGTATAACGAAGTAGAAGCCTCCATAGTCAATGAATTTGTATGAATTCATAAAAAATGCAATTATTTTGTGTTTGTTTACATATTACAACTTCTAACTAAAACCCTCGATTATGTTTTACTGTTTGGAGGGTGGAATAGAGGCCACCCACCCACCCTACATATACATGATAACTTTAATTGCTAATCGTTGATGATTGTCCTGCTAAATACAATCAAAGCTTTTATGTAATAAAAAAATAATACAAAATCACAATTTGAATTTAAACATCAATAATTTTCTGTAGCCAATCTTATCTAATTTATATATAAAGTCTGCCCACCCATCATGCCTTAAATTTTTGCTAATTTACTCACTCAAGTACCTTGATTGGCATCCTGGGGCTGGAATTCTTGTTCCTTTAGAATTTTATAGAGGTATAGTCTTATGACTTTCTGCATAATACGGTGTAATGATGATCTAAGCACAATTTATGCGCTTGCGCCTTTCTAAATTGAAAGATTTGAATCCTCGCCAAGAGACTGGATAACAATATCCATGTTCTTTGCCCTTCTTGATGATAATTTGATTGTATTGGCTTCTTGATGACCTTGGTCGATCCGTTTTTGGTTTTCAAATGTTGTACTGATTTCTTAAAATCCATTCGCGAATTTTTAAATGATAGATATGCTTGATGCCTAATTTAAAAAGCAAAAAACTCGAATATTGTAGAATCTTTTAAGCGTTGTAGTCGCCGAAACGCAATTTTTGTAAAACGCACAATCCGCTCCAGAGAAACGCTCTGTAGCAACTTAACTCCTAAGAACCAGACTACCGATTGTCATACACCTCGCGCAACTGGGTTGTAAAAGAAAAAGAAATATAAACTTTCTTAAAGGATACACTTATAAACTGGAAACTAATTCTTCATACTCTATTCGTGCCTAAGGCAGAATAATAAATCTTCTTTAGGAAAAGACTATGCATAGTCTTTTCCTAAAGAAGAGAGTTCATACATAGCTATGTATGAACTCTCTCAATCCTAGCAAGATTATACTGACCTAATTGCGCACCATATAAACCTCAACCATTCGACTAAAACCGTTCCACAGATAATAGCAACAATATCGGCGATCGTTTGCAAATACTGGCCGGAATCGTCGATTATTTTGTTTTCGTCGCGTACGCATGCATATTACATGTACCATTAAAGTTGATTGCAAATTGAATGATAAAAAGCGCGAGCAATTTATGCAGGAGGCGACCAATAAACCGCTCGCGCTCGCACAGATATCATCTTCGCAGCAATAATAATAAAAGAGCAGCGTCGACATTGTTTTTTTCTTTTTTCTTTCAATTTTGTTGCAAGGTACCCTCTCGCTGAAGAAAAGGTAGAAAAAATCGTCCTCATACATATTTAATCCGTGAAATTGTGTCGCTTTAACGTTTTTCGATTTGCAATTTCGCCGCGTCCGTCCGTACCGGGCCATTTATCATCGTCCGAAGTTGTACTTTTTTGTTTTACCTGCAAATAAAATGCAGATTTCGATTGTTATTTTATGCACACGGAGAAATTACGGTGTTGATTCTGATACATAAACGCTTTCTGAAAGAGTAAGAGTAAAACCTAAACAATTACATAATTAAATAATTACAAAAAAATGTTTAACTACGTAATAACCCTTCAATTATTTATTTAAGGATTTATCGAAAATAATGCAAATAGTACGTTTACATACAATAAATAAAATAAATAATAATCCTATCGACTGCGTCTATAACACGCAATTAAATGCAATGAAAAAAATAACTATTAACACAATATAAGTGCATCACTATCCTAACGACTGCGCCATTTTTACTTTCCCTATATAGAATATATAGGGGAAGTATTGTTTTCGTGCATGAAACAGTATCTCAAAAACGAATTATCCTATTGAGATGAAACTTTAAACGTAAGGTTTAATTGTTACAATCTAAAACTGAAAAGCTTTTGGTGAACATTCAAAAAACCGGAAGTGGATGTTTACTCGAGGATATTTTTTAATATGAAAAATATTACAAAATTTTTCAGACAAAAGTTAAAGGGAATAAGAAACTGAACAAATTTTATTAAAACATGTTTTTCATAAAATTCTTAACTTTCGAGAAATTAAAAATTAAATGGAAAATTTTAACATTTTTTGCCAATTGCTAATAAACTATTAAAGTTACATGAAATTTATATTACAAATAATAATAGATAATTTAAAAGTGAACAAATTATTAACACAAACCTCATAGTTTTCCAGAGAAATGTAAGTAGATTACACATCACCATTCTTTCATGTTTGTTTGCATTTTACAACTTCTAACTAAAACCTTCGATTATGTTTTACTGATTGGAGGGTGATATAGAACAGCCACATATTCATGTTAACTTTAATTGCTAATCGTTGATGATTTTGCTGCTAATAACAGCCAAAACCTTTATGCAAGAAAATATGAAAGGAAATCAAAATTTAAATATAAATGGATGTTTATAGCTAATCTTATCTAATTTAGATTTAAAGTCTGCCCACCCATCATACATAAAATTTTAATTAATTTAGTCACTCAAAAATTTTACCTTTTGAATTTTTGAAAATTTGTATAAATAAATCTCTAAAAATTGCAATTATTTTATATCTTTTAATTAAAACCCACACTTATGTTTTACTCATTAAAGGGTGGGATAGAGGACACCCACCCACCCTGCATTACACGATAACTTTAAATACAATTATTGATGATTTTGCTGTTTACAAAACAATAAAACCTTATATATAATAAAAAAAATAAAGGAGAATCCAAATTTAAATATTTAAATATAAATGTCTAATCTCATTTAAGCTTGATTTAAATCCTTTCCACGTATCATATATATATAATTTTTATAAAGATACACACTCAAAAATTTTACTTTGTCGATTTTTTTTCTATAAAATTTCCTTTCAGTTTTTGAAAAAAAATAATAACAATTATTGCTTTGAAAATAGTTTTGAGCAATGTCTTTTATAAATTATGATAATATTTTTAGAAAAAAATAATTCAATTTTTCGAGAAATTTCTGCAATTTTGCACTAATTGTTATGTCAGATTTCAAGTATTTTAGCCCATTTTGCTTTATATTATCCAAATCTCAGGAATGTATTTCTCAAATTGTAACATTTTCTTTCCAGAGTTTCTCAAATACTTTAGAATTTACTTACAAATTTAGTTAGGATTTCTAGAATTTTCCAGAAATTTATCTTTCTGATTTTTAGAACTTTCTTCCATTTTCATTTATCACCATTTCTTAAATTTTTTTAGTTTCAGGACTTTTTCAATAAGAACTTTATACATTTTTTGCTATATATCATCTAAATTTTTTAAAAATGCAACAATTTTTCTTTAATTTAATGAGAATTCATCACAAGTAGTTTTTTACTATTTTTTTTTTTTTTTAGATTTCTAAAACTGCTTTTAAGTGTTCTAAATTTTTTCTGTTATTTGTTTTTAATTTCTCAAGAATTTTATTTATTTGGTTATGCCGTCTGCATTTTTCAAGAATGCATTTTTTTTCTGCAATTTTAGAATTTTGCATACTAATATTTCTTTAATTTTATAAAAATTCTCAACTTTCAGAATTTTAATATTTTAAATATTATATATCTGTCATGCTGACATTAACAGCTAAAATTTTCCCCTAAAAAGGGGACAAAACAGAAAATAAAAGCATATATAGAAGAATCCAGATGTCCAAGAGGATATTTGCTCCCTCAGCATCGTGGTCAACCAAGGGTTAGAGTGGAAGATCGTCGCTGCTGCACGAACTCCGCCCAGCTTCGTCCATCCAAAATTTTTGTACGTTTCGTTTAATTTTTGTGTATGTATTGATGTGTATTTTTTTATTTTTGGATAGTAAGCTAAAGAATAATAAACATAAACATATTTTTTGCATTATGTTATTTGAAATTTTGAAATATCTCTTTTCTAAATTTTACTTTAATTTTTAGAATCTTTTTCAAACTTTCCAAAGATTCAACAATCCTACTCTAATTTTGCTTCTAGATCTCTAGAGCATCTCAGCATGTTTCGTATCATTTTTTAATAATTTTTTTACTATCTTTTTTATAAGAATTTTTCTTTTAAATTGCAAAAATTTTGTTAAATTGTTCTAATTTGTTTTATCAATTTTTCTGTAATATATGAAATAAAGAATTTCCTAATCGTTTTATAATTTTTTAGCTGTACATTTTTGTAATTTTCTAAATTTTCCAGAAATTCTCTTCTAAATCTTTCCAATTCCTAGAATATATCCTTAACTTTTTTAGGGATTTACAGAATTTTCGAGAAAATTTTCTTTCAATTATAATAGTAGTTATCACTATTTTTAAAATTATCTTATCTAAATTTTTTGAATACTTGAAATTTTTATTTTTTTCCTCTAATTTTTGGTATTTTAAATCTACCAACTTTGTAAGAATTTTTTCTTATTTTGTAGGAACTGTTCTCGCATTTTTCTAGAATTCCAAAAAAATGACACATCATTCTTGTCAGTGTTGCTTTTATTCTCTTACAATTTGCAATTTTTACATATTATTCCTTTAATCTGAAGCCCTTGGCACGTTTTTTCCGTTTATAACTATTATTATAGTTTTGATTTCAGTGGATTGTTTTTGTTTGTAGAATACGAGTATTTCTTTCAAATTTCTAGATTTCGTACAATTTTCTTTTTTGAAAACAATCTAATTCTTCTATTGAATTCTATCTAATTTTTTTTTAAATTGTAAGAGATTTTACGTTTTCTTTTTGAATTCCCAAAATATTTTGGAATTTTTTTAGAGGTTCAACAATCTTCCATGATTATTTTGAGTATTTCTAGAATTTTTAAGCAATTTTTCTTTCCTTGTTAGATAATTTATCACCATTTTCTGAATTCTCTTATGGGAATTTTGTAAAAATTTCTAAAATACAATAAATTGCTAAAAATGTTTATTATTAATACAACTTTAGTTCTAAAAATAAATTCAATTTTCATTTTCTGAATATTCCCAAAGATCTGTTTTAAATTGTAAGATATTTCTTTCAGTAATACTCATCAAACAACGTTTTCTTCTGGACTTCAAGAGTTTTTGCAAACTATTTTTCTATTTTACAAAAAATGATTACTATTTCCGAATTATCTTGTGAAAATTTTTGGGAATTTATTTTTTAGAATTCTTGAACTTTTTTCCATAACTTTTTAATATTTTTCTTTCATACAATCATACAACGTTTCTATAGAATTCTAAATGAATTTTTAATTTTAAATTCTCAGAGTTTTCTTAGGGTTTCTCTTTCTAGTTTGTAAAATGTATCATATTAGAAGTTTTTTTCGAAATTTCTAGAATTTTCCACATACTTTCCTGAGAAATTGTAGCTTTGTATTATCAGATTTTTGTAATGTATTTTCTCAATTGTAATGTTTTTCTTCAACCGTTTCTTTTCCAGATTATTAGAATATTATAACCCTTTATTTCTAGATTTCTTCTAATAATTGTTCATAAGTATTTCTGTACTTTTTCTTTCCGAGAATTTATTAATATTTCATCAATTATCTTTTTGGATTTATTTTTATTTTCGTAGTTTAACAAAAAAATAATAATTCTAGTAGTAGTAGTAGTTAAAGAGAATGAAAAACTGAACAAATTTTTTGAAAGCATGTTTTTTTTAGAATGTTCATAAAAAAATTAAAAATTATTAATTTTTACATAATAAACAATATGAAAATGAAATTCATATAACAAGTAATTGTAAAATATAGGGAAAGTACTATGATGACCACATCACCATTTTTTATTATAACAATTATACAATTTCTGTTAAGAACTTAATATTATAGATATAGAGTGAAGATAGAGATATCTAAATTATTTAGCATAAGTAATGAAATGTTTAAACAGACAAAAAAAACATAAATTCAATTGGAAAAAATCACAATACATTCCTATACTTTACAGGCAAAACCTTTGAAGGTACGCATAATTTTGTTGTTGTCCAATTCTGTAGATTAATTGTTTTTCACAGAAATTCAATTTTGCTTATTTAGTTTTTAAATAATCGTTTTTACAATTCATCTACACAATATTAATAATAAACGATTAAAACTTCAACAAGCGTGGAGTTTTATATTTATAGATTTTCCACTCAAATCAAATGCATCTTTCTGAATTGACTGGAGTATCTTATCTAAAACATTAATGCATTGCTTGTGGCAATGTTCACAAACACACACACACACGTACATTCCGTGTAGTCATTGTATTTTGACGAATGCCGCAATTAGACTGAAAAGTCAGGCATTCCGTGTTTACCTGTGATAGCAATCATTTATTCCATGCATACAAATTCAGAGAGCAAGCAAACAGGCCAGCAGGACTGTAATAATTGGCGATACGCCGAGTGTATAAATGTGTGTATGTGTTTGTGTGTGTCTGTGTGTGTGTGTATGTGCAGCAACAGCAACACTGGTCCGGGTTTACTCCGGGCGAAGACCGCCCGCATTCAACTGTCATCCCATTTTCATGCTAATTCACTTTAATATGGCATTTAAAAGGATTTCCATCTACGGATTTTTAATATTTTCATATTAGGCTCTCTCGCACTGAATGCGACCAGTGACAGATTTTAAAATATTCCCATTGATAAGTTTTTAGAGAGGCTTACGCTTGCATCCGTTTGTCTGACACGGGGGATTTAAATATATTTCATTTCATTTCGTCTCGTTCAATCACATTGTAAATCCTATATAAATATATATATATATATATATATATACATATATATATATATATATATATATATATATATATATATATATATATAAGTTACCTGCCGTCCACAATAATGCTCCTTTTGATTACGAACAATGAGTGTAGTGTTATATAAACAATCCTTTGTTTTATTTAATATGAATATTATTATTTTATTGCGCATTAATTATATTTATTCTTAGTCTATCATATATTTTGCCTAGCTTGTAAGAATTATATTATAAATAGCCCGTATTTCTTTATTAGAATTAATTGTATAGTTAGAACTCGTACTCTGTACATGTCCGTCGTAATAATAAATTGTTTTTAAAAACTCTGAAGTAAGTCCACGAACGTTAACTGGCGCAGTCGGTAGGATTGGTTGAAGTGCCTTGAGCGAACATCATTGGTCACTTTTCGTCTACGAATTTGTCAACCGAAAATCCACAACTTGGACCTCGAAGACACTGAAAATTGGCTCTTCAAACATCAAGAAACAAAACCCAGGGTCGTGTCCAATTCGTCCACTCCACGAGACAATCGCAATCTCCATGGGCTGGATTTTTCTCATGTAAGTGCATTTATTATTCAGAGTCGGTAAACATTTTATGCATCGTACTAAAGGGTCGAGTAACCTAGTTATTCAATTCACCGCTGCATCGCGCAGAAATTTAAGACACTTAGAAATAGATAATTTGCGTTTAAACTCACAAAAAATGGCTCAACAATTGAAACCGGAATACTTAGCCATGATTCCTGATTTTTACGGGAATCCCGAAATACTTTCTAGATTCATTGAAGTTTGTGAAAAATTAGTCACACGCTTTTATAATCGCGATGACCCAAATGATTTTCAAAATGAATATTTAACGTCTACTATATTGTCAAAAATTAAAGGTGACGCCGCGAAAAATATTTCATCTTCAGTAATTCATACGTGGGACGATATAAAAACCGCGTTACGTAATACGTATGCAGACAAACGCGATCATCTCAGTCTTAATGCCGAAATAACTAATTTAAAACAGTTGATCACCGAATCTCCTTTCGATTTCTATAATAGATTAAATCATTTGTTAAATTTACAAATTTCATATGCAACTAATCATATTGAACATAATCTAAAAAGATTTCATTTAATTGAATTTTTCAATGATAATGCATTGCGTGTTTTCTTAAAAGGTTTAAAAGAACCTTACGGTAGTCAAATGAGGGTCAAAAACCCTACAGACCTTCACATTGCTCTCAACATGCTGACAAATGATTTTCAGCACGAGTTTTCTCCGCAGCAGTCGCACAAAACCGATAAAATTCCGCGTCGCGTTCATCAAAATAATACTCCGCGAATTCCTCCGCGTACTTATCAGCCGCCCACACATAAGCTGTCTTATAACTATAATTATAACAATTATCAGGCGAAAAATAAATTCGCTCCTAAACAAAATTATAATTCAAACTTTAATCGGAGACAAGAAACCCCGATGTCTACCTCGACTATTAATCCAAATAATAATAGAAAATTAAATTATACGGCACAAGAATTATATAACGTTGAGCAAAACAATTCTTTTTTAGGCGAAAACGCCTCGGAAAACCCAGAGAACAACTGGAATTCTTAGGTATCAAAAATAATGAAAGCTATCTTCCCCATATAATAGAAACTAAAAATAAACTTAAAATATTAATTGATACTGGGAGCACACGCTCTTTCGTAAATCCGGGAATAGCTAATAAATTCTTTAAAAATCAAATTTTTAAATGTCCATTTAATGTGACTACTATTAACGGTTCAACCCAAGGTAACTATAGTACAAAAATTAATCTAAGTCATTTATTTAGAACCGAATCCTCAAAAAATTTAATATTCCATATTCTGAATTTCCACACGGAATTCGATATGTTATTAGGCATCGATAATCTAAAACTTTTAAATGCCCACATTGATCTAAATAAAGATCAATTAATCGCACCAGGATGCGAAATAAATATTAATTATTTAAACCAGTTCAATGAACTCCAGTATACGAAGTGTATAGTAGTAGCTGGTAGGTCTGAAACAGTTGTAGAAGTAGATATTAAAAATGTCAAAAATGGTGACATTATAATTCCATACATTAATTATGGTTCGAATATTGAGACACCACAGTGTGCCTCCAAATGTAAAAACAGCAAGGCTGTATGTACTATTATTAACCCCAATAATAACCCTTTTAAGGTATTCTTAGAACCATTGGTTGTCGATAAGATCAACGATAATGATCTTAATCAATCACCCAATTTAAATTTAATTGATACAAACAAAATAAAATTTGACTTGTCTCTCATTCGTTCAGCGCATATGAATAATGAAGAAAGACAGCAAATTACTAATTTAATTAAGGAATATTCAGATATTTTCCACATAAATAATACAGGGTTAACTTTTACAAATGAAATTAAGCATCGTATACTCACAAACGATGAAATTCCGGTGTACACTAAATCGTATAGGTACCCGCAAATCCATAAACAAGAAGTTGATAAACAAATTAGGGAGATGGTTTCCCAAAATATAATTCGCCCCTCATATAGCCCCTGGTCTTCACCCATTTGGGTAGTTCCTAAAAAGTTAGATGCTTCTGGTAAGCGCAAATGGCGCGTTGTTATAGATTACAGAAAACTTAATGAAAAAACAATTGGTGATAAATATCCCTTGCCAAATATCGATGAACTTCTCGATAAGTTAGGTCGTTGTCAGTACTTCACAACACTAGACTTAGCTTCTGGTTTCCACCAGGTAGAAATTGATGAAAGAGATATTCAAAAAACTGCATTCAACACGGAGAATGGTCATTACGAATTTTTGCGTATGCCTTTCGGTCTCAAAAACGCACCTGCCACATTCCAAAGAGTAATGGACAATATTTTGAGAGGAATCCAAAATGAAAAATGTTTAGTCTATATGGACGATATTATTATTTTTAGCACAAGTCTTCAAGAACATATTTCTAGATTGCGTGAGGTATTTCAACGCCTACGTAAATCAAATTTCAAAATTCAGTTGGATAAATCCGAATTTTTACGTAAGGAAGTCTCTTACTTGGGACACATTGTAACTCCGGATGGTGTTAAACCCAACCCAGATAAAATTAAAGCAATCCAAAATTATCCCATTCCGAAAACCACCAAACAAATTAAAGGATTCTTAGGACTTCTCGGTTACTACCGAAAATTTATTAAAGACTTTGCTAAATTAACTAAACCAATTACAAAACGATTAAAAAAAGGTGCAATAATTAACGTTAATGATACGGACTATATTTCTTGTTTCAATCTTTGTAAAGACCTGTTAAGCAATGAACCCATTCTTAAATATCCAGATTTTAACAAACCTTTTATTGTAACTACAGACGCAAGTAACTTTGCAATCGGTGCAGTTTTATCACAAGGTAATATAGGATCAGATTTACCGGTAGCGTACGCTAGCCGTACACTTAATGATTCAGAAGTAAATTATTCGACAATTGAAAAGGAACTCCTCGCTGTCGTTTGGGCAGTTAAATACTTTCGACCTTACTTATTCGGTCGTCAATTTCAAATTGTTTGTGACCATAAGCCCCTACAGTGGCTCATGTCTCTAAAAGAACCCAACTCTAAACTAACCAGGTGGCGTATTAAATTATCAGAATACGATTATACTATTGTATACAAAAAGGGTGCAATGAATAAAAATGCTGATGCTCTATCAAGAGTTGAACTTAATCACATAACAGACCATAATGACAAATATTATGTAGATAATTTTGACGAATCACTTCTTGATAATGATAATGTAATTGAAGACGATAATCAATCAATAATTGCCGAAGTTGGTGATCAAGATAACATAGATGACTTTTTAGATGAATTAATAAATGATAATGATGGTGAAACGGTTCACTCAAATCTTGAAAACCCTATTACCACCATCCCAATTTTAGAAAAGCCTGTAAATATTGGCGATAATCAAATTATAATTAGTGAAGTAAATTATTCACCCGCAAAACCAAAACGTGAGGTCTTATATAATAATAAAAAGTTACGTATTCATGTTCAATTTTCCAAAAATAACTTTGAGAAAGATGTAATAGATTTTATTAAAGAATATATTGCTCCAAAGGTAAAATATCACTTATATTTTGATAGCGACGTATATGAAAAATTTTGTGTTGTAATTCAAACTTATTTCAAAAACTCACAACTAAATTTGGTAAAATGTACAGAAAAATTATTAGATATTGAAAATGAAGATGAGACTATTAACACTGTCAAATTGTACCACGATAGTAAATTAAATCATAGAGGTATTGACGAAACATATGCCGAAATTAAAAGATATTTTTATTGGCCTAATATGAAAAGTACAGTCCAAAATTTCATAAATAATTGTGAAATATGCTTGTCAAGTAAATATGATAGAAATCCACTAAAACTAAAATTTAATATTACACCTACACCGGTGAAACCCTTTGAAATCATTCATATCGACTGTATTGCGATCGAGGGATCCAAATTTTTAACTATTGTAGATGCTTTCTCTAAATACGCACAAATGTATCAATTAGAATCTTATCAAGCTGTCGAAATTGCAAACAAATTAATTCGTTTCTTTTCACATCATGGTATACCAGCACAAATTGTAGCTGATAACCATCTAGAGTTCAAAAATTCATTAATAAAGGAATTATTAGAATTACATAAAATTAAATTACATTTTATAAGTAGCCAACATCCAGAATCAAATGGATTAATTGAAAGAGTTCATTCAACAATAATTGAACACGTTCGAGTCTAAATGCTCAAAAATCATTAAAATCAGAGTCAGCAGAAACAAAAATATTATACGCTGTTTTAGGATATAATAACTCAATTCATTCAGTCACACGGTTAAAACCCATTGAAATTATTTCAGGTCACTTAGAAAACAATTCCCCATTTGATATTGATATAAAAAACAAAATTTTAAACAACTACATTACAAATCAAAAAGAAAAAGTAAGATTAATGTATACTACAATTAATGAAAAGCTTGTCGAAAATAAAGAGAAAACAATAAATAAACAAAATCAAAATAGAGAAGATTTACCAAATATTAATGATAAAGTATTTATAAAAAATCGGCAAAAACAATCGAAAACAAAAATCAAGTATAAACCAGAAATAATTGAATCAAAAAATGAAGAATTAAAAACCGCGAAAATTAAAAGGTCTCATCATAATCAAGTAGAGAAAATACATCTTTCAAACATTAAAAGACCCCGTAAATTAAATGATGATAAGAAAAATAAAATTGAGGACAGTATCGAACTATCCTATATAAATTTTATGAATAGTTATAAAAATGATAATAATATAGCTAACAATATAACCAAGATTCAAGATAATCTATTTACAGCACCAAAAGAATTTTCCCTTGCACATTGTGTTAGTGCTGATTTACATATGAATTCGGGTATAGCACATGATTTTAAAATTAGGTTTGGACAAATTGATAAATTAAAGGCACAAAGGCCTAAAGTCCACTCTTTATGTTTCTTAAAAAACGAAAATCGGCATATAATATATTTAATAACTAAAAACAAATATTTTAATAAACCAACCCACAAAGATTTATTTCAAACTTTGGTAACATTAAAGGATTTCTGTAACAAAAGAAATATTAATAATCTCGCAATTCCAAAAATAGGTTGCGGATTAGATAAACTTAATTACGATAAAGTAAAAACCATGTTAAATTACATTTTTGACAATTCTAAAATAAAAGTAAATATTTATTTAGGTGAAATTAAAATTGATGATTCCGTTCCAGGTCCATCATGGTCGCAGTAACGCGAGCCATAGAAGTTAGAAATATTACAAGTAATCTAGGCATACTACCAATAAATTTAGGGCCGGCAAAATTAGAAAAAAGTGAGCACACATTTATCCATTATTATAACATCAGTACAATGTATGATGAATTTAAGAAACTAAATGGGCAATATAATCAATTGCAATTAACAATTAGAAACATATCGATATTTCAGAGAGATTTTCAGAATTATGAAAATATATTGAATTATTTAAAAGAGGATTTGAATGATAAATTCCAACAATTTAAAGTAACAAAAAGAAGCCGAAATAAAAGAGGGCTTATCAACGGGTTAGGCACCGTAATAAAAACCATTACCGGAAATTTAGATTCCAATGACGGTACTAAATTTGAAAATATGTTAAACCACCTCAAAAATAATCAAAATCAAATCGAAAATCAGATAAAATTTGGGTATAGTCTTAACAATGAAATTATTAGTAAGTTTAACAAAACATTAAAAAGTATTGAACATAATGAAAATTTATTGAAATCGAGAATTATGCAATTGCATGCTATTTTAAAAGGAGAAATCGATCATCAACATGTACTTTTTATAAAAGACATCTTTAATCAATTGATAATATCGTATACGACAATCCAAAATATATTTCAAACAATAGAAAATTCGATTATGTTATGTAAATTACACGCGATTCACCCTAGTATTATAAAGCCATCCGAATTTCTAAGTATTCTGCAAACTATCTCGGGATTCTACGGAAACCAATTACCTTTTGACGTAAGGCTAGATAACATATTAAATTTTGAATCTATATCCAAAGTAAATTGTTTAATTAAAGAAATGGTAATTCAGTATTTTATATCAATTCCAATTAATTATGAAATAAATTTTGAACTATATTATCTAAATTCAATTCCTACTAAAATTGAATCAGATTACTTGACCATAGTACCAAACACAAATTACGTTTTAAAATCTGAAAATAAGATTATACCTCTGAATAATGGATGTACAAAAACCAAATTGTACTACCAATGCCCATCTCACTTGCCGCTGTCAACTTCGATTAAATGCGAAGAAAATATTATTAAATCTGGAAAAGTGGACGATTGCCAATTCACAAAACTGGAAATTTTTGGTAATCACCTGGAGCACCTGCCTCACACTCAACAGTTCCTGCTAGTGTTTCCACATAAAGACCAAATAAAAATTAAGTGTCAAAAACAAACTGAAATTAGGGAACTAAGTGGTGTCTATTTAATAAAACCAAACAAGTGTTTAATAATCTATAAAAACAATGAACTGCATATACAAGACTCAAGTTCGGGAGGTCCTGTGTTAATTAATAATGTTAAAATAAAAATTAATAATCAAAATCTAACTGACTTCAGGATAAAGCTTCGCCGATTAACCCTTCAAGATACACCCGCAGTTCAACCCCTACCAACGATCCAAAATGATTGGGATTTCGTCAGGCCCAGTATGTGGACCATAGTCATCTACATCATCATATGTGGAGGAGCGTTGTTCCTGTTCTACAAATGGAAACGAAGACAAGGAACAACTCCCGAAGTAGACCAACCCCAGGCCTACGAACTTCATCTTCCAGGGGGAGCAAAAGTCTAAGGGTGGAGGAGTTACCTGCCGTCCACAATAACGCTCCTTTTGATTACGAACAATGAGTGTAGTGTTATATAAACAATCCTTTGTTTCATTTAATATGAATATTATTATTTTATTGCGCATTAATTATATTTATTCTTAGTCTATCATATATTTTGCCTAGCTTGTAAGAATTATATTATAAATAGCCCGTATTTCTTTATTAGAATTAATTGTATAGTTAGAACTCGTACTCTGTACATGTCCGTCGTAATAATAAATTGTTTTTAAAAACTCTGAAGTAAGTCCACAAACGTTAACTTATATATATATTGATTAAAAATGAAATAACGGACATTCACTTATATAAATATATATATAGTCGTTTTTTTAAAATAGAAATCTCAGTTAAATTCATACTTACCAATGATATAATTAATTGGCATCCTAAAAGAAAGTTTATATTGCAATTCAGAACGTTATGTGGAGATGTAAAATTGTCATGTTTGGAGGTTTTTTAGAAATTCAAAACTAAAAATTAAAATTCTTTGCAGTTTAGAAAATAAATTTCATAAAATATTGAAGAATTAATTTTATAAAATGATTGAGGTTAGAGCACTTACTTCGTGATGCATTTTAATTAAGTAAAAATATATATTCTTTTAAATTTAATTTTATAACCTTAGAAAAATGCAATCTTTGTTTCTTGGAACAATAATTCTAAGTAATCTGGAAATCTCTAGAAAAAGAATTTCTTGAGTTTGGAAAATCAATTTTAGAAAATTTGAAAAATAAAGAAGAAAACAAAAAATATCAAAAATCTGGATAATCTTAGAAAACGCAGTTTGGAATACAGATTCTAAAAAACCTGAAAGACACATTGCTGGAAAATTGTAGAATACTTCGCAGTTTGATAGAAATCTGGAAGAAATTTACTAATGAAAACTAAATTAAATTAAAAATTAAAACTAAATTAAAAATTAAAATTAAAATTAAAACCTTTTCTCAATCAAGATATTACCATAAAGATGCCATCTATTGTCTTAGAGTTGTACTACCCTGATGAGATCCAAAATAGATCTGAACTGATCCGTTTCGTTTACAATAATTAATGAAAATATTTTTTGTTTAGAAGATAATTAAAAAAAAATTCATTATAAAAATATCAAAGTGCTACAAAGAAAAGTTGTCGGGAGGATAAGTCAATATTAGTAAAAATAAAAAGAAATGTAAGAGAAATTGCAGATAAATTTGAGAAATTTGTAAATAATATAAAAACTAAATTCCAAAAAATTCCAGAAATCTGAAAAAATTCTTCGAAATAAATTTTCTGGCAGAATTGGAAAAACTTTAAAGAAAAATTAAGAGGAGAGTTTTAGAAAATTATCGAAAATATAAAACAGTTATCGCAATTAGAAAACCATATTTCAAATAGTTATAAAATTTTAGAAAAAAATTTTCGCCGCTTTGTGAAAATTAAGAAGAAATTTTTTTTTAAATTCTCAAAAACATCTTCGCAACTTTGTGAAAAACTTGACACAAAAATATCTAATAGAAAAATTTAAAGAAAAATTAGGAGGAAAACATTTAGAAAATTTGTTGAAAAACTTTCAGAAATATAAAACAGAAGTTGTTAATTATCGCAGCTTGAAAAAAATTCAAGATATTCTAGAATTCTAAAAAAACAATCTTCGCGGCTTTGTGAAACTCCAATGAAACCCAAAATAAAAGGTTCTGGTAGAAAACACAGTTTTGTGAAACTCCAAAAAACTTGACACAAAAATTTCTGGTAGAAAAATTTAAAGAAAAATTAAGAGGAAAACATTTAGAAAATTTGTTGAAAATCTTTCAGAAATATAAAACTGAAGTTGTTAATTATCGCAGATTGAAAAAAAATTCAAGATTTTCTAGAATTCTAAAAAACAATCTTCGCAGCTTTGTGAAACTCCAATAAAACCCAAAATAAAAGGTTCTGGTAGAAAACACAGTTTTGTGAAACTCCAAAAAACTTGACACAAAAATTTTTGGTAGAAAAATTTAAAGAAAAATTAATAGGAAAACTTCTAGAAAACTTGATGAAAAAGTCTTCGCAGCTTTGTGAAAATTAAGAAGAAAATTTTTAAAAATTCTCAAAAACATCTTCGCAACTTTGTGAAAAACTTGACACAAAAATTTCTAATAGAAAAATTTAAAGAAAAATTAAGAAGAAAACATTTAGAAAATTTGATGAAAATCTTTCAGAAATATAAAACAGAAGTTGTTAATTATCGCAGCTTGAAAAAATTCAAAATATTCTAGAATTCTAAAAAAACAATCTTCGCAGCTTTATGAAACTCCAATAAAACCCAAAATAAAAGGTTCTGGTAGAAAACACAGTTTTGTGAAACTCTAAAAAAACTTGACACAAAAATTTTTGGTAGAAAAATTTAAAGAAAAATTAACAGGAAAACTTGATGAAAAAATCTTCGCAGCTTTGTGAAAATTAAGAAGAAAATTTTAAAAAATTCTCAAAAACATCTTCGCAACTTTGTGAAAAACTTGACACAAAAATTTCTAATAGAAAAATTTAAAGAAAAATTCAGAGGAAAACATTTAGGAAATTTGATGAAAAACTTTTAGAAATATAAAACAGAAGTTGTTAATTATCGCAGCTTGAAAAAAATTCAAGATATTCTAGAATTCTAAACAACAATCTTCGCAGCTTTATGAAACTCCAATAAAACCCAAAATAAAAGGTTCTGGTAGAAAACACAGTTTTGTGAAACTCCAAAAAACTTGACACAAAAATTTTTGGTAGAAAAATTTAAAGAAAAATTAACAGGAAAACTTGATGACAAAATCTTCGCAGCTTTGTGAAAATTAAGAAGAAAATTTATAAAAATTCACAAAAACATCTTCGCAGCTCTGTGAAAAACTTGACACAAAAATTTCTGGTAGAAAAATTTAAAGAAAAATTAAGAGGAAAACATTTAGAAAATTTGTTGAAAAACTTTCAGAAATATAAAACAGAAGTTGTTAATTATCGCAACTTAAGTAGTTTAGATGAGTTTGTTATTCTATTTTTATATATTTATTTCTCTCAATGTTGATTTATTTTGTATTTTTCTTTTTCTAATGTACATAGGGTGAATCCCGTAAATAAAGTTATTATTATTATTATTAACTTGAAAAAAATTCAAGATATTCTAGAATTCTAAAAAAACAATCTTCGCGGCTTTGTGAAACTCCAATAAAACCCAAAATAAAAGGTTCTGGTAGAAAACACAGTTTTGTGAAACTCTAAAAAACTTGACACAAAAATTTTTGGTAGAAAAATTTAAAGAAAAATTAACAGGAAAACTTCTAGAAAACTTGATGAAAAAATCTTCCCAGCTTTGTGAAAATTAAGAAGAAAATTTTTAAAATTTTTCAAAAATATCTTCGCAGCTTTGCGAAACGACACAAACAGTGTTGGTAAAAAACTTTTAATATTATTTATACGAGTAGGCTCCTTAATATGGATGCGGTATCCATATGAATGAAAAAGATCGCTTAATTGAATATTAGACATTTCCTGTGTTCCAAATTTAATATTAAAGAAAAATTAAGAAGAAAACTTTCAGAAAATTTGAAGAAAATTTTTCATAAATATAAAACAGAAGTAATTAGTTATCACAGCTTGAAAAACAATTTTCAAGATATTCTAGAACTCTAGAAAAACAATCTACGCAGCTTTGTGAAATTCCAATAAAACCCAAAATAAAAAGTTCTGGTAGAAAACACAGTTTTGTGAAACTTTAAAAAACTTGACACAAAAAATTTTGGTAGAAAAATTTAAAGAAAATTTTTAGAAAATTTGATGAAAATTTCCCAGAAATATAAAACAAAAGTTGCTAATTATCGCAGCTTGAAAAACAATTTTCAAGAAATTCTAGAACTCTAGAACAAATCTTTGCGCTTCTCGAAATTCTAAGAAACTCGAAATAGATTTTTCTGGTTGGATTGGAAGCTTTTAAGAAGAATTAACAAAAATATTCTGGAAGATTTTATTTTCTTGAAAATATAAAACAGAAATTGTTAAAAAATACGTTTATTTTGTTGTCGTTATATCTAACTGTATTTATTATTTCTGTTCTAATAGGTCTATCCGTTAATAAAGTTTAAATAAATAAATAAATACTAGAAATGTTTCGAAATTTTTATGGGAAATTACTAATTAAAATATTTTAAAACTAAAAATACATAAATTTTCAAGTGATGTGGGTAATGAGAAAAGAGTTAATTTTAGAAATGTGTCAGATAATTATAGAATCACAATTTTGAAGTAAAATTTCTTGAAACTTAAAATAGCAAGGAATGATTGATTGCTTAAACTAACATTCTCAATTTTTAAGCTTTAGGGAAAGTTTTAACATGTTTTAACATTGTTTGATTTTGGTACATTTGGAGTATTATAAAACTTTTTTAACGTATAGATATTTTCAGGAAATTAGAGTATACTAAGAGCTTTTTTGGAAAGTTGAAAATTTTACACTTTAAATGTTTAAATTTTGGAACATTAAGAGCTTTTAAAAGGTTTTAAAATTTTTGGACAATTTTTGATTCTAAAAACTCTATTCTAAAATTTTAAGATGATCCTAAAGATTTTAACGCTAAAATAGACACAAGAATCAGCCGGAAAGGTTTTAGCCAGTGATGATTATGATCATCGATTTTCTTGGTAAACACGGTAAAACTATTATGTAAGGTGGGCAGGTGGCCTCTATCCTACCCTTCAATCAGTAAAACATCAGCAAAAATTATTTGAAAACGTTGTTTGAATAGATCTCTAAAAATTGCGTTTATTTATATTTTGCAACTTTTAATTAAAACCCTCACTTATGTTTTACTAATTGGAGGGTGGAATAGAGATCATCCATCCACTCTACATATACATGATGACTTGAATTGCTAATCATTGATGATTTTACTGCTAAAACAATAAAACATTTTTTTTATTATAAAAAAAACAAAATCAAAAATTAAGTTTAAATATAAATTACTTTCTATAGCTAATCTTATCTAATTTAGATTTAAAGTCTGCCCACCCATCATACATCAAATTTTTACTAATTTACTCTCTCAAAATTCTACTTTTTTATTTTCTTTTTTATTCAAAAAATTTTGTAATTAATTTTATTGGAAACTGCGAGACGATAAGGAATTAAAGTTTATTTGTATATGTAGGGTGGGTGGGGGTTCTCTATCCCACCCTTTAATCAGTAAAACATCTTCAAAATATATTTTAAAAATTTGTTTGAATAAATCTATTTAATTAGTATAAAAGTATATCAATTTGCTTAGTTGTAAGTGTAGTTGAATGAGAATTCTTCCAGTTAAGTCTAGATTCCTTTTGGTTTTGTGGATTGCTTTTTTCAATAGAGGGTCGCTTGATATTTTAAGGATTCAATCTCTTACCCTTCACGTGTTGTGAAATTTTACTTTCATGCAGTTGAGTGTAGTCTCTGCATCCGCTCAGGAAGGCCAGATCACATAAGAATTATCCACGTCTTTCGTATTTCTTCACTTGCATTTTTGTTTTCTCCCCGTAGAGGTTGAAAATGTTACAGTTTAGGTTATCTGTAGTTGTATTTTTTCAGGTATTAACTCGCATGGTATTTTTCGAATTATCTAAACGTTTCGGCAACTTTGCATTTGCCTTCTTCAGGTTGTTTGCTGTTGTTTGACTATTGTAGATTAACTGAAGCAACGAAGGGTGGGTTCGGTATTTATTTCATCGTCTGCCTAGTTCGGATGCGTATAATTGGTCCTTCTCTGGTTTGCGTAAAAGGAAAGATTCTAACCAGCATACAATATTTGTGTTGAAGTGTAAGCAGCAATAAATCAACATTCACTCTTTCGAATGCCTTGGAGAAATCCGTGTATACGACATCGATTTGTTTGTTATTTGCCAAGGCATCAGACAGAAATAGCTTGTAGATAAGTTAATTAGTCAAAGTTGACTTTCTAGGCATGAAACAATGTTGATCGCAAGAAATTATTTGTCGACCTATCCACGTTAATACAATCATGCCAAATAATTTTGGTATAACGGATTGGATTGCTACTTCGCGATAATTTTCGACAATGTCTCGCCTACCCGATTTAAATATTGGCGCAATAAAACTGTGTTTCCATAAAGACGGACATTTGCGGGAGCTGATCGAAGTTTGAAAAAGTCTATGTCGTGGTGTCACTAGTGAATAAATACAATGCTTAATTATGCAGCTAGGTATTCCATCAGGGCTAGAAGTGTAGCTGTTATCCAGAGCCATTACATGAAATACCTCTTCACGGCTTATGTAGAGTTGATTATCCGGAACTTGACTGTCAACCAATGGCGCCTCATGCGAGAAGCTCACCAGAATAACATGACTTGTTACTGTTGTTGTGCAAACGACTCAATTATATCTTCGGCAGATGAAACAACATCACCTTGGAACGTCATATCAGAGCGAATACCACTTTCATTCTTCAAATCCTTGATGTACTTCCAGAAGAAATTGGCATCATCATTTCTACGCGACGATTGCAGTTTCGATATAAAGACTTAGCTAAATGTTTACATTACATATACGTAACTGGATTGCATACACAGATCTTGAAATAAAAACCCTTGGTATAACTGAAGTTAACATTGAAGCAATTAACAAAAATCAAGTTCTAAAGGTGTTTGTAGTTGATAGGAACGATTTTCCATTGTTTGGTTTAGATTGGTGTCTAAAATTTAAATTGCCAATGCCAACAGGAGCAAAACTATGTCATACTAAGGAAAATACGGTAAAAAATGGAACAAGTTAATGAAGCAGAGATCCAACAAATCCTCAAAAATTATCAAGAACTTTTTAATGGAAAACTAGGTTAAATAAACGGACACAGTGTAAATATTGACTCACAGGTAACACCTACGGCTTTTTGATCCCGACCGGAACATATCGCATTACAGGAACAAGTAGAGGCAGAACTCAAATGTTTACAAACAGAGGGTATTCTAGAATGGGCAACACCTATTGTAACAGCGGTTAAGTCAAATGGGAATGTACGAATTTGTGGCGATTTTCGTGTAACTATCAATCCACATGTACAACGAGACGATTACCCGATTCCTCGGTTTCAATACATAATGTCTAAACTAAAAGGTTACCTTTTGGAATATCGTTCGCTCAATCATTCATTGAACAAACAATGGATATTATACTATCGGGAATTGATGGAACAATTTGTTATATTGATGATATTCTCATAACAATACATACAACGAGTACAACAAGTAAGTAAGTATATTAACGAACGCTGGAATTAAAACAATCAAAATGTGTTTGGTTGCAAGACAGCCTAGTTTTCTTAAGACATCGAATCGACAAGGAAGGACTCCATCCAACGGATGAACACAATAAAGCAATAAATGAAATGCCAACTCCAACAAACGTAACTAAATTACGATCATTTTTAAGATCTATTACTTATTATAGCAAATTCATACCGAATCTTCACGTAAAATGCGTTCCTTTACATCGATTACTTTAGAAAGAAGTACAGTGGAATTGGACTAAGCAAGATAACGAAATTTTCATAACACTCAAGAAACAACTAACATCTACGGATACATTAGTATATTATGACCCATCAATGGAAATATACCACACAACAGATGCTTCAGAAAAAGGCTTAGGAGCAGTATTATGTCACAAGGATGGCCAATGTGTTTAGGCCAATATTCTATAAATCCAGAACTCTGACTGATGTCGAATTTAGATATGCAACAATTGATAAGGAAGCAATTGCGGTAACAAAATTTCATCAATATCTTTATTTCACTTTATTAACAGATCACAAACCATTAGAAAGAATTTTGAATGAACATGGGAATACACCCAAAATAGCAAGTAACAGGCTTCTTAAATGGGTT
This sequence comes from Ontholestes murinus, assembly GCA_963969525.1. NCBI lineage: Eukaryota > Metazoa > Arthropoda > Insecta > Coleoptera > Staphylinidae > Ontholestes > Ontholestes murinus. The sequence goes on along the minus strand of OZ018395.1, from coordinate 63,881,008 downwards.
ATGATTTTAAACAAATACGAGTATACAATTTCATATCATCCAGGAAAAGATAACGCTCCAGCAAACGTATTATCAAGATTACCACTTAATGATATCGAGTTAACAGAGAACGAAAACGTAGGTTTTTTTTACCAAGAAGAGGACACTTACTCAACTTAAGATTAAATAAATTGCCAATATCAAACGAACGATGCATGATAAAACAGCAAGTGACCAAACATTAAGGCAAGTAATAAAATTTATTACGTCATATTGGCCAGATAAAAAGTATTTAAGGCCCGAAATTTTACCATTTTTTGAGAAGAGAAACGAGCTCTCGGTTGAAGAAAATATTGTGTTATGGAAAGGAAGAATATGTATTCCGGCAGCAAGACAAAAAAGAATATTAGACATGCTGCATGTGTGCTATGCCATCAATGGCAAGAATGCATGTGTATTGGCCGAACATCGAGTATTCTCATAAATGTACATCGTGCCAAAATTGGAAACAAAATAAAACGGAAGTACTACTTTATCCATGGTATGCTCCACCAATCCCATAGTCACGTATTCATAACGATTTCGTGAGACCTTTTGAAAACAAAATATTTTTTTTGTAATAGATGCATTTACATGATGGTTGGAAGTTATACCCATGAAAAGTATAACTGCCGAGAAAACAATAAAAGCACTACGTGATACATTCGCTAGACTTGGACATCAGACAATGGACCTCAGTTAACGTCAAACGATTTTGAAAACTTTTGTAAAACGAACGGCATACAACATATAAAAGTAACCCAGTACCATCCAAAATCAAACGGCATAGCTGAACGAGCAGTAAGAATATTTAAAGAACGAATGAACGCAAGTAGTAAAGAAGATGACTTTAATTTTAGAATAAATCAATTCTTAGGCAGATCTCCCAGTGAACTTATTTATGGTCGATCGTTACGAACAGTATTCGATAAAATTAAACCTGGTGGTTCAAGAAATCAAGAATATGAAACAGCTAAACAGAAACTATCATGACAAGAAATCCAAAGAAGCAGCATTTGAAGTCGGACAGACAGTATGGGTAAATAATCCAATACCTGGGACAATAAAATCACAAAATCGAATCTAAAAATTCGTACTTGGTAGAGATAAATAATCAAATAAATCGGAAACATGCGGATCATCTGAGACCAAGAAATCATGATGTTACCTCGTTCCAACCGGAGATCTCGAATCCAGTGTTATATTTACCAACTTCATCAACCAACAAGTTACCTGACGACTTACCCGACGAGGAACCGATTCAGAAAAACAAGATATCTGAGCAGTCCGAATTGAAAACAACCAGTCTGAATGTTGAAGACGAAAATCTAATAAAAGCCAGCCCCAGAAGAAATCCCCCACGAAATAGGAAACCACCGACCCGTTTTGAAGTTTGAATTGCTGTGGGAGGAATGTTGTATGTTGGGCAGCATTGAAAACAGAATAATAAACGTTTTGTAATTTAGAAAATCACTCAAAGAGTTCCCAGTTCTCCAGTTTAATACATCTGTTATTACCTTAATTGTTAGACGATTTTAGAAAAATACGATTTAACGACTAAAGGAACTTACTTTAGTAACAATTGTGCGTTAATTTTATAAAGTAGGCCAACTAAACTCTCGTATGTTTGGATTCCACTAATTAAACGATAGATTACACTCATCATCAATAAAATCAATAAGCACGAAAATTTCAACGTCAGCTAAGACCACTTGGTTGCATTATATTGCAAAATAACGATGAATAAAATTTTTGAATTTGTTGTATGATTATAACCGCATTGGGAAATTTATGATTTGTCATATAAATACTGGCAGATGTTTCATAAAGCAGTGCTAAAACACCAAAATCGAGGAATTCGCGTCTAATTATTGAGAACGAACAGATGCGCAATAAGCAGGTGTGAGTTAATTTAGAAGACACATTTATTTTGTATGATTTTTATATATTAATCATGAATTTTTGAGACTAATCGATTATTAATAGTTATAATAAAACATTTAAATAGATTTTATTTTGTCTTGATAATAGAATACAACATTCAACAGTTCGTGAATAAAACTTAGGACTAGGAAGAAGATCTGATATCGATGAACTAGTGTTATAATGCAAAAAAGTGACACTTTGATTAAATATAATGCGATAATTATAGATATCACGCTACAGTTTTTTTTGTTTAATCATTCGCTCCAAATTGAAAAATAATTTGTTTCTTACATCGATAAGAAAATTTTATACAATTACATCATTACAAAAAAAAAGGAAACGTTTTGAATTGTAAACGTAAATATCATCTTTATAATTTATTTAATAAGACTAAATGCATTATTGATGGACATGCCTCGTACGCAATTATATATTTTTTTGTGCGTCGTGCGTATTGATGAAGAATTTGGGAAAGATGAGCGACGGCGCGGCCGAATTTTACGATGTTATCTGCGATTTTATGATTTATTCCACCTTTGTATCCGCGTACCTTTCTTGTACACTTTATCTCGGTTTTGAATCGGTTAGCGTTTTTATCGCCGCCTCTCCGGCCCAATTATTCTACCAAAACAACCAAATCGAATCGAAGAAACTACTCGTGTTTTTATACAAATCATACCAATTATGGAATTGATTGGGACTATACGGAATAATTTCAATAAAATGTATCACAAAGTTAAAACCTCCACAAACTCGTATTTAACTATACAGAATGTTTATTAAGTAAATATAATGGTAAAAATAAATATCATCTATGTATCTATTATACAGCAAAAATAAAAAATTAAAGTTTTTCCCTAGATTATTCTAAGAGTATTTTGTACTTTGATTTTGGAAAATCTGCTTTGTTTTGATATAGATATAGGGTGAACAAATCTATCTAGAAAGAAAGAAAACGTATTTATTAGTAGTAGTAGTGTTTTGGCTATCGACCACGTGGTCCTTCCGCCGTGTGATTTGTGTATTTGTGTGTGTGTGTAAATGTTCTTGTTATACATATTTATTATTAGAAGTAATTAATATTATGTACAGTGAAGTGGCAGTCTTAGGATTTCTTCAAACCAGCGGTCAAATCTATTTGCTCACAATTGATTAATTGTAACATAATTTTATTAAGGAAGATCTAATAATTATATGTATAAATAAATTAGAAAACTCATTATTAATGATAATTAATATTGTGCTAATTACGAACGAACACATGTTATAACTGCATAAAGTTATATATATTTTTTTAAATTAGAAATTACAGACGATGTAAATATTTAAGATAAAATCACCACAAAAGCGTAGCTTATTTCATACATGACTGCTATTAATTAAACCAAATCGACGTTTTTTAGTTTTCGTTTCACCAGGCGACAGATGATTAAGCGTATTCGCCGTATTATATTATGATTTAAGTGAAAACAAACTTGAGACAATGAATTCCGACTTGACATTTCCGAAAGGTCAGTCGGAATGACGATCGGACTATAAAACGACTAACCCACCCTCCACCCCCGCTGCACTTCGCAGGCTTGAGTAGTTCAAGAAGGGTGAAGACCCACGTATAAATAAATTGGAACTTTAAATGTTTCCGTCTTAACGTTGTACGCGATGATGATTTAACACACACACACAAAAAAAAATTAATAATTTAAGGGTTACACATTAGCATTTCATGAATATATTAATAATAATTGTTACCTACCTCCTAGTCGTCTTAAATGTTTGTGTTGATGTGAGTGTACACAACACACTGCGTAGGCATACATTGGAAAAGGAGAGAATCTCAAGAGGGTTATTTCGTATTTAGGGGATGTAAAGGTCGCGACACGACAAAGATCGAGAAAATTTGCAATTCAAAGATGTCTAACGACCCGTGAAAATGCTTTTGTGATAACAAACAAACACATCCAAACTGCCGCATTTCAATTTAAAAACTATTATTATTGTTATTATTATTGTAATTATTAGCATTTTCCGGATGTCCGGCGGAATTAAAATAATAAACGCCACCGAGTGTAATTAGTTTTATCTTAGGTGATCGTAAAAGATGATGATGAATTATCCGGATAATGCGCGCCTCCACCCTAACTCAACGAAACGTATGAATATGCATATTTAATATTGCTGTTAACAATAATGTTTTACATAAAAATTCACTCAATCCTAATCTTTTTAATTAGCGGATCCATTTCAACTGTTTAATTTTTAATCGCCGTATTGCTTTTTAATAAACCATCGTCGTGTGAACGCACCATCAAAATGAAAACAATAAATCTTTGATTCTTGAGGCATTTACATCGTTATACATTTTATTATATAGTAAAAATACTTAATACTTTGTCTGTATAACAAATAAAAAGTATGATTCATTCAATTTCATTCAACTAAACGCAGTAATCATAAACACGATCAAATTATATTTACGATTGAATTTACAAATTGCTTACATTTCAATCTTCGAATCGGTGATACGGAATGAAATAAGTCTTTTATTGCCGGTAAATAATTCCTTAACAGAGCATAACGTTTTTCAACGCATTCCAATTACTGAGTATTGTGTTAATTTAAAAATTTAAAGAGAAAAACCGTGATGTATTTATTAAAGCAAACAAAATAAAAGTTTCCTCGTGACGAGAATCGTTTCCCATCATCGTTTTTATTGTACTAATGCAGCCGTACAATGAAATGAAATGTATGTGAGCGGGGTGTCTAACGGGGAGGCTAATGGATCTGTGTTTGACTCCGGTTAGATTTCCGGCGCGTGACGTCCGGACTTTACAGAAACATTAGTACGACTGAAATTACACACCTTTTCCCCGTAGACGAACTTACATATATAAATATTATTCCATTGTCACCACCCCGATGACACCGCCTTGCACAATACATTTACACCACCTATTGATTTTGGCATTATTGATAAAGTGATGTAAAGTAAACATTCCCACCACGAATATCCATGACGTGCAAGTCATTCCGAAATAATAAGTATTTAATTAATTACATTAGATAAATTTCCAAAAAAATCGTAACGACATTTATTTTTCCTCATTGTTAAGGATAACATCTTGTTTCCGCTTAAATAATGGCCGGGTTAACAGCCCCGTTGAAATGTTAATGGTGGTCGCGATTTTATTTTGCATACGAAATGAATTCGATATTAATTTTTTTTATATCTAATATGTAAATTTTGTGGCGGATTCGTAACGGCGAGGGAGATTTTTCGTGGTGATTGCAAATAAATTATAATGTGTGACCATTGATATACCATAAGATCGTAAAACGAAGCTTAATAAGTATAACACAATTGGTGACACTAATTTCAAACTTTGACAATAGATAAGAAGTTATATGTTTAATTAAAAACAGTAAATATTTCATATATCTTATGTCATAATAATACGTTCAAACTAGTGTTGCTTTGATAGCCTTGCTATTTTGTAACATGCACTTTTGTATCATTCAATGTCTGTCGAAGTATTACCTAGAGAAGTAGTTGTTTCAAAAGTGATTTGTTCTTGTAGTCTTAATAAGACTCATTTGTTTCTTCTAATTATTAGTATCTTATGTCATTTGTTATTTTTAAACTCTTATTAATCATCTATCATCTATCTCATGTCTTCTATTTTTTTAACTGCCATCTGTCTTCTGTTTTTCTGTCTTATCTCTCTTATACTGAATCTATTTCAATCCAAATTTCCAATGAGAAACTCATTAGAATCTGTCTTCTGCCTTTCCACGTTTCTGTCTTTCTGTCTTTCCGTTTTTCCATTTTTCCGTCTTTTTGTCATTCTATCTTTCTATCATTCTATCTTTCGGCCTTTCTATCTTTCTATCTTTCTGTCTATCTATCTTTCTGTTTTTTGTGTTTCTATCTTTCTCATATCTTCTTCCATCTGAATCACGTCTTCTGTCTTCTATCCTCTATATTTTGCCATCTATCTTCTATCTTCCGCCATCTGTTTTCTGTCTTCCCTTTTCTGTCATCTATTTTCTGTTATTTTTCATTTATCTGCTAATTTTCATCTATTATTTGTTAATAATTAGAAAAAACACGAAAAATATTTCGTAAAATCTACAACAAATGAGTCTTATTAAGACTACAAGAAACAAATCACTTTTGAAACAATTACTTCTCTAGCTAATACTTCGACAGACATTGAATGATACAAAAGTAATTTGCGTGTTACAAAATAGCAAGGCTATCAAAGCAACACTAGTTTGAACATATTTCTTTCTGTAAAATGAACTAAAAATGATTGAATGTACGTTAATATTATTATTATTTGTTACTTTCCTTGTCTCAAGTATTAGCTATGATCCGTCTTCTATCATCTTTAATTTGTCATTAATTATTTATTATTTGCCATTTCTGATTTATTTTATAAATGTTTCAATTTGTTCTTTTTTAATTTAATAATTATTTGAGAATAAAATTTTTGAGATTCTTGAGATTTTCTATCATATTTTTACATTTTCTAACAATTTTCAAGAGGTCCACAGCCTTAATTAACTATTAGAAAAAAGTAAATTTACAGAATCAAATATTATACTTCAAGATTGTAATGTCTATAATTTTTTTTTGTTAAATTTTGAGTAAGTAGAAAATAATCATACTTTCCTTCTTCAATGAGATCCACCTTTTTAAAGATTTAAAAAAATGAACTGTCTTCAAAGCGTTGACATATTTAAGGAAATTTTAGATCTATATGACTCGTAATTTTTTTCAAGGTTGTTATGTTGCTAAGATTAATTTGCTAAATTTGAAGTTGATATTTTTTTGAAAGATTTTTAAGAGTTCAAAAGGCAGAACCTATAGCATATTTTGGAAGATGCATTTCTGAAATTAATCTTCTAAATTTTAAGAAATTTGAAAAAAAAATAGTTTCTTTCTTCAAAGAAATAATTCGCCTTTATAACCTTTTACAGTCTTCACGATCATTTCTGATTTATTTAAGATTATTGTGTTTTGCTTAATTTAAAGAAATAAAAGGAGAATAGTTTCGATTTTTAGCAATGCTATTTTTAAAATTTTCACAGTTTTACAGTCTTTAAATTCTTAAGACATTTGACGAAATGAATAGTGGATTTATTGAATTCGTACCATCTTTCGACGTAATTGTGTTTTTAAGATTGGTTTGGTGAGTTTTAAGTTAATAATAGAAATAAAAATTTCGATTTTCATTGAGAGAAATGAGCTTCATCTAATGATTCTTAGAATAGTTTCAAGGTTTTTTATTTGTCCTTCTTTAGTAATTTTTGTTATTATAAAAACAAAACAAAAACTTTTGCCGCTTAAACATAACAGATGAAAGATGACGAGTGATAGATGACAAATGTCAGTTGACAAATGACAGATGAGAAATGACAATTGACAAATGACAGATCAAAAATAACAAAGGACAGTTGACAAATAACAGATGACAAATCTAATGATTTTTAATAGTTTCAAGATTTTTCATTTGTCTTTCTTTGGTAATTTTTGATATTATAAAAACAAAACTAAAACTTTTTCTGCTAAAACATAACAGATGAAAGATGACGAGTGATAAATGACAAATCTCAGTTGACAAATGACAGATGAGAAATGACAATTGACAAATGACAGTGGACAAATGACAGATCAAAAATAACAAAGGACAGTTGACAAATAACAGATGACAAATCTAATGATTTTTAATAGTTTCAAGATTTTTCATTTGTCTTTCTTTGGTAATTTTTGATATTATAAAAACAAAACTAAAACTTTTTCTGCTAAAACATAACAGATGAAAGATGACGAGTGATAGATGACAAATGTCAGTTGACAAATGACAGATGAGAAATGACAATTGACAAATGACAGATCAAAAATAACAAAGGACAGTTGACAAATAACAGATGACAAATCTAATGATTTTTAATAGTTTTAAGATTTTTCATTTGTCTTTCTTTGGTAATTTTTGATATTATAAAAACAAAACTAAAACTTTTTCTGCTAAAACATAACAGATGAAAGATGACGAGTGATAGATGACAAATAATAGTTGACAAATGACAGATAATAAATGACAGATCAAAAATGAAAGATGGCAAATAAGAGATGACAAATGACAGATGACAAATAACAGATGACAAATGACATGATGACAAATAATAGATGACAAACAATAGATGACAAATGATAGATGACCCAAGACAGATGGCAAATATTAGATGACAAATGACAGATAAAAAAAGACAGATGCAAGTGACATCAAAAATGACGGATGACAAATGACAAATCAAAAATGACAGATGGCAAATGACAGTTGACAAATGACAGATGACAAATGACATGATGACAAATAATAGATGACAAACAATAGATGACAAATGACAGATGACCCAAGACAGATGGCAAATATTAGATGACAAATGACAGATAAAAAAAGACAGATGCAAATGACATCAAAAATGACGGATGACAAATGACAAATCAAAAATGACAGATGGCAAATGACAGTTGATAAATAACAGAAAACATTGACAGATGACATATAATAGATGACAAATGCAAGATGCCAGATGACGAATGCTCGAGGGCAAATGATAGATCAAAATTAATGACAAATGACAGATGACAAATAACAGATGACAAATGACAGATGACACAAGACAGATGGTAAATATTAGATGACAAATGGCAAATATTAGATGACAAATGACATATGCAAATGACAGATCAAAAATGACGGATGGCAAATGACATTTGGCAAATAACAGAAAACATTAACAGATGACATATAATAGATGACAAATGACACATGTCAGATGACGAATGCTCGAGAGCAAATGACAGATCAAAATTAAATGACAGTTGACAAATCACAGTTGATAAATGACAGATGACAGATGACAGATGGCAAATGACAGTTGACAAATAACAGATGACAAATACCAGATGACAAATAACAGATGACAAATGACATGATGGCAAATAATAGATGACAAACAATAGATGACAAATGACAGATGATCCAATACAGGTAGCAAATATTAGATGACAAATGACAGATAAAAAATGACAGATGCAAATGGCATCAAAAATGACGAATGACAAATAACGAATCAAAAATGACAGATGGCAAATGACAGTTGACAAATAACAGAAAACAATGACAGATGATATATAATAGATAACAAATGACAGATGACAAATGACAGATGACAAATAATAGATGACAAATGACAGATGACCCAAGACAGATGGTAAATATTTGATGACAAATGACAGATGGCAAATATTAGATGACAAATGACAGATCAAAAATGACGGATGGCAAATGACAATTGGCAAATAACAGAAAACATTAACAGATGACATATAATAGATAACAAATGACAGATGTCAGATGACCAATGCTCGAGGGCAAATGACAGATCAAAATTAATGACAGATGACAAATGACAGATGGCAAATGACAGATGTCAAATAATAGATGGTACAAGACAGATGGCAAATATTAGATGACAAATAACAGATGGCAAATGGCAGATGACAGTTTTTTGTTTTTTATTTTGTCATTTTTCATTGTTATTCATTAAGATAGTTTTGACCGTTAACATGTAGTAAGTAATTCATGGAATAGATGCAAAACTAAAATACTTACTATGTTATTGCCACTAAAGCATAACAGAATGAAAATTACAGATGACAGATTTCAGATGACTAATGACAGATGACAAATGACAGTTGACAAATGACAGATCAAAAATAACAGTTGACAAATAATAGATGACAAATGACAGACGACACAAGACAGATGACAAATAACAGATGTCAAATATTAGAAGACGAATAACAGATGGCAAATGACAGATGACGAATTTTTGTTTTTTATTTTGTCGTTTGTGATTAGTCATTGTTATTCGTTAGGACAGTTGTGGCCGTTACTATGGAGTAATTAATGAGTTAGATGCAAATCTAAAATACTTACTTATGGTATTACCACTAAAACATAACAGAATCAAGATTACAGATGACAGATTTTAGATGACTAATAACAGATGAAAAATGACAGATCAAAAATGACAGATTACAAATGACAGTTGACAAATAACAGAATACAATGACATATGACATATAAAAGATGAAAAATGTCAGGTGATAATTGATAGAGGGAAAATGAGAGATGACTAATGATAGATGACAAATGACAGATGATAAATTTTTGTTTTATATTTTGTTATTTGTTATTGTTTATTCATTAAAATGACAAATATCTAATGACAGATGACAAATGACAAATGACAGATGATAGATGACAAATAACAGATGACAAAGGACAAAAATGAAAGATGACAGATGACAGGTGACAAATAACGGATAACGGAGTAACAAATGACAAAGGACAAATAACAGATAAAAATGACAGATGACACGTGAAAAATGACAGATGACAAATGGCAGATAATTTAATGTTTTAGTGGTAATAACATGGCAAATGTTTTAGTTTTGTGTTTATGTCAATTTTTTTCTATTATTCGTCAGAAGCCATTTGTAAAATTTATAAATTTTCTAATTTTCTTTTTCATAACATGAGCCAAATATAATTATAATTATTTTATGTAATCATTTTGTTTTTTAAATGGTTTTCACTGCATTATCACCATAAAACTTTTAAAAACTTAATCTAAAAATTGAAAAAAATTTAAATGTATTTTTTTATTTAGTGATTTGTCATTATTGAACAGCAATTTATGATAACTAATAATCTATGTAAAACATAACAGATGACAGATGACAGATGACAGGTGACAAATGACAAATGACAAATGATAAATAACAGATGACACAGATGTCACAGATGACACAGATGACACAGATGACACAGATGACACAGATGACACAGATGACACAGATGACACAGATGACACAGATGACACAGATGACACAGATGGCACAGATGACACAGATGACACAGATGACACATATGACAGATGATAGATGACAGGTGACAAATGACAAATGAAAAATGATAAGTGGCAGATGACACAGATGACATAGCTGACACAGATGACACAGATGACACAGATGACATAGCTGACACAGATGACACAGATGACACATATGACACAGATGACACATATGACACAGATGACACAGATGACACAGATAACACAGATGACAGATGACAGATGACTGATGAAGGATGACAGATAAAAAATGACAAATTTCAGATGGTGACAGGTGACAAATGACAAATGACAAATGAAAAATGATAAGTGGCAGATGACACAGATGACATAGCTGACACAGATGACACAGATGACACATATGACACAGATGACACATATGACACAGATGACACAGATGACAGATGACAGATGACAGATGACAGATGACTGATGAAGGATGACAGATGAAAAATGGCAAATTTCACATGAAAATGACATAAAACAGTTGACAGATGATTTAATGATTTAGCGTTTTACATAGTAAATGTATTATTTTTTAAACTTCTATATTTATGATGAAAAAGAATTCGAATCACCTACTGATCCTAACCGTCAACTATAGGAAGGAGACTTTACTAAGAACTCCCCCCTTCAAGTCTTGTGACTAAAATTTCAAGGTTGTTTATAATTTTCCTGACAAGCCTTGTGAAGCAAATAAACTATGCTGACCTTAATATATGTAATATGTTATTTATCATTTGTTTTGTTTTGTTTTATTTGTTATCTATAACTATCACTATTCGTCTATTGTTTATCATGCGTCATTTTTCATCTGCCATTTATCATCTATCATCTCAGCTGTCACTTGTTATCTGTAATGTATATAACTATCAATTGTCATTTGTTAACTATTACTTGTGGTTTGATAATTGTCACTTGGCATTTTTCAGTGATCACTAGACATTTGATATTTTTCAGCGATCACTTGTTATTTGTCATTTGCTGTTTATTATTTTTCATTTGTTAGCTGTCACTTGTCATTTGTAAACTATCACTAGCCATTAATTAACTATAACTTGACATTTGTCATTTTTCATTTATCATTTGTCATTTGACACTTGACATTTGACATTAGCTATTCGTTATATGTTACTTGTCATTAGTCGTTAGTTGTTTGTCATTTGTTATCCGGAGGTTCTTTTTTACTTTGGAATTTAAAAACTATATCTTAATAAATTACTAAAAAAATTAAATATCATCAGAACGACTGTTAAATGTTTTGAATGTAAATCTGTCATCTCTTATTTGACCCCTGTCATTTGTCAGCTATCACTTGTTATTCTTTAGTTGTCAACTATCGTTTGTGATTCGTTATTTAGAAACTATCAAATATTATTTGTCATTTGCCACTTGTCATTTGAAATTTGACATTTGACATATGATATTAGGCATTTGGCATTAACTATTTGACATTTGACATTTTAAAATTGCTATTTCTCATTTCTTATCTGTTATCTATCATAATTTTAATTTTCAAAATGTTTACCTTGAAATATAAAAATGATTTGTCAATAAATTATTGAAAGGTAAAATTGCTATTTGTATATTTGTGTTGATGTGTAAATAAAAATAAATATTTTGCTATTTTTAGAAAAATCATACTGATAATAGATTGCAGCAAAAGTTTCTATCTTTGGATAATTTATCTGTCACTGTCAATTGTTTTCCAAAATCTGTCGTATGTCAACTAGCATCAACTAAAACACTGTATTCAGAAATCAATAGGAAAAGTTGAAGGAAAATATGATTAAAGAATTTGAAAATCGCTAGAATAGAATTTAATTATAAATGCATAACACCTGTAAATGTAACACACTGTATAAATAAAAGGTGTCGTGTTGCAACCGAAATTAATTTTCCGTGGGAAAATGACTCGGTGAGGAGTAATTGAGGTATATCGCATGAAATGTAATTGATTCAGACGCAAATAAAACGCGCACCAACAATATAATAAATTAGTTATGATTAGGTCGCGTAATATCCGATCAATTCCGACCGGATGTGGACGGGAATGAATGGTGGCGTGACGCTTCCTTCCTTTCCAGTCTCGAAACTCTCCAGAGAGATGTTCCATAAATGTAATTGATTTTTTTTACGACGATCATAACGATAATAACGGACGCGTTTGTTCGAGGTAATGAACGAATAAATCAAAAATCGAATTCGTAATCTACCACATTAAAAAAACTAATCGATAATTAATTCATTATAGGTAAGACATTACATTAAATTCCGAAACTCATCGAAAGGAAAAACATAGCCGCCGCGTAAATCAAAAATACATAAATAAAAAATGGAGCTGGAAATCAATTATTATCGACGTCGTCCAAATAAAAAAAAGCGCAATTTTCCGGTGTGCGTTCGTACATATCTGTATGTGTATGTAATAAACAAATTATATACATTTTCTCTCTGCACTGGTTGGTATTTTTTCAATTAATTATTAATAGGAACGGTTTGTATACAATAATTAATGTAAAATGTGGTTTATTATCATTAAGCATATATAATTAGTAATAATAAACGGATTGATTTAATTGACGCGTTTCACCTGTAAACGTGGTTTTTGATCTCTTATATGTATACTAAACGATTAAATAACGCCATAATTGAAGAATTATAGTGAGGTTAACTTCAATAATAAAAAAATAAGTAAAAATATAAAAATAATTGACACGAAATACTCATTTCTATATGAAATTTTTGTAAATTTTTCCACATTCATTAATAATACATTGTAATTTTAAATATTGACATATGAGGTTAGTACGTACCTGTTTGGACTATCGACCTTAGGTCTTTCTGCCCTCTTGTTACAAATAAAAATTGAACTATAATTGACTAACTGTCGGTTTTCGCTCAAATTTTAATGGAAGTCGCAAATAAACAAACGCTGTTTTCGATTAACGTTTCAAAACTATTTTCGCTGTTAAAAAAATTGAAACACAATATTCACCAACATCAAACTCGTAATGTTTTAAATATATTTACGGCTTTTAAAAATGTATATTCCTCATTTAAGGCGGTAAGTGCCGCCTAAAAAAATACGTGCACTTTGCATGTCCGGACATAGAAAATTGTGAAGTAATGAATAACAATTAAGAAAACATATTTTGTATGGTGAAAGATAAAGGTTAAAACTAGGTTTATAATTAGTTATATTTGTTTAAATATTGTAAGCTACAGCGTAGCGAAGCAACCTATGAATTTATTTTATCTTCACTAAAGATAATAATTATAATGAAACTAGTTTTTAGTTTACAATAATTGACAAAATTGGCAAATGTTTATTTCAGTAAATATATTTTTGAATCTATAATATAACGAGCATGAGAACACCGTTTGGTGATCGCACCTAATAAAGATATAATCGTATTAAAAAAATTTAATTACACGTAATAAAGTACACATTTAATAACCGCGATATTATAGTACGTACGAATACTCACACACTCACATTTAACATATAAATAGCCAAATTAACACTACTTGTAAATTAATTAACCCACACCACCTGCCCATTACCAACAATAAAAACACAAGCAGGTATTCCATCAATCCACCTCATTAACTATCAATGTCCTAATCCAAAACCATAAACAAGGCTTTTATTGGCAATATTCGTTACGATATTTGTTATGCCACATAATGACATATACTTAATGTGATGGGGAGCGATTATTATCACGGAGTAATTTATTTAAATGAAGGCGCTCTCGTGAACACAGCTGCGAATTAAGTAATGAAATAACACAATTAAAAGTTGCCTTCGAATCTATGTCGGATGGGAATAAAATAATATGAGTGCGGAGGTCCTCCTCTCCGGGGTTTATGTCGTAGAATTTTAATTCGATTTCGATAAGGGTGCTTTTATTGTTACGTCGGTTAGCAGGTGCGCATTTCGGGTTAAATTTTATTGGCCGGTTTATTTACATTCACCGACGCAGTCTATTCAAATTAGTTTTAGCTGTTTAGAGTGATTATCCATGTGCTAACTTTTGCGTTTCTAATTCACCAAATTTGCATTTTTCATATAACAGTACAATTTATTATTAACTTCCGTTCTTGGATTTTCTCATTGTATAAAATTATTTAATAATTTACATATATGATATCATCTTATTTAAAAAATATATATATCCAAATCAATTTGAATATAAACACTAGCAAATACATATTAATCAATTGATTTGATCCTATAATCAAACCTTGAGGAATATGCGATAATAAATAAAACTCGACTTTATTAATATAGCACTCAGTTGTATTAATTATTTGATTCAATATGTTTAAGCATTGAAATATTTACGTGTTAAAGTGTTATAACATCGAAGGACTCAATTGGCGATTTCGCGTTATTAAGTGTACGCACTTCAGAACACTCAAGTTTATTAGTGGCTGGTTAAGAGTCGGATGCGATTACCATTATAATTAGCAGCCCACGTCAACCTTCGTTCTGTGTGTCTCTCTTCGCGTTTATTTATTTATATTTTTTTTATATAATAATTGCAAATTATCGCCGTAAAGACGCAGGTGTAATTGAAAACTGATTTTACGGCGATGAATAAATAATTTATTTTATACCGACGGAGTTCGCGAGATGTTTCATTTATATTAAGACGTGTTCGAGTATAAAATTTATTAATTAGTGCGCAATTTGTATATCGAAAGGATACGGAAAAAAACTACGCGGTAAGTAGTTGTATTTTATCAATTTGTACGCCGAGAGATTAGTGTTAAGAATGTGCGCATGATGATTAATTAAATCTTAGGTATTTAAATAGATAGGTAATTTATTAGTGCTGATGTAACTCCACACAAATCAGATTAATTTATATTAAATATAAACCTAATTTAAACGTATGAAATTTAAATATTAATTAACACTCGTGTATGTTTTTCTAAGCCAGCTATCCACTCTACATACGAGGGAGGGTTATTAAGTTCGTGGAATTAAATAGAAGGAGATGAAATAATATTACAAAATTATTTTCCTTTTTCAATATATTCACCTGCAACCCTAACACAATTCTCAGATCTATGAATTAACTTGTGAAATCCTTTATAAAAATGATTTCTCCTCTGAAAAATACGTTGAAACTGTATCCTTCACTCTCTTTTTACGTATTTTGAAAGCAATAATAGTCACTGGGTGATATAAGTTGGGTGATCAATGATATCGCAGTCCATCTTATGCAAAGCAGCCAACGCAACTCGATTCTTGTGAACAGGAGCATTGTCTTGTTGTCTTGTCAAAAGTAGGACACCTTTGGTTAATTTTCTTCTTCTTGTCTCTCTGGTAGCCTCTTTTAACCGCTCTAAAATTGAAGCGTAGTATTCTCCGGTTATAAAAACACATCAACAAAATTCCTTTCTTCTGTGTCCGAAAAAAATATCGCCATGCGCTATCCTGCCGACTGCGCCACCTTGAGTTTCTTAGGAGGCGGTGTACCCTTTTTACGCCACTACATGGAATCTTGCAATGATGAACCCAAGTTCCATCCTCAATAACAATTCGCTCCAAAAAAACAACCTTGTCTTCAATACACTGGTTCCAAAACGCACGCGTACACTTGACGTTTTTGTGGCGGTGTGAGCAATCTAAGCATCCATCTTGCACCGACTTTTGGCATGCCGTGCTGATTATGAAGGAAATATGGTTGTTACAGATACTCCAACCATTTCTGCGAGTTGCTTTTTCTTCAAATATTATTATTTTTTGATTTTTTCGATGAGATTTGAAGTGGTAACCTTAATAGACCGCTAAGGTCGATAATCGTCTTCAATTGATTCCCTGCCTTGCTTAAAGAGGTTATATACCAAGGTCTTTCCTGGACAACAAATGACATCTCTTCCAATATGGTTTAAACACGTTTTTATTGCTTGGTAAGGAACTTTAAAACAGCGCGGTTCTCTATTTTCTCCATACTTCACAGTTTCTTCCGGATTGAGGTGCTTGATCGACGATAGTTCAAATACTACTGACCCCGTTATGATAATATTCGATATGTATACTAATGATTAGTCACTGAACATGTTAGGACAAGCGCGATTATATTATAGTAAATATATTAGTGTGGGTGGGTGGTCTCTAACCCATCCTCCTATCAGTAAAAGATGCTCAAATATTTAATAGAATTTATATCGATGTATTGATTATTAAATTCATCTTCTATGCTTAGATGTAAATATAAAATTTATCTCTAAACCCTGGAGAATGTTTTACTGGTTGGAGGGTGGGTTAGTGGCCACCCACCCACCCTACATATACATTTTTAATTCAAGCACTTATCGCTGTTTTAGTTTGCAGGAAAAAAAACAGAGGAAAGTGTTGATTAGTGTAAATAAATCATAATTAAACCCTTAGGAATGTGTTGCTGATTGGAGGGTGGGTTAGAGGCCACCCACCCACCTTACATATACATTTCATTTCAAACTACAATTACTGCTTGATGTGCAGGGAAATAAGAATACCCAACCACCCTAAATATATATTTTTACTTCAAGCACTAATCGTTGTTTGGTTTTCAGGAAAGAAAACATAAAAAATGTTAATTAGTTTAAATAAATTATAAACTGTCTTTTACATTAGATTAAAAAATATATGTAGGATGGGTGGGTGGCCTCTATCTCATCCTACAACTAGTAAATCAAACCCAAATGTTCAATTGAATTTATTTTATTAAAATCAATGTAGAGTTTATTAAATAAACGTATTGCATATGGTTATCAATATAATAAATTCAATTAAACCATTGGTGATGTGGTACTGGTTAGAGGGTGGGTTAGAGGCCACCCACCCACCCTACATATACATTTCTTTTCAGACTATAATTATTGCTTGATGTACAGGGAAATATTAAAGTGTTGATGTATATAAATGCAGCATAATCAATGTTCTATGTTAGAATAAAGAAAAATTAAGATTTGGTGGGTGGTCTCTAATACACACGTTAACCAGTAAAAGATACCCAAGTATTTATTCCAAGTTTTTTTTTAAATTTATCTATGTAAATATAATAAATTTATATAAACCTTTCTGAATGTTTGATATAAATATAGTAAATTCAATTGAACACTTGGGAATGTTTTACTGGTTTTAGGATGGGATAGAGGCCACCCACCCACCCTACATATGTATTTTTACTTCAAACACTAATCGCTCTTTGGTCTGCAGGAAGGAAACACAAAAATTTGTTAATTAAAGTACATGAATTGTAATCAGTGTTTTACCTTAGATTAAAAAATATATGTAGGGTGGGTGGGTGTCCTCTATCCCATCCTATAACCAGTAAAACATTCCCACGTGTTCAATTGAATTTACTATATTTATATTAATGTAGTGTTTATGAAATAAACGTTTTGTATGTGGTTATTAATAAATTAAATTATTTTAGACCCTTGAGACTGGGTTACTAGTTGAAGGGTGGGTTAGAGGCCACCCACCCACCCTACATATACATTTAATTTCAAACTATAATAGCTGCTTGATGTGCGGCGAAACAATTACAAATATGTGTTGATGTCTATGAATGCATCTTAATCAATATTTAATTTTGGGATAATACAAAATATAAAGTAGGTGGGTGGTCTCTAACCCATCCTCTAACCAGCAAAAGATACCCAAGTATTTATTTCAATTTATTGTATTCATATAAATGTATAATTTAATAAATAAATATTTTGTGCATCTATACAAATATAATAAATTTGTAGAAAAACATTTAGGAATATTTTATTAGTTAGAGGGTGGTTAAAGGCCAACCAACATATACAATTTTAATTCAAGCACTCATCAATGTTTTGTTTACAGAAAGAAAAAAAAAGAGAAAAATATGTTAATAAGTTTGAATGAATTATAATCGGTGTTTTACATTAGATTAAGAAATATATGTAAGGTGGGTGGTTGGCCTCTATCCCATCCTATAACCAGTAAAACATTCTCAAGTGTTCAATTGAATTTACTGCACCCACCCACCCTACATAAACATTTCATTTCAAACTATAATTTCTGATTGATGTGGAAACAATTTAAAAAAAAGTGTTGATGTGTACAACAAATTTAATGAAACCTTTGAGACTGTATTATTGGTTGGAGGGTGGGTTAAAGGCCACCCATCCACCCTACATATACATTTCATTTCAAACTATAATCACTGCTTGATGCGCGGAGAAACAATTAACAAAATTGTTGATGTGTACAACAAATTTAATCAAACCTTTGAGACTGTGTGATTGGTTGGAGGGTAGGTTAGAGGGCACCCACCCACCCTACATAAACTTATGATTTCAAACATTAATCGCTACTTGATGCGCGGAGAAACAATTAACAAAATTGTTGATGTGTACAACAAATTTAATCAAACCTTTGAGACTGTATTATTGGTTGGAGGGTGGGTTAGAGGCCACCCATCCACCCTACATATACATTTCATTTCAAACTATTATCGCCGCTCAATTTGCAATGAAACAATAAAAAGATGTTAATGTATATGAATGCAACGTACTCAATGTCCTATGTTAGAAGAAAGAAAATATAGGGTGATCTCTAGCACACCCTCCAAACAGTAAGAGATACCTAATTGTGTATTTGAAACTGTTGTATGTTGCATTATCTGTACCCATGCAATTGATAAAAGATAGTTGATACATAAGAGTTGACAGTTAGAGATGGATGTTGGTAATTCATAGATAATCGTTGATATATGACTATTTGATAGATAGTAGTTGACAATTATTGAGTGATGACAGTTGACGGATGACAGATGACAGATGACATTTAATAAGTGAGATATATCAGTTGATAACTAATAGGTCACTGTTTATAGATGGCAGATGACATTTTATTGATGATAACTTATAATCCTTAAGAGATGACAGTTGACGCTTGACAGATGGCAGATAACGAATAAGTTACCGATAACAGATACCAGTTACCAGATAGACTATAGCTAACAACCATTGACAGGTTGATAAATAAAAAAATGTTGATTTCTGTTGACATCTAAAAAAAATGTAATAACAATAATTAAGAAATGACAGATGACAGATGAATGATTGTTAACTGATTACCATTAAGAGATGGCAGCTGAAAGGTGATTTTTAGCAGATGACAGTTGATAACTAATAAATAATGTTTATAAGTGGCAGTTGACATTTGATGAATGATAACTCATAACCAGAGATGACAATAAACAAATGAGAGATTAGAGCAGATTACTAATAGGTGATTGTTGATAGATATTAGTTAACATCTGTTGGATGATAGTTGACAACCATTACAAAATGATAGTTGATGATAGGTTACAGTATTTAGATGGCTGTTAATAGATGGAAGTTAAGAGATGACAGTTGATAAATGTCAGTTAATAGATGATAGCTGATAGTTAATAATTGATAACCATTGAACATTGACAGTTGGCAGTTAAAAATTTTCAACTGATGGATGAATGTTGATAACTTATAGATAATTAACAATAGGTAACAGTTGTCATTTGATGGATGCTAATTGATAATCATTAAGATGTAACAGTTGACAAGTATGAGAACAAAGCTTATGAATTTTGAAGCGATGCCTATACTTAAAAATGTTAACAGATAATAGTTAAACGTCAATAAATGTTTTTGACAAATAACAGTGAAGCTTTTAAGAGTATATCCATTGACTCAACGAGGTTGTTAGTATAACTGCCATCCTCCTTTCCTATTATTTTAGGTCTTCATAGCGAACTTTTTTCAGCCTTGCGGCTGTGGTTGAGGACTCTGTTTGTTCACAAAATTATCTCCAAGATATCTTCTGTCGTTGCCTTACCTTCTTTATGTATAATCGATGAAGCTCTTTATAACAGGTCCAATCGATCTAGTGCTTGGAGTGTGTGCATATTGTTATACGCTTTTGTTACTTGCTTCATCATCTGCTCGTTATGGAAATACTCGAAAAATTCGCTTCATCGATAAAAACAAGTTGGATAGTGCGTTAGAACTAACATCACATTTCCTCTAATGATGTCTTAAGACCCAGCACTGTAAAAGAGTATTCAATATTTTATTAACGTTTATGAGACGTTAATGACAAAATGTCAAAAATTTTGATTCACTTCTCCAAGATAACATAAGGATCTTTAAATTCAGTTTCCATAACCGACAGATATAACTCAGAATTAATTCGTCAAGAAGTAGCTCTACTGCTTCCACTTTCACACCTAGAAAAGTTCTATCAAAGTTTTGTCAAAATCAAATATAATTTCTATCAAAATTTTGTCAAAATCAAATTTAATAACCTTTCCAAAAAGTAATATAACAGTAGTTCTTAATAAATCAGAATACTACCAAATTATGATTAATGTTTTAACGAGCGATATGTAGAAATCGATCTATTATAATCCAATGAACTATTACAACACCAAAACCAAAGTCATGTAGTTGTTTTTTTGGCAGCGAAACTAGAAAATCTCCTGTAAATTCTCTAAATTATACGGTTCACCCAAAATACACAAAAGACAGGCAATCATCAACCTGTTTAGAAAGAAGTAAGCCAAATTTGCGGTTAAAAAATTATTATATACAAAATACGATTTACAGAATCTCGAAACGTAAAAAAATTCAATCACGTCTTGGAATGTGAAAATTTCATATTTAACTTTAATCGCGCTTAATTTGCAAAAGATCACAGTCTAAAGTTGTAGATGTATATAGTTGCATCATAAACAGTGTTTAAGTTATATTAAAAAAAATATATGTAGGGTGGGTGGGTGGCCTCTAACCCACCCTCCAATCAGTAAAACATTCCAGAGGTTTTAATTGTATATTTATCATATTCAAATCTATGTACAAAAAAATATTTGTTTTTCAATTGGCTGAAATGATAATTTTCCCAACTAGGGGGATTCAATCATTATTACAAGATTTCAAAATTGTTTAAAAATAGAAGAAAAAACTCCGATAAATAAAAACTTATCAAATTCATTAAACATAGTTTTAAGTTGTTTATCATGCACAAATTTTCAATATTCCTGTTATGAATTTTGAATTAATTCGACTTAAAGTGAAGTTGGTGTAATTTTAAAATCATACAAATTCAAAATAGTGAAAAAAAATTTAAAAAATAAATTGCGGTAACTTAAAATTTACTGTATTTATTAAAAATAGTTTTGAGTTATCGATGATGTATAAAAACTCAATATTTTTAATGTGAATTTTGAAATGATCGCACTTAAAATGAAGTTGATTTAAAATTTTTAAAAATCATACAATTTTATAATAGTTTAAAAAAGTAGAAAAATAAATTACAAAATTTATTAAGTATAACTTTAAGTTATTAATTATTTATTAACCTTTAATAATTCCATTGTAGACTTTAAAATAATCGCGCTTAAAATAGAATTGATTTAGCTTTAAAATCACACGATTTCAAAATTGTTTAAGTAAATACAAAAAAAAACAAATTCTAGTAACTTAAATTTTATTAAATTCATTAAATATTGCCTTAAGTTATTGATTATGTATAAACATTCATTATTTCTACCGTGCAGTTTGAAATAATCTTACTTAAAATAAAGTTGTTTAAATTTTAGAATTATACAATTTAAAAATTGTCTAACGAAATAGAAAAACAAACTTTAATAACTTAAAAATGATTAAATGTATTAACAGAAACATCAAGGTATTGATTAGGTACACATATTTCTTATTCCCATTCTGTATTTTGAAATTTGAAACTTAAAATGAAGTTAATACATATATAAAACCACACGATTACAAAACTGTTTTAAAAAATTTAAAAAAACAAATTCCAGTATTTTAAAACTTGATAAGTTTATTAAGTAGAATCTTAAGTTATTAATTGTGTACACATTTTTAATATTCTTGTTGTGTATTTTAAATTAATCGCAATAAGAATGAAGTTGATTTAATTTCAAAATCATACAATTTTTAAAATGTTTTAAAAAATTGAATAATCAATTGCAGTGGCTTGAAATTTACTAAATTTATTAAATAAATCCTTTGGATTATTGTTAATGTATAAATTTTTAATAATCCAATTTTTTTTTTGGAAAAAATCTCTTTTAAAATGAAGTTGGTATAATTTTAATATCACACGATTTCAAAATTTAAAAAAAAATTTTAAAAAGTAATTGCAGTAACTTAAAACTTACTAAATTCATTTACTATAATTTTAAGTCGTTGATTAGATATAATTTTTCAAAATATTCATTGTGCATTTTGAAATAATTTGTTAACTTAACTTAAAAATCATACAATTTCAATATTGTTTCAATAAAATAGAAAAACAAATTCAAGTAAATTAAAACCTATGAAATTTATTATGTAAATTCTTAAGTTGTTGATTGTGTATAAACAATCAATATTTTCTTTGTGTTTTTTTGAAATAATCTCACATAAAATGAAATCTGTTTAATTTTAAAATTATACGATTTTAAAATTGTTATAGAAAAATAGAAAAACAAACTCCAGTAACTGAAAACTTATCAAATTTATTAAATATAGCTTTTAGTTATTGGCTTTAAATAAATTTTTGATATTTCTGTTGTGGATTTTGAATGAATCTGGCTTAAAGTGAAGTTGGTATAATGATAAATAAATATGATTATAATAAATTTGGTTAAAGTTGTTTAACTAGTTGGAGGGTGGGAGTAAGGGTATGATATAAATATAAAAAAGAAATCAATTAAACCCTTATGATGGTTTTGGAGGGTGGGATAGAGGACACCCACCCACCCTACATAAATATTTAATTTTAAGCTTTAATCGCCGTTTGATTTGCAGAGAAACAATCGAAAATAGTGTAGATATAAATGAATACATCATAAGTAGAGTTTGAGCTTAAGTTCAACAAATATATGTAGGGTGGGTGGGTGGCCTCTATCCCACCCTCCAATCAGTAAAACCATCATAAGGGTTTAATTTTTTTTTAGTATTATTAATATCAAAAATAGTGTTGATGTAAATAAATCCATCATGAGCAGAGTTTGAGCTTAATTTCAACAAATCTATGTAGGGTGGGCGGGTGGCCTCTATCCCACCCTTCAATCAGTAAAACTATCATAAGGGTATAATTTTTTTTTTTTAATATTATTAATAACAAAAATAGTGTTGATGTAAATAAATCCATCATAAGCAGAGTTTGAGCTTAAGTTTAACAAATATATGTAGGGTGGGTGGGTGGCCTCAATCCCACCCTCCAATCAGTAAAACCATCATAAGGGTTTAATTATTTTTTTCAATATTTATATCATATACTAAATTTAGATCGATATAAATAGAATAAATTTAGTTAAAACCTTAAAATTTTTAAGCTGGTTGTAGAATATGCAAGAGGTCATACATCCACCCTACATATATATTTCCTTTCAGGTTTTAATCGCCATTGGATTTGCAAAAAAAACAATCAAAAAATTGTAGATGTGTATTAATGCATCATACACAAAGTTTTTAATTGAATTTTTAAAAATATATGTAGGGTGGGTGGGTGGCCTCTATCCCACCCTCCAATCAGTAAAACATTCGAAAGGGTTTAACTGTATTTATTATATTCATATCGATTTACACTGTATAAAATAAACTTAATGTACATCGATATAAAAACAATCAATTTATTTAAATCTTTCAGAATGTTGTACTGATTGGATGATGGAAAAAAGGACACCCACCCACCTTACATTTAAATTTTATTTTAAGCTCGAATTGCCCTTTAATTTTCACAGGGAACATTAGACAAGATGTTGATGTGTGTGAATGCATTATAATAAGTGTTTTGCGTTAGAGTTCCAAAAAATTTGTAGGGTGGGTGGGTGGCCTCTATCCCACCCTCCAATCAGTAAAACATTCAAAAGAGATTAACTGTATTTATTATATTTATATTGATTTACACTTTATACAATAGACTTACTGTACATCGATTTAAATACAATAAATTAAGTTAAATATTTCAGAATGTTGTACTGATTGGATGATGGAAAAAAGGACACCCACCCACCTTAAATTTAAATTTTATTTTAAGCTCTAATCGTTCTTTAATTTTCAAGGGGAACATTAGACTAGTTTTTGATGTGTGTGAATACATCATAATCAGTGTTTTGGGTTAGAATTAAAAAAAATATGTAGGGTGGGTGGGTGGCCTCTATTTCACCCTCCAATCAGTAAAACATTCCTGAGTTTTTAATGAAATATTTATTATATTCAAATCGATGTACAGAATTTTTCGATGATAGATTAATATAAATGTAACAAATTTAGTTTAACCCTTGGGAATGTTAAAATGGTTGGAGGGTGGGATTGAGGCCCCCCACCCACATATATATAAATACTGCTCGCGCAGTGTAGCCAATACACAACAATTTCTTATTGGTGTAAATCAATTAGAAAATACTGCTTGCGCAGTATATCTTACATAGATTCATTCGTCACTGCGCAAGCAGTATTTTGTTTATTTTCAATACACAAATATACACCACTGCGCAAGCAGTATTTAATAGATTTAGACAATTTACCTATTACTATTGCTTAATTGTCTTTATTTATTAAAAATTCAGTTTCACCATCGGATCGATTTGGAGCCTCAATGTCATGAGCTTCTTTTTCTTAGTTTAATACTTCCTTATATCACACATTCCTCACTTTGTTTTCTAGTTGGTCGTCCTCACAATACTACGCTCTCTACAAAACTCTTCTAACTGATTATATACAAAATACTGCTTGCACGTTTATGAATATCCAATCCACAAACATATACATTTTATTACAATTTAAAAACGCCGATTGATTTTCAGAATAATAACAATCAAAATATTGATGTGTATGAATGCATCACAATCAGTGTTTGACGTTAAATTTAAAAAACATATGTAGGGTGGGTGGGCGGCCTCTATCCTACCCTACAATTAATAAAACACTCTTAAGGGTTTAATTGAAATTTATATTGATTTACACGTAATAAACTATACTTACTGAAAATCGATATAAATAAAATAAATTTAGTGTAACCCTTGAGAATGTTTAATTGATTCTAGGGTGGGATAAAAGACATACATTAAAAACATTTAATTTTAAGCTCTAAGCCTTGATTGAAATATTGTATAGCGGCCTAACCTTATGGGGAAATGCGAGTCACTAAAAGATGCAGTTTTCTGCCAGTTTTCTATAGTATTGCAATCAGCACTGAGACAATCGTACTTGGGAATTTGCACGTCGCATCGTTTTCGGTTCCCGTAAAATTTATCCGACCGGATGTTGCATACGTGTAATTCAATACTATAGAAAACTGCTCAAAGTTATAGAAAACTGCAGTGCGCAGACTCACTACTGATGCGCCATCTGTTTTTCGGCCTCTCTTAGTGATTCGCATTTCCCCATAAGGTTAAACATCTAAACAATATTTCAATCCATGTTCTAAGCTTGTTTTACAGAGCAACAATCAAAAATAGCGTCGTTTTATATGAATTGATTATAATCAGTGTTTTTAAAAAAAAATAGTATGTTTAGTATATTTGATTGGTTCATAAAATGATTATCACTGTTGTCATCATTCAAATAAATATAATTTTATGTAAGTGTAATATTAGAAAAATGATTTATACCGAAAAAGCCTGAGGCGTATTCGATATTACTCGTGTTAGAATCATTTCTCATTGAAATTCCGCGCGAGATAAAGTTTGTGCGAAAGAAAAAAAAAAGTGGGCATTGTGGACGCGGCGGTGTTGTATGATTTATCTCGCAAGTGTGGATTCGACACTCGGCACCATCAATCTAACTCAGCTTCCCTCAGATAGAGAACTGATGACAGACGACTCTTTGTGTCAATCGATGTGGCTTGTTGTCGCGAGGGATCATCCCTTATAGAAAAGGAAGAGGCGGAAAGACGTTGATACCAATTTTTTTCTCCCTCCGCACACAAATACCTTAAAGTTTTTAAGTAGGAAAATTAACTCGGTACAATGTTGCACGACAATGGCCGGCGATCATGGGAAATGCTCACGGTAATAAGCACTCGAAGGAAAATACGATTTCCACCTATTTATAAAGCGTAGGTCTCTTCCTATTTAGTTTTATAAGAGGTGATTGTATGTAATTTTCGTTATCGGCACTCAGGTTTCTCCGATTGAGGCCCGATGGTGGATTAATTGCGGTGCACAATTACGATTTGAATTTTAAATCAGGTCCATAACGAGAATTGCCTTATAACGTCGTTGTTGCAAGAGTGGAACGTTTAGTTTTATGTCAGCGGAATTATGCCAGATGTACGAGTGGGTAGTTTTTAGTAGTAACTCCTTAAGGGTTTTAATTTATTGATTACGTATTCAATATTGTAATCGAAAAAGTACTAAAAATTATTCATTAATAATTTCATGAAGGTGAAGGTGAAGAATATCTGTTTATAAATCTTTTCATTTTAATGATGGAGTTTTAATACTTTTTTCTTTCTCTTCAACATCTTTGTTTTAACAAGTACCACCAGAAGAGTGGCGGTATTCGATATTGCAAGGAAATGAGTGAGAGATATAAAGTGGGTCGTACGTACCCCTATGTAAACGTATACAGGACGAGTGGTTTGTTTGATAAAAAGGGAAAAGAAACACAATGGGTGTCTGTGTGACAACAATAAACCGCGATGTGTTTTGTGTGTGCGAGCCGCAGATTGAAAGATTGAAGGGCATTGTCTCTGCGTTTCTCTTTATTGTAATTAAGTGTTCGAAATGGGATTGTGTATCGCTTACCTCTCAGTTTTTGTTCGTCGCCCAGTTGTCTCTCCAGACTATCCTTCACTTCCCTTTCACGCAACACGTCCATCTTCAGTTCGGCTGTAACAAGGTATTGATTGCGTTAGTGGAGTACTTGTTCAATGATTTCAATAACGGATATGTAACAGTACGTACTTCAATCAATGATTTTGAAACAATCATTACATACATAATAAAATATTATATTTAGTCTAACCGTTCTTAAAAAAAATAATGAATTATCACATAATTATTAAGAATGTAATCAAAATTCATTCTCTTGGTTAAAACTATTTCACAGATAATGATGTGTTTTTTAGTTCTAAACAAGATAGTGAAGTAAAACTACACAGTTGAGAGGGTTTCACATTTATAGCTGAACACTGCAACAAGTTTCGTCATACAATGGCTTCATCAGGCAGATGAAAATTGTGTACTTTAATTTCAATATTATGGAGTTTAATTATGTATCAATTCAATATCTAAACCAGATAGTTCAAAAAGTGACCAATTAATTAAATAGTTTGAAACTGTTGAACTTTTCAATAATTTAATTATTGAATTAATCATGTAAATAAAGATTAAAATTTCTCCAATTGCAAACAACTCGAAGATAATCATTCAAGTCGTCGAAATCATTCAGACACTGAGCATTTCCGGAAATAATATTTTTCTTCCATCGACTCCCGCTCACTCTTGAGGGTGGATAAAATTCGTCCGTTTAAATATTCCATTCCTCGAAGAGGGTCCCTCTGAATAGTAAAACGCAGACTGGAGGAAATGTATATATATACCTGTGTAAATTTCATTTTAATGGAATAATCGTTTGTGTAAATATTTGAATGTTTTTTTGATATTGAAATGCAAAGCGTCCCCCACTCCTTTGTGTGAACAGCATTCGCGGAAATTTAATCAAAAAAATTAGAAAAACACCGGCGGCGGGTGAAATGCGCTTATTTCGGAATCGATAAGGCGGCGGCGAAGAATAAGGGAAAACCGTCCGTCCGATGTGCACAATGTAAATAAAGGAATTACGATCGTTTTCCCTTTCGAGAATTTTATGCCTTATTAAAATTTGAGAGAGACGGAAAAAATCGTTCCGCCGAGATTAGCTCTAGCGGGAGAAAATATGACTTCTCGTTAACATTCTTCCCTTTTAATTTTATAATACAGGTGGGGAGTTTATTTCGATTACCGAAGCCTTTATATCATTTGTTTAATAAAAGTGGTCCCCCCTCCTCCTCCTCTTATTATGATCATTATTAACTCGACTAATTGGGGGTCGGTTAAAACATCCATCAATTAAATCGCACTGCAATGTTGTTGTTATTCGAAATTAATTATTTAATGCGCATTCAAAATATTAGTTTATCGAACGACGGCCGGCCTAAACTCGTAACTAATTTAATTACAACAATATCACCCCGCGATGTTATTTCCGTTAATGTATATTGGTCGTAATTAAATTATTATTAGATAAGTTGTTGATAATACTCTAATTTAATTATTCTATAATATATATGATTAATATATGTACTGCAGGTTTTAAATAGTAATCAACGCATTTGATATTAAACACCTAAAAAATAAGAGAATTTTTTTATTTCCTTATCACCAGACTAATACTCATAACCAATTATAAGAAATAATTGTTTTTTTTTTGATAAACCTAATTCTACTTCAGTTGCCACTGAGGTCTAGTCACTGAACCCGCTATACTGCTATGTATATTTGCACAGGAGCTCAGACCCATCGTTTTGGGACTCCTTCATTATGAACGACCGACCTACTAAACAAGGACACCAGTACGAGTAAAACCATTACAGTTTACCTGGTACATCCTTCTCTTCCTCTCCTCTACTAGCCCTTCATTGTTCTTCTCCGTCATCCTCTTCATCTCCGTCCACACTCGCAAACCCCAGAGATAAAAGTTTCTTTTTCCTTCAAGGATTTCCCTTGTTCACTAGAATGCAAAGAAGAAGATGAACAGCCTGAACAGCTCTTCCTGTGCATCGTTCACCTTCTCCTCAGAGGTATTTTGTAAGAAAACTTCCAGAAGCACCCGTGGCCTGACAGGATTTGCTTCAGGTGGTATGTCGTAGTTCCTCGTCGTCCAAGACTCCACCTTTGGAATGAGCTTCCACTCATTTTTGCCATCTCATCGCTTTTGCCAATGGTCCATCAGCCTCGGCATTATGTTTCGTGCCTATGTTGGAAGGCGCAACCTTCTATTTCCTTCCGTCGGGACACCAATATTCACCAGTGGAAGACGAGTAGTTGCTCACCTACTGCATAAGGGGTTAGTTTCGATCATGACTTCTAAGTAATTAGTCGACCTGCCTACTACCGTGGCTTAAGATCTCGGTGTTGTCGCTTATCTTCTTCGACCCGCGCGTCATCATTGTCTAGGCGCTACGTCCAGACCTGCTTCTGCTATGCAAACCAGTTCCATGACGCTTTCGTAGGCCAGGTTCCACACTGTAGAACCGAGCACAGAACTTCATACTATCTTCAACACACACCGTTGTGCCCTTCTAATTGTATCTCACGCTAGTGACGTTTGCGGTTGTACCGAAGCTTATTCGTGAGCTAGTTGACCTCCTTAAGGGCATCCACGTTCGATTTTCCTTATTGAAAATTATTGAAAACCATATTCTCGACCTGCGCGTCATGGCAGGATATCCCAAGATCTCGATGTTGTAGCTAAACCGCTTTCTACGATCAGCCGTACTTCTTCCATCAAAACCGAGATTTTCCTGGCCCCAACCTCGCGACCTCGTCTCTCTCTGCTTTTGACGATGATCAGGATGTCGTCAGCAAATCCGATGACGTCCACCCAGTGGACCATCGGTTGTTCTAGGACGTTAGCGTAGGTCAGGATCGACAGTGTTAAGCCATACACAGAACCCTGCCGGACTTCTATTACTTCTCATATTTTCGACACTTCGTTTTGCACTTCAAATTAAATGTCACATTGTTGACGTTCACAGCTATCACGAGACTGTGCTGGCTTTGTTGACGAACCTGCCGACCTTTGTCAGGACGTGAAAGGTCGATTTCCCCTTTTGAAAACCATATTGGTGACTGTATGGCGTCACTCAAAAAAAAAACTCAAATTTATGTAAGAAAACGTGCTTTCAGTGATTTAAAAAATTATTCCTAAGATGAATGATCTTCAAATCTTCAAAATACAATAAAAAATTAATATATTTTGAACACTCACATAATAAAATTGACGTATCGAATGTAGAAACAATATGGCGGCACTTAAGACTCAATTTTTTTGAAGATTGTGATTTAAAAAAATTTAAAAAAATATAGTCCCACGAGAAATTATCTTCAAATCTCTAAAACACATTAAAAATGAACGTATTTTTACTATTTGCCTAAAACAATTGACATATCGTATGTAGAAACAATATGGCGGCACTTTAAATTCAAATTTATTGAAGAAAAAGTGCTTTCGGTAATTTTAAATTGTAAAAAAATATATTCCTAAGAGGAATTATCTTCAAATCTTTAAAATGCATTAAAAATTAATGTAATTTTAATATTCACCTAAAACAATTGATCTACCATATGTAAAAACAATATGGCGGCACTTAAAAGTCGAATTTATGGAAGAAAAACTGCTTTTGGTGATTTAAAAAATTGTACAAAAATATATTCCTAGAAGGTATTATCTTTAAATCCTCGAAATGCATTAAGAATGAATGTATTTTTAATATTCGCCTAAAACAATTGACATATCGTATGTAGAAACAATATGGCGACACCTTAAATTCAAATTTATTGAAGAAAAAGTGCTTTCGGTGACTTAAAAAATTGTAAAAATATATATTCCTAAGAGGAATTATCTTCAAGTCTTTAATATCCATTAAAAATGATTATATTTTGATTATTCACCTAAAACAATTGACGCATCGTGTGTAGAAACAATATGGCGTCACTTAAAACTTAAATTTATGGAAGTAAAATTGGTTTCAGTGATTTAAAAAATTGTAAACAAATATATTTCTAAGAGGAGTGATCTTCAAATCTTCAAAATACATTAAAAATAAATGTATTGTTAATATTCACCTAAAACAATTGACCTATCCTGTGTAGAAACAATATGGCAGCACTCAAAACTAAAATTTATGGAAGAAAAATTGCGTTCGGTGATTTAAAAAAATTATAATAAAATATATTCCTTGCAGGAATTATCTTCAAATCTTTAAAATGCATTAAAAATAATTGTATTTTTAATATTAACATAAAACAATTGACGTATCGTATGTAGACACAATATGGCGGCACTCAAAACTTAAATTTATGGAAGAAAAACTGCTTGCGGTGATTTAAAAAATTGTAAAAAAATACATTTCTAAGAGGTATTATCTTCAAATCTTTAAAATACATTAAAAATTAATGTAGTTTTAATATTCACCTATAACAATTGACACATCGTATGAAGAAACAATATGGCTACGCTTAAAACTCAAATTTTGAAAAAAATGGGTTTCGGTGATTTAAAAAATTTAGAAAAAATATATTCCTTGGAGGAATTATCTTTAAATCTTTAAAATACATTAAAAATTAATGTAGTTTTAATATTCACCTACAACAATTGACGTATCGTATTTAGAAACAATATGGCGGCACTTGAAATTGAAAATTGTAGAAGGTAAAAACTACTTTAGGAAATTTGATACATTGTAAAAAAATATTCCGCAAAGGAATCATCTTCAAATCCTCACAATACATTAAAAATTGATGTATTTTTAATATTCACCTAAAACAATTGACTCATTGTATGTAGAAACAATGTGGCAGCACTTAAAACTTAAATTATTGGAATAAAAACTGCTTTGGTGATTTTTAACATTGTAAAAAATTATATTCCTAGGAGGAATTATCTTCAAATCTTTAAAATGCATTAAAAATGAATGTATTTTTAATATTCACCTAAAACAATTGACGTATCGTATGTAGAAACAATATGGCGGCACTTAATACTCAAATTTATGAAAGGAAAACTGCATTCGGTGATTTGAAAATTCTAAAAAAATATATTCCTTCCAAGAATTATCTTTAAATCTTTAAAATGCATTAAGAATGAATGTATTTTTAATATTTATCTAAAACAATTGATCTACTATATGTAGAAACAATATGTCGGCACTTAAAACTCAAATTTATAGAAGAAAAATTGTTTTTGGTGATTTAAAAAATAGTAAAAAAATATATTTCTAGGGCGAGTGATCTTCAAATCATCAAAATATATTCACCTATAACAATTGACATATCGTATGAAGAAACAAAATGGCAGCGCTTAAAACTCAAATTTTTGGAAGAAAAATTGGTTTCGGTGATTTAAAAAATTAAAAAAATATATATTCCTACGAGGAATTATCTTCAAATCATTAAAATGCATTAAGAATGAATGTATTTTTTTAAATATTTCTCTAAAACAATTGATCTACCATATGTAGAAACAATATGGCAGCACTTAAAACTCAAATTTATGGATGAAAAACTGCTTACAGTAATTTAAAAAATTGTAATTCCCAGGAGGAATTACCTTCAAATCTTTAAAATACATTAGAAATGAAGTAGTTTTAATATTCACTTACAACAATTGACGTATCGTATTTAGAAACAATATGGCGGCACTTGAAATTGAAAATTGTAGAAGGTAAAAACTACTTTAGGAAATTTGATACATTGTAAAAAAATATTCCGCAAAGGAATCATCTTCAAATCCTCACAATACAATAAAAATGAATGTATTTTTAATATTCCCTAAAACAATTGACGTATCGTATGTAAAAACAACATAGCGGCACTTAAAACCTTAAATTTATGGAATAAAAACTGCTTTCGGTGATTTAAAAAATTGTAAAAAATATATTCCTTGTAAGAATAATCTTCAAATCTTTAAAACTCGATAAAAATGAATGTATTTTTAAAATTTACCTAAAACAATTGACGTATCGTATGTAGAAACAATATGGCGGCATGCAAAACTCAAATTTACGGAAGGAAATAACTACTTTTAGGGATTTGATACATTGTAAAAAAATATTCCTAAAAGGAATTTTCTTCAAATCTTCACAATAAATTAAAAATGAATGTATGTTTAATATTCACCTAAAACAATTGACTTATGGT
This sequence comes from Ontholestes murinus, assembly GCA_963969525.1. Taxonomy (NCBI): domain Eukaryota; kingdom Metazoa; phylum Arthropoda; class Insecta; order Coleoptera; family Staphylinidae; genus Ontholestes; species Ontholestes murinus. The sequence goes on along the minus strand of OZ018395.1, from coordinate 63,847,145 downwards.
GCGTAGAAACAATATGGCAGCAATTAAAACTCAAATTTATGGAAGGAAAACTTCTTTCGGTGATTTAAAAAATTGTAATAAAATATATTCCCACGAAGAATTATCTTCAAATCTTTAAAATACATTAAAAATGAATGTAGTTTTAATGTTCACTTACAACAATTGACGTATCATATGTAGAAACAATATGGCAGCACTCAAAATTCAAATTTGTGGAAGAAAAATTGCTTTCGCTGATTTAAAAAAATAAAAAAATATATATTCCTTGGAGGAATTATCTTCAAATCTTTAAAATTCATTAAAAATTAATTTAGTTTTAATATTTACTTAAAACAATTGACCTATCATATGTAGAAATAATATGGCGGCACTTATAACTCAAATTTATGGTGTTTTTTAAAATTATAAAAGACTAGATTCCTCGAAGGAATTATCTTAAAATCTTTAAAATAAAATAAAAATAAGTGTATTTTTATTATTCACCTAAAACATTTGACGTTACATATGTAGAAACAATATGGCGGCACTTGAAATTCAAATTTATTGAAGAAAAATTGCTTTCGGTGATTTAAAAAAATTATAATAAAAATATATTCCTTGCAGGAATTATCTTCAAATCTTCAAAATGCATTAAAAATGATTGTATTTTTAATATTAACATAAAACAATTGATGTATCGTATGTAGGAACAATCTGGCGACACTCAAAACTCAAATTTATGGAAGAAAAACTGCTTTCGGTGACTTAAAAAATGTAATAAAATATATTCCTAGTAGGAATTATCTTCAAATCTTTAAAATACCTTAAAAATGAATATATTTTGAACACTCACATAAAAAACTTGACGTATCGAATGTAGAAACAATATGGCGGCATTCAAAACTCAAATTTATGGAACCAAACTGCTTTCGGTGATTTAAAAAATTGAAAAAAATATATAGTTCCAGGAAGAATTATCTTCAAATCTTTAGAATTCATTACAAATGAATGTATTTTTAATATTCACCCAAAAAAATTGACGTTTCGTATGTAAAAACAATATGGCGGCATTAAAAACTCAAATTTATGGAACCAAACTGCTTTCGGTGATTAAAATAATTGTAAAAAAATATATTCCTAGTAGGAATTATCTTCAAATCTTTAAAATGCATTAAAATGAATTTATTTTTCATATTCACATAAAACAATAGACGTATCGTGTGTAGAAACAATATGGCAGCACTCAAAACTCAAATTTGTGAAAGAAAAATTGCTTTCGGTGATTTAAAAAATTGTAAAAAATATATTCTCAGGAGGAATTATCTTCAAATCTTTAAAATACATTAAAAATGAATGTAGTTTTAATATTCACCTACAACAATGAACGTATCGAATGTAGAAACAATATGGCAGCACTTAAAACTCAAATTTGTGGAAGAAAAATTGCTGTCGGTGATTTAAAAATTGTAAAAAATATATTCCTAAAAGGTATTATCTTCAAATCTTTAAAATACATTAAAAATTAATGTAGTTTTAATATTCACCTATAACAATTGATATATCGTATGAAGGAACAAAATGGCAGCGCTTAAAACTCAAATTTTTGGAAGAAAGATTGGTTTCGGTGATTTAAAAAATTAAAAAAATATATATTCCTTTGAGGAATTATCTTCAAATCTTTAAAATGTATTAAAAATGTATGTATTTTTATAATTTACCAAAAACAATTGATCTACAATATGTAGAAACAATATGGCGGCATTTGAAACTCAAATTTGTGGAAGAAAAATTGCTTTCGGTGATTTAAGACATTATAAAACAATATATTCCTCGGAGGAATTATCTTTAAATCTTTAAAGTACATTAAATATGAATGTGTTTTTAATATTCACCTAAAACAATTGACTTACCATATGCATAAAACAAAATGGCGGCACGTAAAACTCATATTTATGGAAGAAAACCTTCTTTTGGTCATTTAAAAAATTGTAAAAAAAATATATTCCTAGAAAGAATTATCTTCAAATTTTCAAAATACATAAAAAAATAATGTATTTTTAATATTCACGTGAAATAGTTTATGTATCGGGTGTGTAAACAATATGGCGGCACTCAAAACTCATATTTACGACAGAAAAACGGCTTTGGGATTTGATAAATTGTAAAAAAAAATATTCCTAATTCGAACAACTTCACCGGAATGATCTGATTGCTCTTTCGAAGAGCTTGCCTTCCACATCTAGTAGGCACAGTGACCTTTAGCCCTCTTCGATCGATGGGATTTGCCTTCCTTAAGCAGCACGACTAGGCGAGTCTTCTTGTAGCGTTTTGTAAACACTCCTTCCCCTAAAAAGATCCATGGTCGATGTAACAGTGAACCAGTTTGTCCCTGCTTACTCTTTCGGAGAGCTTACTCTCATAGTAGCGATAGAGTTTGCCTTCCTTTAGCAGCACAACTAGGCGAGCCGTAGCGTTTCGAAAACACTTCTTCCCTTCATAATTAAAAGGAAATATTTGGTCGTTTAAGGAAACCATCAAAAATCGTCAAATGATTTTGTTATGTCTTGTTAATGACAATCGTCTGTCTGCACGTTGTATAAACTTCCCTAATCGTAAATAATAAAAAATAAACTGTCAATAGCAACCATAAACAATCGCAACGTTGACACGAGAAGAATAATTTTATGTCTTAATGTTACTGCATCCAGTATTATTATTATTTCGTTTATGATGAAATAATTACATTTTAAGAGATTTCAAACATTATTTTTATAATTTTATTGCTACCTTTCTGGATTCTGGATCTGGATTGAGTTTTCCAAGGGTGATTAAATCATTGACCAGAGCACCTAGGCCTCACTAGGCCCGTTGTGTCCTATTGCTACCTTTACCTTTAGCAATGACTTTATTATTTGAAGGAATGAGAGGGAAGAATATTTCTTGTAGCCATCCCACTGCCTGGCAAGTGGCAAGTGTTGCGTACTTCCAGAAGTTCAACAGGCTTCTAATTTTCTTTTTGGTATAACTGTTAACGCGTGCTTGGAACACTGTTTTATCTTTATTTAATACTGGAATGTTGCCCAACATCTTGTCAATAATGTCAGAGAACAGTGCCTCGTACCGCTCAGTGTTCAGTGTTAGAGTTTTGACAAAACATCATCTCTCGGTTGCTTCTCAGGCTCCTCTCTCCTGTCAGTAATTTCTGGAATTAGCGATTTACTCCAGTAATCAGTGCCTCACCTCGTTATGATACTGTAGCTTGGGTACGAAGTGCAATTTCCAAAACTTTGTAATCAATCCACTGGGTATTAATAGATTAGATTATGGTGCACTCTTTGCCCTATCCTTACCTGCTAACGACGACAAGAGGACCATTCCTTTATAAACACAGTTACTAATGTTTTGTTTATTCTCAGAAACCCATCTTGATACTTGCTATCTAGTCTATCTATCCAGATTGTCACCTTAGAACTTATTATTCATATTATTCAACTCATCCAGACCATGGACAAAGATGGCAAATTCAAAAAAAGCAACGAAAACTATCAGCAATGCTCTGATGTTCATCATTTCTATTTTGACGTTGTGGTTTGGGTTGACACAATAAGAACAGAAAGAATGGAATGGAGACATTGTGTAAGGCTGGCTCCTGCAATATTTCAACTGACGACTCGTTTTACTCTGTACAGATCTATTTGATGGTTATCGTTATTGGAAGACTAATGAATCAAAGTTCTTCACCACCGTACAAAAGAGTAAACCACCTAAAAACACTACTAAAATTAATTCATTTCTCGATTTATTTTTCAGCACTCCTTGATTTGTTTTATTAGATTTTTCTTACAATTTCTCATACAGATTTAAAGAATGTTTCAGCATATTTCTGAGAATTGTCTACGATGAATCTCATCATCTCTCATCAATTTTTTTTTCCAATCTTACTTTCAATTTCCACCTATTTTCTTCGATGGTCTCTGATGGTAACTTTAATATGATAAATTTAAATTCCACTTATTATTCATATAAATATGTAACTTATATTTACCAAATTTTTCAGTTTTCAAAAAGTCTCTTAAAGTGTAAGAGGAAAGTAAAGCTTTTTCTGTAGTTGTTTTTCCTTAGGTTTCTTTTATTTAAAGACGTCTGACAAACAAATGGTTGTTGTCTCATCCAGACATTGCCTTAATGATAAAGTTACCACATGTTTGATTTTCTGATGAAAACTGGCTTTAAAGCGCTTCTTGCACTAACAACTGTTTTTATTTATATGTACTTCTATAGAAAGAGATAAGATAATTCCACAGTTTTTTTTTTAAATTAAAAATATTATGATTTTGTAATTTCCAAATTAATGGCGCGTATAAAAATAATGTTTAAAGTTAATTAAATAAAAGCGGGGTGACGCATTGAACATTTGCCGGTTTGTAGGAGGGGGCGGAGGAGGTGGAAAAGAGATCCATTAAAAAATCGTTTCATTTATCATTTCCATTCTCTCTCCTTCGGGTTATTGTGCGTGTTCGCGTTTCGATAACAAGTTTATTTCGGCGGTGAGGAGGAGGCGGCGGAGGAGGAGGTGGAGATGCCGCCTGAAAAGAAAACAAATGCTAAAAGAATGATAATCTAAAATTTCCCTTCGAATTAGCGGAGTGAGTGCGGAGCGAAGCTAAATCTTTATCAACCGCCGAAACCGGGGGATGATTTATGGTCCGGACGCGACGAGATAGAGGAAGGAAGAGAAGAAAGCAGTCAGCGGATTCGCGGCGGTGTTTCGCTTCCTTTCGCGGTGGCTACAATGAATCAATTTCTTTCTATTAGAGGACGTCTTCATGGCATTCTGGGGAGTTGTAATTATATCGGTATAAATCTTTCCATCTTTCTAACCACCTGACAGTAGCGACGCGGGAGCCATTCGGAATTAAGAAGGCGCTTCCTCTCCCCCTCTCCTCACCCCACACCCCGCGCGATCCTCGTTTTCTTCTTCACCCACATCACCCTCCTAACGCCAACAGGCGGTCTTTCTGATACACACGGAAAAACAGGATAACAATAAGAAACACAAACACCACCCCCCAAAACACCGGCACGCATTACCTTTTACAAACAGTTCATTCATTCACGCATTGTGAAGAAAAAGAAAAACACCATTAGTTACTAATGTGCGGGTATGCTTACAATATAAACATAATTTACACTTGAAAATATTTTTTTTTTACTGTAGTAATTTGGTTTATAATAATATTATCATTAAAAAAAAAGTTGAACACAGATTTAACACGAATGTAAATTAATATTGAGTGAACAAAATAAATGTATCAATTTGCAAACAAATAAGAAATAGTAGAATCATAATGATTTTTTTTAATTACGTACAATATTTATTAATAAACTGGTAATAACTTGTTTTACAAATTATAATTAATTATTAATTTCTTAAATTTAAGCTCTACTACTTAAAAAAAAACTGTATTTTAATAAAGCTTTGTTAATCATATCTGGACTAACGTACTCCTGACCTACTTGATACTAACTGGACTATACCCTGGCGTACTCCTGACCTATCTCAATAATATAGACATTAACCTTATTTAGACATATTTTTAATCGTTTTAAAAAATTTGTTGCTTATACGTAGGGTAACCTCTATTACACTCTGTAAACATACATGAAAAATGTATACTAAAGTATTAAAATGTGCATTAGATTTTAAATGAATCGTATTTACAATTCTGTTTTAGAATTTTCTACTAGATCATCAATTTCCAATTCAATTCCAATCGAGACTTAACTTTAACAGTTGATGGTGGTTTTATAGTTGAACCTACATCTGTTGAATTGTCATTTATTCAGTTTATTTTGCCAAATGATAAAATTTTATTTTTTTAATTTTTTTTTATTTATTATGAATGGGCCTTGTAGCAAAAACTGCCCCTAATTTTTATCAAAAAATCATCTTCAGCGATTAGGCCTATTTTTGGATAAATGGGTACAAAATTATCGAATTGGATGATCTGGATACTAACGACATGTGGTTTCAACAGGACGGCGCTACGTGCGACATAGCTCATACCACATTGGACATTCTGCACGAGTGTTTTGAGGGCATGGTCATTTCACGTAGAGTTGATATGAACTGGCCATCGAGATCGTGAAATTTGGCCCCGTTAGACTTTTTCTTGTGGGGTTTTCTTAAGTCGCAGGTCAGTAATTTATGTCCACTGTTATCAGCTAAGATTTCGAGGAACCTTTCAAAAGCGGTTGCAAATTTTCTAACAGCTTTTACTGTTCCAATCCCGGAATAGTGTCAGAATATTGTGTTAAATGCTTTGCAAGTTCTACTTCGATGACAACAGCAACAGAAATATACTTTCCATTTCTAGATATGCTCTTAAATCTATTAACACCATCATCTATAGCCGTTCCAATGTTACCCATGTAGTTATCTGTAGCTCCACGTATAAGAATAGTAGAGATTCTTGAATCCTTGCATTCCAGCTTGAAAATTACACAGGGTTTATCACCTAATTCTTCAATGCTTATTATATCGCAATAACCCAATTCTTCAGAAGATGGTAGAGTCAAGCGCGGTGATAAAGTTCCTCCAACTATTTTACTCAGACGTATAAGATTGCGTCTTCCCACCTTATCTGGATTCTTAACCACAGGTTTGCCAAAATAACACCTTTCTGGGCAGATTCTGGTCCATATGCTTCACATGAGTCAAATGATGATTCCGTCTTTATCCCCTTTCTCAGATCCTCGTTTGGTGCTACGGGTTTTATGGGCTGGTATTATAAAGTTCCTCCAACTATTTTACTTATACGTCTAAGATCAAATCTGGAATTTTATCGGATTTTGTACTTATTCAAATAATTCAAGGCCATATCTCCGAAAGTGGCACTTGCAAAAAAAAACTTTGTACCAGTACCTGCAATTGCAATTTAATTTGCATCTCCAAGATATTTTCATCACACCTACTAAAGTTCATGAGTTTATCAGCTCTGTTTCTTTTTGCATAATATAAACAGCAGAACTGTCAAGAGCTACTTTGGCCTATTTCACTATTTCACCCCGAAGGACTTCAAATTTGAAAAAACCAGCCCCCAAAATTTTACAAACACGCACATTATCATCGTTGAAATTGGTCAATTCAGGTAGGATTGAAGCACAAACTCTAACCACCAGTTTCGCCAGAAAATCTTCATTACCATACGGTTTTGATTGTATTGATGTCCCGATACCTTTAACAACCTCCTCCTCATTTCTGTAATCGTTAATTTCCATACATTTTAAAGAGGGTAGAATTTCTAGACATTTATCTAAAGCCTTTTCATAGCTCTTGGTGACTTCGCCAAGTGTTACGTCCAAGGAAAATGTTCTTCAGCACACGCCAGGAGTACTACAAAGGCTGGGCAGTCTCCAACCTCAGAGTCTTGCATTTCACTGGCAATTATCATGGGTGGAATCGAGGACGCCACGAATAAATGCTTTATCTGCAAACAAGCAGACCATAAGCACCCTCAGCATCATGAACAAAAACCAGGATTAGAGTGGAAGAATGCCGCAGCTGCATGAACTCCGCCCAGCTTCATCCATCGAAAATTTTGTACGTTTTGTTACATATTTGTGTATATTTAATATTTTTTTTAAGAAGCTAAAGACTAATAAACATAAACATAAACAAAGACTTTTTTGCGGATGAAGTTGATGATAGCCAAGGGATTGAGTTATCGTTAGAAGGCGACATTAAGGTAGGATATTTAGTTTTGAGGGAAAAGATGGTGATTGTTGACTTTAAGAAACAAACAATTTCCGTGTGAGGTGAGAACTGTGGAAGATGGTGTACTGAAATTTAGGGGCGTTAATAGATAAGTCCCAAGTGTAGACACATTCAGTGAAGGAGCTAACATAGGATGCGGGGATGGTAGAAATGTGGTTGAGTCTATTCGGAATTTCTTAAAGGAGTTGAAGGTGGAGGTATGGGTTGCAATCTTAACAATGCAATTATTAATTCTTAATATTAAGGGTTGTTTATAGAAATAGAATAGAAATATTAAAAATGTTTCACCACGTGATAAACGAGAACCAAGTTCAACAAATATTAATTCTTAGTTTGAGAGGTGTGGTAGATGCTAGTTGATAGACTTATTCAGAATGGATTATTCACATGGAGGCGGCAGTATTCCCTGTGTGAGGTACCAGTTGGAATAGAAAGAGGAAGTGAAAAAAAACATGGGGGAAATTCGAGGACGGAGCCCATAAATTCATGCTGACATAACCAGCTCAAATGTCTCTCATAAAAATGGGATAAAAAGCAAGTAAAAGCATATATAAAAGAATTCCAGATGATGAACAGAATATTTGCTCCCTCAACATCATAGAAGAGGAAGGGTTTGAGTGGAGGAACGCGATTCGCCCGTGCCCAAAATTTGAAAGGAGACCAAAGATTAAATGAATAAATGCTTTATATGCGCGCAGTTGAAGATTAGAGATATGGTTTGCAAACTAGCAGAACAAAAACGCGATGACTCACAAAGACTTTCCTGCGTATGATGATGGCCAAGGGATTGAGTTGTTGTTAGAAGGCTACACGAAGGTAGGGTACATCGTTTCAAGGGAGATGGGGATGATTGTTGACTTTAAGAGCCAAAGATTTTCCATGTGTGATGAAAGTGATGAACGATGGTGTAATGAAATTTAGAGGCGTTATTAGATAGGTACCAAATTTCAGCACATTTAGTAAAGGAGCTAAAATCCTTTTGAAGTTTTGATACGTCGAGATGAAGGTCTTAATGGCAGTGTCATTTGCGTACGTCTGAATAAATCGAGAGTTTTGGAAAAGGATGACGATGCGTAAAGAGGTGGGTGATAGTACGGATTCTTGTGGGACTTCACAAAGAGGAGAGGAAGAAGACTGAATGGGAACAGTTCTAAAGAATAGATTTAATAATTCTGATTATAGGCACTAGAATGTAGAGTATCCTTCTAGATGGTGTTGAATACATTCTGAATCTCGAGGTTAAACTAACCCAACAAATAACTTATGAGGTAACTAATAATTTAATACACATTATTATAATTAAATACTTTAGTTTCTAATAATCCTTGGTGCGGAATCGTTTAAAATTGTTGGGTTTAATATCGTTGAAACTTGTTTAAAGCAGTAGGTAATTTTGGACATTGAATAGATGAATGATGAATAATAAATAACCCTAGAAGAAAATCCGTACAATTAAAGTAAGTAGAGTAAACTTGCTGGACGATTCTAAAAATTTCAAAGGCTAGAAAATTTCAACACAATGAGGCCGGTAAATTTTAGAAAACTCGAGGACAAGTGTTCACGAAAATTCTAAAAGAATGCAAGAGAAAGTGTATTGGAAAGTTGAAGAGGAAACAGAAAATAAATCAACAAAGAATTATCTAAAATAAAAGTTCAGAAAAATCTAAACATCTAGAAGAAAATGTTTGCAATCTTGAAACAAAATTTCTAAACAAATCTAGAAGTCAAATTGTTGTAAAAACTTCAACTAGGAATTTCTATAAAAGTCAAAAAATGATGTGAATTTGCTAAATAATGAACAAACCTAAAAGAAAATCCTTAGAATTTAGAAATTTCTTAAAGGCTTGAAAATTTCAACACGACAAGGCTGGCAAATTCTAGGAAACTCGAGGATAAGTGTTTAAGAAAATTTAAAATGAAACGTATTGAAAGATTGAAGAAGAAACTGAAAATAAATTTACAAATGGAACTAAGTCTAAGAAATTTAGAAGAAGAAATGCGTGTGGGGTTATCATTTATTAGTCCCAATATAAAAATTTCTTGCAACTCCTATAGTTTATTAGCAATAAGCAAAAAACGTCAAAATCATTATCAATTAAAACATCAAAATATATTTGAAACATTTGTTGGAAAAAAATCTCTTAAAGTTTGCAATATTATTATGTTTATTTATATTTTACAACTTTTAATTAAAACCCTCGCTTATGTTTCACTGATTGGAGAGTGGATTATATTACATAACTTTTCAAACAAAAGTTTTATTAAAACATATTATTCATAAAGTTGTTAACTATAACAAATTTGTCATGTTTGCCTATTGCTAGTAAACTATAGGAGTTACATGAAATTTAGATAACAAGTAATTGTAAAGGCTTCAAAAGTGAGCAAATTATTAAGAATAACCTTTTTGCGCAAACCTCATAGTTTTCGAGAAAAATATACTATAATGACTACATCACCATTTTTTTTTTAATGTCATTTGAACATTTCATACAAATTAAATATAAAGAAATGGTAAAATCGTTGTAGAGGTAAGTATAAGCTCGAAAATCGCAAAAAGAACATTCAAAATTCAACAATTGGGGTTTTTGGTAGACATGCCGAAAAATGGATATGGAAGCACAAATGTCGGAAATACTGCGCGACATTTTTTCGAAAATGCATTGCATCATCGTTAACTTGATTGGAAATTTCATATCGTCTTACTCGTTTTTGTTTTGCGGCTATTGATATTCCCAAGTGTTTCTCAATCCCTGGTAATGTATGTCAAGTACAGTGAACAAAATTCTGCTTCACAGCAACAAGGTCATTAAGGCAGCCGTTCTCCAAATTGGGCAAATGTCTGAAGAAGCTCAAGAATTTTGCAATAAATACATTAAAATATATCGACAGAATTTTTTGCAAAAAAGTAGCTGAGATAAAAACATGACTTGTTTTAGATTCTTTTGGTAGCCTATGATCTACTAATAACGAACCTTCGAAAATTGCCATTGAAGCAGACGAACCCGAAGATTCGTCGAACGAGGAACATTAATGTAAGATTAAATATAAGAACAAATGTAATAATATAAACCTAAAATCGCAAACGTTATTATTATTACCATAGTATAGTCACTCACAAACTATTTTAACGTACATTCAATCATTTTTAGTTCATTTTACAGAAAGAAATACGTTCAAACTAGTGTTGCTTTGATAGCCTCGCTATTTTGTAACACGCAAATTACTTTTGTATTATTCAATGTCTGTCGAAGTATTAGCTAGAGAAGTAGTTGTTTCAAAAGTGATTTGTTCTTGTAGTCTTAATAAGACTCATTTGTTAGATTTTACGAAAATATTTTCGTGTTTTTTCTATTTATTAGAAAAACATATTTTCTAATCATCAACATCTTCATATTATGACCACCGTTTGGGCATTTGGGACCACTGTGGCGACAATATGAGGGTTTTTATGCGTACGTCTGAATGGTTCAAAGTTTTGGGAGAGGGATATCATAAGCAAAGAAGGATTAAAAGGTGGGCGATAGTACGGATCCTTGGGGAACTTCGCAAAGAAGAATGAAGGTTAGGAATTCGCTTAGAGGAAGGAGACTAAATGGGAACGGTTCTGAAGAAAAGACTTAATAATTCAGATTATAGACACTAGTCCTTTCGGCCCTGATGGTGGCAATTGCCACCGTAACATTTACATGTCTCTACTTACTATGATAATCCATATTTTTGCTGTTTGTCACTAGATGTCACTTCAACAAAGCCTCCTAAACAAAATACATGCGCAGCTTCAATCCAATGACCTATTTTATAAAATATTTTCCAAATAATATTTTCACTGAACTTGCCGAAAAAAACCAATATGTACTCAATTCATAAAGGCGGAAAAAATATCAACACAAAACGGAAGAAATTAAAAAAACTTGTAGCTCTGCATATATTCATGGGCATAATTCGTTTTCCCAGATTGAGGATGTATTGGGACACCAGCCACAAAAATAAAATTCATAGATGATAACTCGCAATCGTTTCGCATCCCTTAGAAATAATCTGCATGCTGTATGTTGTAATGTGTTACAATCTTTGAAACTCCACCAATGGTCGTTGTTGGTGATATTGGCTACATTGAAACCCCACACGGTGTCAGTGCCCTTGCCACCGTCTGGGCTGAGCATCTTTTAGAAGATTGCGGCAAGCGCTTCTACAAGAACTGGTACAAGAGCAAGAAGGAGGCCTTCACCAAGGCATCCAAAAAGTGGCAGGATGATTTGGGAAAGAAATCCATCGAGCGTGATTTCAAGAAGATCATCAAGTATTGCAAAGTTATCCGTATCATTGCTCACACCCAGATGTGAAACTGTTTAAACAACGTCAAAAGAAGGCTCATATTATGGAAATCCAATTGAACGGAAGTACCATTGAAGATAAAGTCAAGTGGGCACGTGATCATCTAGAAAAGACCGTGCCAATTGGTGAAGTCTTTGCTCAAGATGAAATGATCGATTGCATTGGTGTCACCAAGGGTAAAGATTAAAGGGTGTGACTTCTCGTTGGCACGTAAGACGCCCAAGGGTCTTCGCAAAGTTGCTTGTATTGGTGCTTGGCATCCATCTAGAGTTTCCTTCACGGTTGCACGTGCCGGTCAGAAGGGTTACTATCATCGTACGGAAATGAACAAGAAGATCTACCGTATTGGCGCTGGAGTTCACACCAAGGATGGAAAGGTTATCAAAAATAACGCTTCAACCCAGTATGATTTAACTGAAAAGAGCATCACCCCAATGGGTGGTTTCTCCCACTATGGTGAGGTCAACAATGATTTCATCATGATCAAGGGTTGCTGCATAGGACCTAATGCATCGACACCGAGTCCAAATTCGGTCACGGTAGGTTCCAAACCCCAGCTGACAAACTGACATTCATGGGCGTCCTCAAGAAGGACAGGAAAGAGGAAGAGAAGGTTGCCGCCGCCACTACATGAAGAATATGTGAATAAATAGTATTATTATTATTATCATATTGTGGCTATGAATGGGTAACGAAATGATAGTGATAAACTCTGGAAGGTAATTATCAATTATTTTAAAAAGCGATGCGTAGAGTTGGTAATCGAAGAAAATTTGTGTATAGACGAATCAATTATACCATTCAAAGGTCAACTTGTTGTAAAACAGTATCTAAAATGAAAACCAAACCCATGGGGAGTAAAAGTTTTTATGCTTTGTGGTGCTTCTGGGATAATATATCATTCGATTGTTTACCAAGTTTATAGTACTCTGCCTGCTCTTTGGTAAGAAACATATTCAGCTACCAACGGACTTGTAATTTATTTATCAAGTGAAATTCCAAGCGTAGGGGTCATAAACTATTTTGCGATAACTACTTTACATCACTATTATTATTGCAAGAACTCTGAGTTAAAGGTATTTTTATGGCTGGAACCGTACGCCCAAATAGACTAGATAGATGTCCTCTGAAGGCTGAAAATGAACTAAAAAAAGTGGATGTGGTAGCTATGATTCATTAGTTACAAAAGACAAGAAGATAATTAGGACGATAAATCAAAATGTATCACAAAGTAATGGCTTCAAGCATCAACTAGACAAGAAGATAGTAGTACTTCAATGGTATGACAATAAATCCGTGAATATAGCATCGAATTTTGTAGGTATTGAACCAGAAGATGGGATAAAAAGGAAAAAACATATACAATGGTGAAACGTCCAGCAATTATACGTTTGTATATTTCCATGGAAGGGGTAGATAAGAGTGATTTTTTAATTGCACTCCATCGCACTTTTATCAGATCACGAAAATGTACCTTGAGGGTAATTTTCTATTACTTCAACCTGACCGTTTGTAATAGTTGGTTGGAGTATCAAGCAGATATGGAAAGAGAAGTAATTAAAAAAGCCAGGATGGATTTGCTGGAGTTTACCATGACGATGGTAGAAGGTAGGCCATTGCTCGAAAGTCTCAAAAATCCAGTACCAATCAAACGTAAGAAAACGCATAAACGGTAAACGACGTAAGATAACCTTGGTCACTGGCTGGCACATATAAATTGCAGCAGCGTTGCAAACTGGAGACATGTGAAGGGCGCTCAATTGTCCAATTTAGGAATTGTTTCAAAAAATTTCATATTAAATAATTTATGTTTGTTTTTATGTACGAAACTGTAAATTTATTAGAATATGGTAATTGTGAGTTTTCATGTTTAGGATATTTTAGCTTTAGGATCTGCTGGTGGCATTTGTCACCACTAATTAATTCCTACACTAATTAAGCAAATGAGTTCAAATTTGGTATTTATGGTCTTAAGAAGTTCCCCATCAATAATAATTAACATTTTTTTTCAAATTAAAAATCCAGGGATGAAAGGGCTAGAATGTTCATGAAGTAGAGTTTAAGGATAAATACTTTGTGCCAGATGGTATCAAGACTTTCTGAATCTCGGAGTTAGAGGGGCCCAACAAATAACTAATAATTTAATATACACTATTATTAAATACCTTTGTTTCTAATAATCCTTGGTGCTGAATCTTTCAAAATTGTTGGGTTTAAATTATCGTTTAAACTTTTTTAAAGCAGCAGGTTGTTTTATGTGTGTTTTGACAACATTTTTTTCGTATACTCTAGTGTGAGTTATGAAATAGTAAAAATACTTGACCCTGAATTTTCAAATTCATTGGTTGAGTTCTAAAAAGCTAATAAAATAATTGATATAATCTATCGTAAACAATTCTTTCGAAACAAAGAAATATATAGCGATGAATATTGCAAGAAAACAGACACATCAGAACTTTAAATTGCTAATTAAAATCAACAAAACAACGAAACGTGTGTCAGTGATGGCTTTATAATAAGAGATCATTTTGAAAATATGGCGAGCACTAAAAAATTACCGTCCTTGAATAGCTGGAGAAGACAATACGTAAAAGGTTAGACGAATTATGAGAAAGTTATTCTCGGGGTGTGTATTTAATCATATAAAATCTGTACATGTTATATATCTACAATCATAATTACTTCTTGTAGATGTAGAACCCCTGTCTAGTCTTCATTCCCAATTTACCCTGTTTTATCATTTTCTGAAAAGACTCTTTTGGCTTAAACAATGGATTATCTTAACACTTTTTGGACAAACCTTTCATGATAAAATTTGAAGCATCGAGACCAACTGTTAGATATCCTGCAAACAGATTCATAGCAATATCAACGTCTTTTGCAGAGGAATAACTCCTCTCAAGCATCCCGATAACTTCAGCGAGGTACGGAAGTAACAAGCTGTTTACAATTAATTCTTGTGCATCCTTGCAGGTTGTGAAGGTCTTACATACAGTTTTTCCCCTCGTCCTTCTCCCAGATCACCTCCGGGAGCTTCAAATGAAAACCTCCGCATTTGTCTTTATTTCCTGTAACGATCGCAATTTCGTCGATCGGCAACGAGCTTGTGTTTGAAGCGAAAATTATCTTCTGAGGTGCGATACCGTCCAACCCTTCAAAAAACTTGTACTTGATATTCATATTCTCGATATGGTGAGGTCGTCATTTCGTACTGATTATTTGGGATCCGCTAAATCCACGATTGATTTTTTTTTTCATCTTCTGGTTTGTCTTTATATAAGCTTTTGTAATGCGAGCTAGGCTAGTTCCAATATTGGACACGTTTTTATTCAAAATGTCAGCGTTTACTTCGACCAAGTTTACATTGTTAACAGCTATGTTGAGTGTATAGAAAGAGAACGAAGAAAAACCTTTTTCGGTGGTAAAAGCTCAGCCTATATTGGATTTCATCAATTGAATCAAATGAATTCTAAAATTTTTAAAATTAATTAGAGCTTTTTGAAAGAGGATAAAGACAAAGCCAAGGTTTGAATTCAGTTCTCAAAGGAATTATAAAATTATGAGAATGATATAGAGCTTTCTTTAATGAAGGAAAACTCAATAAACATTTGAATTTCTTATATGAATCAAACCAGACCAGTTTGCAAGTGAATTATACGAAGTAAGCTATTTCCCGTTTTAGAATTGCAGTTGTTGATGTTGAAACTTTTATTCAATTTAAAATGATTAAATTTGATCTTTAGAATTCGGTATTTGAAAATGGTCCGAGAGGAAGAAGAAGGAGGAGGCAGAAAAAGAAGAGGTACGAAATCGAAAAATCGTCCGACCCATAAATAATCCGGTCGGCACGAACGGACATTTAAAGTTTAAATTCGGCTCATTAAAAGCCACGAGTACACGTGTAAATCGACTGATAAGAATTTCCACGATCTGCTGCTTAAATAAGTTGTAAAGATAAGTACCGATAGCCGTTTCTTCTCGGGTGCCTTTTTGCAGGTGCTGCTGCTGCTTTCGCCGGCGAACCGGGCGAGATAAGATGGTGGTCAATACTCTGGATCTATATCTGTTGCAGCAAGCAGCAGCAGCAGCAGCAACGAGCTCATTAGAGGGTGTCACATTTACATATAATAGCGGATCCATATAAAGCCGTACGAATTCACGTTTTGTGTACGATATAACAGCACCCGGCGTATATACATACCTGTTGGTTCTTGGTTACATTCACCGACGTTATTAGCATAATTTAATTAAAGAGAATTTCTTATATTGTCCACGCCGTGCTACCATATAACACCCATGGGCTTGATTAAGGTGGTATTGCCCTATACTGCAACGACTACATATTTTCACTTTAACAATCCGCAATTATTGCATTCTTATGTTCCCAACAATCTACAATTCTCTTATAAATAAACTATACATATTTATATATTCCTTACTATTTCTTGAATAATTTTCTCACTTATAAAATGCTTACTAGATGTAAAATATTATAATACTGATATCACACTATCATTATTACTGTTATAAGTTCAGTATTCGTACGGGAAACATCTACTCCCCGTACGAATGCAATAATCATGGATTGTTAAAGTTAAATTTTCATATATTAATACTTACAATGTTATTATTATTATATCATACCTTTCACGTAATTGATTTATCCATCAAGAAACTATGCATACACATTTATTTACATTTTTTTTTAATACCAGATACACAATGAATATTTAATATACCGTTCAGTTGCGTGTAACGAATTGAAACTTAACAAATAACAAAGTTGCGCTGGCGAGATATAAATCCAGGACGGATCGGTAGCGAAATAATTTCAAGTAGCCAACGGCATCAGAAACAGTAGACTAGTTAAGCCTTGTCCACCCACATTCACAACTTATTCACGATATTACGCCATAAATTATACGGAAGAATATGCATCGCCCGGTGCATTCCGCTAACAATTATAAATTAGCGATGTCTTCAGATCTGCTGCGTACGTGCAGACGCTGCGGCATTGTTGCATCTCAATTTGAATTGTATTCGCATTTCGCTATTGTGATGAGAACGCGCGGTCTGTTATTAAGTCCCATTCTGATTTCGTTCTATCTCTAATTGGTCTTTACGATTGTTGAGTGTGCATTAACGGATGTAAAGTAAACAGTTGAATTAATCTCATAACGAGAAAATAATAATTCCGATCCTTGAGGAACACCATGATAATACTATTAAGAGGATAAAATGTATTAAATAATTTTAGATGGTTGTAAAAATTAACTTAATATTAATATTAATTATAATAACTTCATTAACGGATTCTCCTTTTTTATAAAAAAAACATACACATTCAGTTAATACATATAACATATAATAATAATATTAAGATAATTTAAAACCAGTGTTGTAGATTATGTTAAATTTTATATGTAAGGTGAGTGGGTGTCTACTATCCCACCCTCCAGTAGTAGTAGTAGTGTTAGGCTATCGACCACGTGGTCCTTCCGCCATGTGTCATTTGTGTATTTGTGTGTGTGTAAATGAGCTTGTTACTTTAAAGGATCGCCCCCGTCACTCTAAAGCACCATTAATTGTATCCCAATGGTGAATGGTACCGGTCACCCATCCGACTACTGACCCGAATCAACGTTGCTGCACGTCAGTTCGGGGCCGTAACCAATGCGCCACCACCGGCGTGTCCCACCCTCCAATTTAATTAAAATTCGATAAAAATTTTACTAGAAAAGATTGCCCATAATAACGATTTTTCCTTTCTCAAACAGTTTTGTAAATGTTTTATTCTTACTATCAAACCCTCGTTAATATTTTTACTGATTGGAGGGTGTGATAGTGGCCACCCACCCACCCTACATATACATTTAATACTGAAATTGCAGACACTGTTTCAGTTTCCAAAAAAATATAAAGTCAAATTATTAGTGTTATTAAAAAATACAACTATAAACACTCTTTTAGGTTATGTAAATTTTTACACTTAGCTTATATATACATTTCTTTACATACACTAAAAATATTCTTTATATTTTCAAATAAATGTAGCAAATCTTTTATCGTCAATAAATAATATAAACAGGCTTTATTGTAATTGTGTTTATTTACAATCAAGTTTTACTTGCAGTACTTTTGTTACTAGATACAATTATGCAAATATTTTCAAGAAATCATATAATGTGATTAATTTTGAACAAATTTTGAAAATTTAAATCTAATTACTTAATTAGTTATTATTTCACATTGTTTTAAATCACTTATTGTAATTTTATTTTCTTAAAATCGAGTTTCCAGTGCTGTACTTTTATTTTAAGTCGCTACAAAGCAATTGTTTTAATATAATCTTATCGTCTAAATCATTTTCGACAAATATTGTTAATTTTAAAATAATTATTTGTTTAGTTATTGTTTTACAATGCTTTAAATTACTGAACGAAATTTTATTTCCTCGCAATCGAGTTTTTCGCACTATTTCTTCATTTATAGTTATAATTAAGGAATTTTTTTAAATGAATGTTATAATTTTATTAATTTTGAATAAATTTTAAAAATTTAAAGCAAATTCCTTGATTAATTATAATTTTAACATGTTTTAAAACAATAAACCGAATTTCAATTTTCTTGAAATCGATTTTTCGCGATTTTCTTGAATTTTCAGTTGTGATAAAACAATTGATTCAGAAGAATGTTACAAACTAATTAATTTTAAACACATTTTGTGAATTTAAAGTCAATTCCTTCTTTAGTTATGATTTTACATTGTTTTAAAACACTGAAGGCAATTTTTATTTTTCAACAAGCACGGAAAAGTGCTGCACTTTTGTTTTAAGCTGCTATAAAACAATTGTTTTAATGTAATTTTATTGCTTAAATCATTTTTGATAAATTTTGAAAAAACTCAAAGTAATTCCCTGTTTAGTTATTGTTTTACAATGTTATAAATTACTGAACGTAATTTTATTTCCTCGCCATCGAAATTTTCGCGCTAATTTTCAATTTCTATTTGCAATAGAGCAATTGTTTTTTATGAATCTTATAATCTGATTAATTTTGAATACATTTTGAAAACTTAAAGCCAATTCATTGATTGGTTATAATTTTAAAGTGATTTAAAACAATAAATGTAATTTCAATCTTCTTAAAATTGAATGTTTCGCGTTATTGTTAAATTTCTCGTTATGATAAAACAATTTATTTAGAAGAATCTTATAAACTGATTAATTTTAAACAAATTTTGGAAATTTAAAGTCAATTCTTCAATTAGTTATGATTTTACATTGTTTTAAAGCACTGAAAGTAAATTTAATTTTTAACAATCAAGTTTTCCGTGCTGTACTTTTGTTTTAAGCTGTTATAAAGCGATTGTTTTAATGTAGTTTTATTGTCTCAATCAGATTTAATAACTTTTGAAAAAATAAGGGTAATTATCCGTTTTGTTTTGTTTTACAATGTTTTAAATTACTGATCGAAATTTAATTTCTTCGCAATAAAGTTTTTAGCGCCATTGATCCATTTCTAGTTACAATAGAGCAATTGTTTTTTGGGAATCTTATAATCGTATTAGTTTTGAATAGATTTTAAACATTTTAAGCTAATTTCTTAATTGGTTATAATTTAAAAATGTTTTAAAACAATGAACGTAATTTCAATTTTCCTAGAATCGATTTTTCAAATTTTTCTTTTATTTCTAGTCGCTTTAAAACAATTGTTTCAGAATAATATTATAAATTGATAAATTTTAAATAAATTTTGTAAATTTAAAGTTAATTATTTAATTAGTTATTATTTTATCTTGTTTTATAGCACTGAATGTAAATTTTAATTTTTAACAATCGAGATTTCCATGCTGTACTTTTGTTTTAAGCTGCTAAAAAGCAATTGTATTAATGTAATTTTATTGTTTAAATCATTGTTGATAAATGTTGAAAAATTTAAAAATAATTCTTCGTTCTGTTATTGTTTTACAATGCCTTAAATTACTGAACGAAATTTTATTTCCTAGGAAATTGAGTTCATTGGGCTATTTTTTTTGTTTCTAGTTAAAATAAAGCAATTGTTTTTTAAGAATCTTATAATCCTATTCATTTTTAATAAATTTTGAAAATTTAAAGCCATTTCTTTGATTGGTTATAATTTTAATATGTTTTAAAATAATAAATGTAATTTCAATTTTCTTAAAATCGAATTTTCGTGTTATTCTTTAATTTCTAGTTGTGACAAAACAATTGATTTAGAAGAATCTTATAAACTGATTAATTTTAAATAAATTTTGTAAATTTAAAGTTAATTCGTTTATTAGTTATGAATTTACATTGTTTTAAAACACTGAAGGTGAATTTTATTTTTTTACAATCAAGTTTTCCGTGCTGTACTTTTGTTTTAAGCTGCTATAAAGCGATTGTTTTAATGTAGTTTTATTGTCTCAATCAATTTTAACAACTTTTGAAAAAATTAAGAGTAATTGTCCGTTTAGTTTTTGTTTTACAATGTTTTAAATTACTGAACTAAATTTTATTTCCTCCTAATCGAGTTTTTCGCACTATTTCTTCATTTCTAGTTATAATTAAGCAATTGTTTTAAAGGAATCTTATAATTTTATTAATTTTGAATGAATTTTGAAAATTTAAAGCCAATTCCTTGATTGGTTATAAAGTTAAAATGTTTTAAAAGAACAAACGTAATTTCAATTCTCTTAAAATTTTTAATTTGTAAGAATTGAGTTCTAAATGTTGTACTTTTGTTTTAAGCCACTTGATAGCAAATGTTTAAATCTAATTTTATTGCCTGTATAATTTCTGATACATTTTGAGAAATTTAAGGATTCTTCGTTTAATTATTGTTTTACAATGTTTTAAAACACTGAAAGACAATTTATTTCCTTACAGTCGACTTTTCTCGTTATTTTTTATTTCTAGTTGTAATTAAGCAATTGTTTTTAAGAAATTTTATAACTAGAAGATAATTCATTGATTAGTTTTTATTATATATAAAAATATAAACAACGTGTTGATTTGAATTAAATATATTTAAACAGTGTTGTAGGTAATGTTAAATTTTATATGTGGATAGTGGCCACTCACCCACCCTCCAATTTGGTTATAACTCTTGCAAGATTTTACTAGATAAAATTGTGCAAGACAACAAATTCCCCTTTCTCAAACTTGTTTTGTAAATGTTTTATTCTTCCTATCAAACCCTCGTTTATATTGTTGCTAATTGGAGGGTGTGATAGTGGCCACCCACCCACCCTACATATACATTTAATACATAAATTACAGACAGTGTCTTAGATCAAAAAAATATTAAGTCAAATTGTTAGTGTTTTTAAAAATACAACTAAAAACACTCATTTAAGTTATGTAAATTTATACATTAACCCAAACGACTTGATTTGAATTAACTAAACTTAAGCAGTGTTGTAGGTTTTGTTAAATGTTATATGTAGGGTGGGTGGGTGGCCACTATCCCACCATGTAATTTGGTTAAAACTCTCACAAGATTTTCCTAGATAAAATTGTTCAAAATAACAAATTCTCCTTTCAAACTAAATATGTTTTGTATATAAATGTTTTATTCTTTCTATCAAAGCCTCGTTTATATTGTTACTAATTGGAGGGTGTGATAGTGGCCAGCCACCCACCCTACATATACACTTAATACATAAATTACAGACACTGTCTTATGTTCAAAATAAAATTAAGTCATATTGTTTCTATTATTAAAAATACAATTACAGACATTATTGCAATAATTGAATGAATAATTTAAGTAAACACTATTTGATGGTTTACTTATTGGAGGGTGGGATAGTGAACACCAACCCACTCTTAATATATATTTAAACTTCTATTAAAATAGTGTTAATGTATTTGTAAAGTTATTAGTAACAATTTTATTTTAATTTTTCTGGAAACTAAAACATCGATCGTAGTTTAAGTAAAGGTATATATGTAGGGTGGGTGGGTGGCCTCTAACGCACCCTCAACCAGTAAAACAAACTCAAAAGTTTGACATAAATTTTATAATTTATTTAAGCTGAAAAGATTGAAATTGAAAATTCTTTTTAAGGATAAAATGCTTTAATTAAAATAATAATTTAAGTAAACACTGTTTGATGGTTTACTAATTGTAGGGTAGAATAGAGGCCACCCACCCACCCTACATAAATATTTTAACTTCTATCAAAACATTGTTAATGTATTTTTAAAATTATTATTAACAATTTTATTTGAATTTCCCTTGAAACTAAAACATCTATCCTAGTTTTAAGTAAAAGTATATATGTATGGTGGGTGGCCTCTAACCCACCCTCCAACCAGTAAAACATACTAAAAAAATTTGTCATAAATTTTAGAATTTATTTAAGCTTTATTGAAATTAAAAAAAAAATATTTTTAAGAATAAAATGCATTAATTGAATTAATAATTTAAGTAAACGTTTTTTGATGGTTTACTGATTGGAGGGTGGGGTAGAGGCCACCCACCCTAGATAAATATCTTAACTTTTATTAAAACAGTGTTAATGTATTTATTTAAATTAATTATTATTAACAAATTTATTTTAATTTTCCTTGAAACTAAAATTAAGTGAAGATATATATGTAGGGTGGGTGGGTGGCCTCTAACCCACCCTCCAACCAGTAAAACATACTAAAAAATTTTTCATAAATTTTAGAATTTATTTAAGCTTTATTGAAATTAAAAAAATATATTTTTAAGATTAAAATACATTAATTGAATTAATAATTTAAGTAAACGGTGTTTGATGGTTTATTGATTGGAGGGCGAAATAGAGGCGACCCACCCACTCTACATATACATATATTTGAACTTTTATTAAAACAGTGTCAATGTAATTTTAAAATTATTATTAACAGTTTTGTTTTATTTTTTCATGAAATTAAAACATTGATCGTAGTTTATATAAAGGTATATATGTAGGGTGGGTGGATGGCCTCTAACACACCCTCCAACCAGTAAAACATACTCAAAATTTTGACTTAAATTTTATAATTTATTTAAGCTCTATTGAAATTTAAATTTTTTTTTAAGAAAATAATTTAATTAATTGAATGAATAATTTAAGTAAACACTGTTTGATGGTTTACTGTTTAGAGGGTGGGATAAAGGACACCCACCCACCCTACAGATATATTTAAACATCTATTAAAATAGTGTTAAAGTATATTTTTAAATTATTGTTAACAATTTGATTTTAATTTTCCTTGAAACTAAAACATCGATCGTAGTTTATGTTAAGGTATATATGTAGGGTGGGTGGGTGCCTCTAACCCATCCTCCAACTAACAAAACATATTCAAAAGTTTGCCATAAGTATTATAATTTATTTAAGCTCTATTGAAATTTAAAAAAAAAAAAAGAATAAAATGCATTAATTGAAGTAATAATCTAAGTAAACTATGTTTGATGGTTTACTGATTGTAGGCTTGGATAGAGGCCACCCACCCACCCTACATATATATTTAAACTTCTATTAATACAGTGTAAATGTATTTTTAAAATTAATATTAACAATTTTATTATAATTTTCATTGAAACTAAAACATCGATCGCTGTTTTAAATAAAGGTGTATTTGTAGGGTGGGTGGGTGGCCTCTAATACACCCTTCAACCAGTAAACAATACTCAAAAATTTGACATAAATTTTATAATTTATTTAAGCTATATTGAAATTTAAAAAATTGTTTTTAAGAATAAAATGCAATAATTGAATCAATTAATTATTAATAATTTTAGTAAACATAATTTGATAGTTTACTGGTTGGAGGGTAGGATAGAGGCCACTTACCCACCCTACATATATTTCGAAACATTTATTAATATTAATCAAAATATTGACGTACATTTTATAATTTATTTAGGTTCTATTGAAATTTAAAATTATTTTTAAGAAAATAATTTCATTAATTGAATGAATAATTTAAGTAAACACTGTTTGATGGTTTACTGTTTGAAGGGTGGGATAATGGACACCCACCCACCCTACAGATATGTTTAAACATCTATTAAAATAATGCTAAAGTATATTTTTAAATTATTGTTAACAATTTTAATTTAATTTTCATTGAAACTAAAACATCGATCGCAGTTTAAATAAAGGTATATATGTAGGGCGGGTGGGTGGCCTGTACACCACCCTCCAACTAGTAAAACATACTCAAAAATTTGACTTAAATTTTATAATTTATTTTAGCTCTATTGAAATTAAAAAAATTGTTTTTAAGAATAAAATGCAATCATTGAATTAATTAATTATTAATAATTTAAGTAAACATAATTTGATAGTTTACTGGTTGGAGGGTAGGATAGAGGCCACTTACCCACCCTACATATATTTCGAAACATTTATTAATATTAATCAAAATATTGACGTACATTTTATAATTTATTTAGGCTCTATTGAAATTTAAAATTATTTTTAAGAAAATAATTTCATTAATTGAATGAATAATTTAAGTAAACACTATTTGATAGTTTACTGATTAAATAGTGGGATAGAGGCCACCCACCCACCCTACATATATATTTAAACATCGATTAAAATAGTGTTAAAGTATATTTTTAAATTATTGTTAAAATTCTATTTTAATTTTCCATGAAACTAAAACATCGATCGTAGTTTATGTTAAGGTATATATGTAGGGTGGGTGGATGGCCTCTAACCCACCCTCCAACCAGTAAAACATACTCAAAAATTTGACTTAAATTTTATAATTTATTTAAGCTCTATTGAAATTTAAAAAATTATTTTTAAGAATAAAATGCATTAATTGAATTAATTAATTATTAATAATTTAAGTAAACACAATTTGATGGTTTATTTATAGGAGGGTGGGATAGAGGTCACCCACCCTCCCTACATATATATTTAAATATCTGTTAAAACAGTGTTAAACTATTTTTTTTAAATTATTGTTAATAATTTTATTTGAATTTTCCTTGAAACTAAAACATCGATCGTAGTTTATGTTAAGGTACATATGTAGGGTGGGTGGGCGGCCTCCAACCCACCCTCCAACCATTAAAACATACTCAAAAATATGACTTAAATTTTATAATTTATTTAAGCTCTATTAAAATTTAAAAAATTATTTTTAAGAATAAAATGCATTAATTGAATTAATTAATTATTAATAATTTAAGTAAACACAATTTGATGGTTTATTTATAGGAGGGTGGGATAGAGGTCACCCACCCTCCCTACATATATATTTAAATATCTATTAAAACAGTGTTAAACTATTTTTTTTAAATTATTGTTAATAATTTTATTTGAATTTTCCTTGAAACTAAAACACCGATCGTTGTTTATGTAAAGGTGAATATGTAGGGTGGGTGGGTGGCCTCTAACCCACTATCAAACTAGTAAAACATACTCAAAAGTTTGACATAAATTTTATAATCTTTTAAGCGCTATTAAAATTTAAAAATTCTTTTTAAGAAAATAATTTCATTAATTGAATGAATAATTTAAGTAAACACTATTTGATGGTTTACTGATTAAATAGTGGGATAGAGGCCACCCACCCACCCTACATATAAATTTAAACATCGATTAAAATAGTGTTAAAGTATATTTTTAAATTATTGTTAAAATGTTATTTTAATTTTCCATGAAACTAAAACATCGATCGTAGTTTATGTTAAGGTATATATGTAGGGTGGGTGGGTGGCCTCTAACCCACCCTCCAACCAGTAGAACATACTCAAAAATTTGATTTAAATTTTATAATTATTGAAGCTCTATTAAAATTTGAAATTCTTTTTAAGAAAAAAAAAAAGCATAAATTGAATGAATGAACTGTTTGATGGTTTACCGATTGGAGGGTAGGATAGAGGCCATCCACCCACCCTACATATATTTCTAAACTTTTATTAATATTATTCAAAAATTTTACATACATTTTATAATTTATTTAACCTCTATTGAAATTTAAAAACTCTTTTTAAGAAATAAAATGCATTAATTGAATAAACAATTTAAGTAAACACTGTTTGATGGTTTACGGATTGAAGGGTGGGATAGAGGCCACCCACCCACCCTAAATATATATTTCTAAACTTCTATTAAAACAGAGTTATAATACTTTTAAAATTATTATGAACAACTTTATTTTAATTTTGCTAGAAACTAAAACGTAGGAGCGTAGTTTAGGTAAAGGTATATATGTAGGATGGGTGGCCTCTAACCCACCCTCCAACCATTAAAACATGTTCAAAAGTTTGATATAAATTTTATAATCTATTTAAATTCCTTTTAAGAAAAATATGCATTAATTGAATGAATAATTTAATTAAACACTGTTTGATGGTTTACTGATTGAAGGCTGGGATATAGGCCACCCACCCACCCTACATATAAATTTAAACTTCTATAAAAACAGTGTTAATGTACTTTTAAAATGAATATTAACAATTTTACTTTAATTTTCCTTGAAACTATGACATCGATCCTAGTTTAAATAAAGGTATATATGTAGGGTGGGTGGGTGGCCTCTAACCCACCCTCCAACCAGTAAAACATACTCAAAAGTTTGACATAATTTTTTAAAATTTATTTAAGGTCCTTTAAAATGTGAAATTCGTTTTAAAAAAGAAAATGCATTAATTGAATGAATAATTTAAGTAAACACAATTTGATGGTTTACTGTTTAAAAGGTGGGATAGTGACCACCCACCCACCCTACATATATATTTAAACATTTATTAAAATTTGAATTTTTTTAAAGAAAAATACGTTTTAAGAAAAAATACGCATTCGTGAATGAATAATTTAAATTCAAAATAAATAAACAATTAACTTTGTTGGTATCACTTTTTATTTACACTTGTAACTATAGTTTCGACAACTTCAGCTTGTCATTATCAAACAATAGTGTTACAAGTGTAAATAAAAAGTGATACCAACAAAGTTAATTGTTTATTTATTTTGAATTTATCAAAATGTATCACGAAGTGAAAGCCTCCACAATTACTTATTGAATAATTTAAGTAAACACTATTTGATGATTTACTCATTAGAGGGTGGAATAGTGGCTACCCACCCACCCTACATATATATTTAAAGTTCTATTAAAACAGTGTTAAAATATTTTTAAAATTATTATTAACAATTTTATTTCAATTTTACTGGAAACTAAAATATCGATCGTAGTTTAAGTAAAGGTATATATGTAGGGTGGGTGGGTGTCCTGTAACCCACTCTCCAAACAGTAAAATATACTCAAAAGTTTGATATAAATTTTATAATCTATTTAAGCCTTATTGAAATTAAAAAATCTTTTTTAGAATAAAATCCATTAATTGAATTAATCATTTATGTAAACCCAATTTGATGGTTTACTGGTTGAAGGGTAGGACAGAGGCCACTTACCCACCCTACATATATTTCTAAACTTTTATTAATGTTATTCAAAAATTTGACATACATTTTATAATTTATTTAAGCTGAATTAAAGTTTAAAAAATTCTTTTTTAGAATAAAATGCATTAATTGAATGAATAATTTAAGTAAACACTCTTTGATTGTTTACTGATTGGAGGGTGGGATAGAGGCCACCCACCCACCTTACATATATATTTAAACTTCTATTAAAATAGTGATAATGTATTTTTAAAATTATTATTAACAATTTTATTTTAATTTTTCATGAAGCTGAAACATCGATCATAGTTTAAGTAAATGTATATATGTAGGGTGGGTGGGTGGCCACTATCCCACCCTCCAATATGGTTAAAACTCACGCTAAATTTTGCTAGATAAGTTTGTGCAAAATAACAAATTTTACTTTAATAATATGTTTTGTGGATGAATTATCCTTTTCATTAAATTTTCGTTTATATTTTTGGTAATTGGAGGGTGTGATAGTGGCCACCCACCCACCCTACATATATATTTAAAACATAAATTACATACACCGTTTTAGTTTCACAAAAACATATTCAACAGTCAAATTGTCAATGTTATAATAATAATTCTTATTGACTTAATTTTTTTGGTTGTCTTCAGTTGTAGTTTTGAGTGTATAATTAATAATAATAATAATAATAATAATAAATTTATTTCCCAACAGAAACAATAATTCTATTTACAGGGAAAATGTATAATATTCCAGAAAAATTATAATTAAAAACAGAATATCTAAAACATAAAATATATCTAAATTATAACGAAAAATAAAATACCAACAAATATAAATAGAATTATTTATTGATCATTAATAAAAAGTTATCATTAACGTAGTATCTATGGCTGACGGTTTACCCGAAGAGTTAAATACTACAAAGTAAAATTTCGTTTCCTGTCTCCAACTGTGCTACTCTGATGA
Source organism: Ontholestes murinus (assembly GCA_963969525.1). Lineage (NCBI taxonomy): Eukaryota > Metazoa > Arthropoda > Insecta > Coleoptera > Staphylinidae > Ontholestes > Ontholestes murinus. The sequence continues at coordinate 63,818,696 of OZ018395.1, read as the reverse complement.
GATCCAAAATAGATTGAAACTGCTCCGTGGCTGTTGTTGGCAGGAAACAATAATTAATTTATAAAAAGGTTTATAATTCGTTAGTTTCACTTATATGTTGATTTGAGCTTAACGTCATTATTAAGAGTGATGTTTAAGACGGTTTTATATCGATGTCATTATTATGAAAGATGTATAAGACGATAAATAAATAATTCTATTTATATTTGTTATACGTTTTTTGTTTCTGCGAAATCATTGTAACCAATTAAAAGGGGCAATCAATCAGTGGTTGGACAGTGAACGAATTTTAAAAGGGCCCGCGTTGATGAGGATCAAATGTTCGCGTGATTCCCCGTAATTTCTGGTATTCGTGTCGGTGGCGTTGGTGGTGTTGCGTAGTTAGCGTTTCGAGTGGCTGTTGTGAATGATCAGGGCGACTGCGAAGAGTTATTATTATTGAACACAACCCTCCACAAACACATAAGACCATAAGATTAATTTCTTTTCGGTCCAATAATTCAATTAATTCAGTTCTATGTTGTGTTAAGTAAACTGACGCGAACTAACTAGTTACTAGGGGTATTAACACACTCCCACTCTTCAATAACTGAATATGCAAATATCGAAATATTCATTTATTTTGCTTAAGATATATTCGTTATGATAATTAATTTTAAACATTCGATGTTAAGTAGTGAACTGGTCGACTAACGGAAAGTGTACTATTGGAATCACATTGCCGGGGGTTGTTTAGATTACTCAATCTCAAAACCCGAACGGGAAAATCAGTTGTTGCTCTTATCCCGACTGCTGGAGGCGCTTACTCGCTTACTTAGGTCCTGGCTCACTCAAAACACAAACATACTAAATACTTGAATGGATGGATGGAAGGGCCCACTTTACACCATTCACATATAAACGTCTACAATCTAATCAGATTTCGATTTCGAAAGGGGAAGGATTGTCGGATTGCGGGGATTTACATTTATCAAGGGTCGTTCACCATTTACCTCAACGCAATCCTATATTAACAATTACAGATTAGAATATTAAAAATTCCATTCTTGGCAAATGATATTTTCAATTAAAGCTTAATTTATGAGAAGTTGAACAAAACAACGACCAGAACTATAAAACCAGAAGGCTTTAAAATCATTTATGTGTGTGTGAGTGTGTGTGTCAGGTGGTTCACTGGGGTCAGTTTAAGCCCCCGTTGTATTTTCAGCAAATCGTTGCTTCTAATTTATTATTATTATTTTACGTCCATATTTAATGGTCGCAATAAATTAGACAGAGACGAGTTTGCGGTATTTATTAATACTCGATAGTGTTGTGGTATGCAGGCGCGTCGGCCTTTATTATTTTTTGTTTTCAAAAGCAAATAAAAATGCAGATGTAATAAAAGCGCGGATGGAACTGTCATAAAGATCCGCAGAACTAAATTGGTTATAAAAATTCTAATAGGCCATGATGTTACAATGTAACCCTCTGCGTAATTAAGACTTAAAAATCTAGCTAGTATTAAATTATTAATGCAGATGTTTCTACTTTTGGACGCGTAAAATCCGACTATAAAAATATTCAATTCATTAAAGGTGATTATAAAAATGAAAATAGTGTTGAAATTATGACTACAAACTACATAATAAAAATGGACAGGGCTTATTAAATATATATGTCAAAAAATCATAATTGAATATTTTCTGTTAGCAAATTATAGCACTCTAAAGTTAAGGTTCGCAAAAGCAAAATTTGTAGTATGTATTTAAATTTTTTTTCTAAAAACATAAAACTCGCTGTAATCAATGAAATATATTAAAAATAATAATATTGAAGATATCTTTATTGAATCTATATAAAATATTTCTTAAGTTCGTGCCTGTAAACAAAATTATTTCATTCTAAACTTGAGACTTTCAAAACCAACATTTGTAACTCGTGATTAAAACAATTGTAAAAAAATACCAAAAATATAACTGGTCATTCGAATTATTTTCTAAAACACTAGTAATAATTATAATTTTAATATGTTAAGAAAAACTTTTAAAATTTTGTTCGTGGACAAAATTATAACACTCTAAACGTAAGACTTACAAAAACACGATTTGTCACTTGTGTTTAAAAAAAATTCTAAAAACTACAAAAGAGCACGGATGACTTCCAATTTTTATCATAATACTAAGAATAGATGTAGTTTTGATATATCATAAAATAATCTTTCAATCTTCCGTATGAACAAAATCACAGCACTCTTAACTTGAGGTTTACAAAATTAATATTTGTAACTTGTATTTAAAAAAAATCTAAAGTAATAAAAAACGCATGGAAATTAATCTAAACTTTTTCTGCATACAAAAAATAAACAAGATTTTAATATTTCAGATATTATTTCTTGAAACAATATTTTTAATTTTTAAATTTGAGATTTACAAAACTAAAATCTGCAACTACGATTTCAAAACGTTCTAAAATCTATAAAACGCGATTTTTTTAAATAAAACTCTTCAAGAATGCTACGAATGAATATAGTTTTAAGATATTAAAGCAATAATCTCTAAAATTTCACTTTACGTAAATCCACAGAAGTCTAAACCTAAAATTCACAAAATCAAAATGTGTAACTTGTTTTTAAATAAAATTCTAAAAATATAAATAAAAACGCGGTGATCAATAAAAACACTTCTTTAATACTAAAGAATGAATACAGTTTTTATTGTCGAAAAAATATTTTTTGAATCGTGCCTGTAAACAAAATCAAATCACTGGAAACTTAAGATTTCCAAAATTAAAATTTGTAACTTGTATTTAAAAAAAATCTAAAGTAATAAAAAACGCATGGAAATTAATCAAAACTTTTTCTGCATACAAAGAATAAACAAGATTTTAATATTTCAGATATTATTTCTTGAAACAATATTTTTAATTTTTAAATTTGAGATTTACAAAACTAAAATCCGCAACTTCGATTTCAAAACGTTCTAAAATCTATAAAACGCGATTTTTTTAAATAAAACTCTTCAAAAATGCTATGAATGAATATAGTTTTAACATATTAAAGCAATAATCTCTAAAATTTCACTTTACGTAAATCCACAGCAGTCTAAACCTAAAATTCACAAAATCAAAATGTGTAACTTGTTTTTAAATTAAATTCTAAAAATATAAATAAAAATAGGGTGATCAATGAAAACACTTCTTTAATACTAAGAATGAATACAGTTTTTATTGTCGAAAAAATATTTTTTGAATCGTGCCTGTAAACAAAATCAAATCACTGGAAACTTAAGATTTCCAAAATTAAAATTTGTAACTTGTATTTAAAAAAAAATCTAAAGTAATAAAATACGCATGGAAATTAATCTAAACTTTTTCTGCATACAAAGAATAAATAAGATTTTAATATATCAAAAATTATTTCGCCTGTAAACAAAATTATTATTTTTTAAATTTGAGATTTACAAAACTAAAATCTGCGACTTCGATTTCAAAACGTTCTAAAATCTATAAAACGCGATTTTTTAAATAAAACTCTTCAAGAATGCTACGAATGAATATAGTTTTAAGATATTAAAGCAATAATCTCTAAAATTTCACTTTACGTAAATCCACAGAAGTCTAAACCTAAAATTCACAAAATCAAAATGTGTAACTTGTTTTTAAATTAAATTCTAAAAATATAAATACAAATACAGTGATCAATAAAAACACTTCTTTAATACTAAGAATGAATACAGTTTTTATTGTCGAAAAAATATTTTTTTGAATCAAGCCTGTAAACAAAAACAAATCACTGGAAACTTAAGATTTCCAAAATTAAAATTTGTATTTAAAAAAATTCTAAAATAATAAAAGACTTATGGAAAGCAATCAAAACTTTTTCTGTGCGCAAATAAGAAACAAGATTTGAATATATCTAAAAACATTTCTGGAATTTCGCCTGTAAACAATATTATTAATTTTTAAATTTGTGGTTTACAAAACTAAAATCTGCAACTTCTTTAATAAATTTAAAAATACGAAAACATTTCGTGAATCTACAACAGTGAGTCTTACTAAGACTACAAACTTAATTTTAATTTTCTACGGCGAACTAAAGGATTTTAATACATTTTATTCTGCAACTTCAATTTCAAAAAGTTATACAAACTATAAAAATCAAGATTTTTCAGTGAATTTTTTCCAGAATACTAAGAATAAATATAGTTTTGAAATATTGAAGCAATAATATCTAAATGTTTAGCTGAAGTAAAACTCCAGAGCTCTAAACTTGAGATTTAGAAAATCAAAATTTGTAACTTGTTTTTAAACAAATAATAAAAATTATTAACTGTAGCTAAAGAAATTTTTTTAGAACACTAGAATTAAATGTAGTTTTGATTTATTAAAAAATAATTTCTAAATCCTGCCTGAAAACGAAATTATTTAAATATAAACTACAAATTTGTAAAACTAAAATGTGTAACTTTTATTTCAAAAAATTCTAAAAATAATAAAAACGTAAGGAGATTACCTGAAATACTTTCAGAACACTATTAATTAATGCAGTTTAGATATACTAAAAAAAACATTATTTCAATCTTGTTTGTAAACGAAATTATTTCATTCGAAACTTAAAATTAGTAAAATAAAAATGCGTAACTTCAATTTTAAACTTTTCTAAAAACTATAAAAAAGTACGGTGATCATCTCAAATATTTAGAAAATGCTCGAAATAAATGTAGTTTTAATATACAAAAAAATATTTTTGAAATCTTATCTTTAAACAATACCACAGCACGCTAAACTTGAAATTTGAAAAATTTAAATTTGCAACTTGTATTTCAAAAAATTCTAAATAATATAAAACTACACCAATGTCAATCAAATTTTTTTAGAATACTAAGAATAAATGTAGTTTTGATATACTGAAAAATAATTTTTGAATCTTGCCTGCAAATAAAATTATGTCATTCTAAACTTAAGATTTGTAAAACCCCAAATATGTAGCCCTAATTTAAAAAAATTCATAAACTATAAAAATTTATGATAGTCATCTGGATTCTTTCTAGAACATTAGGAATAAGTGTAGTGGTGATATACTAAAAAATATTTTTGAAATCTTCTTCTTAAATAATTCCACAGCTCTCTAAATTTGAAAAACTAAAGTTTGTAACTTGTATTTAAAAAAATACTAAATCATATGATGGTGGTCAATTTAAATTTTTTCCAGAAACTACATACTTGTATTTTGTTTTATATATATATGTAGGGTGGGTGGGTGGCCTCTATCCCACCCTCCAATCAGTAAAACATCACCAAAAATAATAGAAAAAGTATTATGATGCCACATCACCATTTTTCTATCTAGGGAAAGTTAAAGCACCTTTGATTATAATAACAAAAAACCAAAATGACTTAAAACTCAATCCTATAGTTGAATTAAATCAAAACACAAAACATCTAAAGGTGATACCATAAAAAGCCTCTTCTAAGTATAAGAACATTAAATAATAAAATTTAATTATCGAAACCATTATGTTCTTGCTTCGTTCATTTGATCGATTATTGGCTAAACAATAAAAATAAAAAAACGAGGAGAGAGAGAAGCAATTTTCGATAATTCCGTTCGGTTCGAGCGACCATTTAACGTAATCGGTCTGCGCCATTCGTCCGTCCGTCCGTCCGTTTGTGAGGCGCATTATAAATTACTGAAATTGCACAATTACTCCTCAATAATATAAATAAGCATTCAGATTCGTGGCCGTCGATTGGCGATAGTAAACAATTTATGGCGGTTTTCTGAAGAGTTTTTTTTTCTTTTCTTTCGGTCGTCCGCACCGCGCAGCCTATCATTTGGCGAATGACCCGCGCGATGACCTGACGTCTGCGCAAACAGAAAATTACACTAAGCTCTTTCGCTATCTAGGGCCATAAAGTGTGTTGGTACCTGGCTAAGCTCTTTGCTGCTACAATCCATCGTTCGTGTTAACACAGCCCGCTTCGGCACGAGTCTTCTCAAGAATCATACACTTACTTCCATCATTAAATATATAAGGTATAAATACATCCAACATTAAATTACTGATGATGAGTAGTAAGGATACACCATTTAATACATCTAAGATTTTATATTCAAGGCTACAGTAAGAATAAACGAAAATATAGATGAAGCAAAAAAGAAAACGATGAGAACATCTAAAATTTAACATTACAATCACCTTTGTTTGTGGTCTACTGATTGGAGGGTGGGTTAAAGGCCGCCCACCCACCCTACATATACATTTATACATAAATTACTGATCGACGTTTAGTTTCCAGAAAAAACAAAACTTTATTCGTTTTAAAGCAGAAAAATATTTTCGATCAATGTCTTCGCTTCAGTTTAAATGTATACATATAGGATGAGTGAGTGACTACCAACCCACCATACAATTACTACCTTTAATTACCACCAAAACAAATTATAATTGCTTTAATCAATTTAATTATTTTAACTTGCTTGATTGTTTTATGTAAAATATCCACTAACTTATGACTTATGACTTGATAATTCTACAAAATATTCGATCGTATGTTCTATTAGTTGAAGGGTGGGTTAGAGGACACCTACCATACATATTCAATTAAGCTTCAGCTGAAAAAATTACTTCAAATCATTATTCACTCCTTGTACCTTTTTTTGGAAACTAAACCTCGTTCTGAGAATTATGTTAAACTGTTTAAAGTGGGTGGGTGATACCATCCTGGATATTCACTGCTGGTCTGAATAGTTTAGTGGTAGTTTTTTAAAACTATCTTCTTAAATTTTTAAACCATGTTATTCTTCTCCTTCCTAGCACTAATCTAGAAATTTGAAAGACTAGAGATTTTAATTGTCTTAAAACTTTCTTCTAGGATTAGAGAATTATTTACAACTTCTATTTTCAAAAATCCTTCACAATATATTGATTTATTTTTTTGCAACCTCTTCGATGTTCCAGTACGTTTCATCTTGCACGCTTTTATAATATTCTTGTTCATCTAGAATTTGCCAACCTCATTTTTTAACACTCCTAAAGTATAAAGAAAGTAAAGCTGTGAAATACTTTACAATCCTAGACAGAAATTCCTAAACAAATCTAGAAATCTCGAGAATATCATTTATTTATTTATTTATTTATTTATTGATAATCAAACGGGATATCCCAATAATTAATACAAACTTAATATTGTCTTAAAATTTTCTTCTAGAGGTGTTTACAACTTTGAAAATCTTTTCAATTTATTGATTTATTTTCTGTTTCCTTCGATGTTTCATCTTGAATGCTGTTAGAATTTTTTTGGCCTTGAAACTTCTAGAATTGCCAACTTTATTTAACACATGTAAAAGTGAAAAAATGTTAAGCTGTCAATACAAGATGCCGCTCGTGTGTCTATCTTGTACCTACTAGAAGTTATAGGCATTTTTCTAAACGCCTATTTGAGGTCAATATTTGACAAATAAATTTTTAAATCAAAAACTGTAAAAGTTAAGTGGACATAAACCCATATGGAGAGGTAGGCAATCGAACAAGGAATTTAAAAATAAAATAATATACAGTATGTTCCATTTAAAATAACAAAGTTGGTAGCCATTTCCGGTACAACCGGAAGTGATAGAAAGTCAAAAATATTTTCCATGAGGAGATCGTGATGAACCGTACTATGTTGATTTTTTTCAGATTTTTCCTCTTGCAGGAACCCCGTAACTTTTAATGGTCGTTATTCGTGGCCCACCCTGTATATACATTGAATTAATTCACTTACTTTTTTTAATGACAATTAAAGTGTCTCCTGTGAAATGATATTTAGGTCAGATGATTGGACTGGAGATAGTTGGTTAAAAAGACAAGTGTAAACATCTATTGGTCGAAACCGAAATGACTTACGACTCAACCCAATCATTCCGTTGGTTGATAAGATACCTTCTTGGTCGATGAAAAATCTTTATTCTATTGGTTGAAGAATGAAATCTAACTTTTTCGATTATTCTGATTGATGGCTTTCTGGGCGATGAAAATTTCAAAAATTGGGTCTGTCGTTTGAATAATTGTCTGCGATGTTTTCAATCGATTGGAGAAACCAGTTCAACCTTTAACAGTGTACAAAAATTAATTATTTTAATATTTCCATTTCCTTCTCTTTGATTGTACTATCCTGAAGAGGTACAAATATACCAAAACCATTCAATGCCTATTTTTCTTCAGTATTGTCAGTGCTGAAAATATATTACAGTAAAACGATTTTTTTAACATAATTTTCAAATGTTGCTGGTGAAAGTAATAAGATTTGATAGTTGATTGTTGAGGCACTTAATTTTAGAAAATCCATTATCACTTAATATAATAGTAGCAAACAATTTATGATTTCCAAGAAGCTACAGTGTAGTGAAACAATTGCACGAAGAAGTTTAAAAAACAATTTCAGTTTTATATTTGAAAGAAACTAAAATTTTTCAGAATATTTTTGTTAATTTTTCTTGAAAGTTTCCAATCCAACCAGAAATTTCTATTTCGAGTTTCTTGGAATTTCAAAAAGCGCGAATATTTTTTCAAGAATTGTAGAATTTATTTGAAAATTGTTTTTCAAGCTGCGATAATTAACAACTTTTGTTTTATATTTTGGAGAAATAATTCATCGAATTTTCTAAAAATTATCATCTTAATTAAACAAAAAAAATTGTGTCAAGTTTTTTGGAGTTTTACAAAACGATTTGCTTTTATTTTGGATTGTATTGTGGTTTCACAAAGCTGCGAAGATTGTTTTTCTAGAATTCTAGAGTTTCTTGAAAATTATTTTTCAAGCTGCGACAATAAACAACTTCTGTTATAATATTTCTGAAAATGTTTTATCATATTTTCTAAAAAATTTCCTCTTAATCTTTCTTTATAGTTTTCTACCAGAAATTATTGTGTCAAGTTTTATGGAGTTTCACAAAGCTGTGAAGATATTTTTGAGAATTGCTCAGCAATGTTTTCAAAATTTTCTTCTTAATTCTCACAAAGCTGCGAAGATTTTTTCTAAAATTTTAAAATTTTTTGAAATATTATCTGATCAAATTATCTAAAAAAATTGATTAAAGTTTTCTCATAAAAATTTTTGTGTCAAGTTTTTTGGAGTTTCACAAAACTGTTTTTTTGTGGCAGAAATTTTTATTTTGGATTGTATTGGGGTTTCACAAAGCTGCGAAGATTGTTTTTCTACAATTCTAGAATTTCTTGAAAATTATATTTCAAGCTGCGAAAATTAAGAATTTTCTCTTAATTTTTCTTTTAAGTTTTCTACAGAAATTATTGTATCAAGCTTTTTGAAGTTTCACAAAGCTGTCAAAATTTTTTTGAGAATTATTCAGCAAACTTTTTAAAATTTTCTTCCTAACTTTTACAAAGCTGCGAAGATTTTTTCTAAAATTTTAAAACTTTTTGAAATATTAATTCATCAAATTTTCTAAAAATTTCCTCTTAATTTGTCTTTAAAGTGTTCTAACAAAAATTTTTCTGTCAAGTTTTTTGGAGTTTCACAGAACCATGTTTTTTTAGCAGAAAGCTTTTATTTTGGGTTGTATTAGAGTTTCACAAAGTAGCGAAGATTATTTTTCTAGAATTCTCGTATTTCTTGAAAATTATTTTTCAATTAACAACAAAATATGATAAATTTTTATTTAAAGTTTTTTGCCAGAAATTATTGTGTCAAGTTTTTTGTAGTTTCACAAAGCACAAAGCTGTGAAGGTAATTTTGAGAATTTTTTAGCAAACTTTTCAAAATTTTCTTAATTTCACCAAGCTGCGAAAATTTCTTTTAAATTTTTAAACTTTTTGAAATATTATTTCATCAAATTTTCTAAAAAATTTCCTCTTAATTTTTCTTTAAAGTTTTCTAACAAAAATGTTTTTTGTAGTTTCACAAAACTGTGTTTTCTAGTAGAAATTTTTATTTTGGGTTGTATTGGAGTTTTTAAAGCTGCAAAGATCGTTTTTCTAGAATTCTAGAATTTCATGAAAATTATTTTTCAAGCTGCCAAAATAGAACAGAAGTTGTGTTCTATATTTCTGAAAAAAAATTATCAAATATTCTAAATAAAATCCTCTTAATTTTTCTGTAAAGTTTTCTACCAGAAATTATTGTGTCAAGTTTTTTGGAGTCTCACAAAGCTGTGAAGATATTTTTGAAAATTGTTCAGCTATTTTTTTTAAAATTGTCTTCTTAATTTTCACAAAGCTGCGAAGATGTTTTCGAAAATTTTAAAACTTTTTGAAATATCATTTCATTAAATTATCTAAAAAAAATTTAAAACTCTTTGAAATATCAAGCTGTAATAACTAAAAACTTAATAATCTACAAGCCTAGAAAGAAATCCTTGGAATTTGGAAATGAAATTTCTAAACAAATCTGGAAATCTAAAAAGCTACAAATTATCATTGTGTTGAAAATTTCTTCTAAGCTTATAGAATCAATCGATTTATTTCCTGTTACCTTTTCGATATTCCAGTGCGTTTCATCTAGCATGCTTCTAAATATTTTTCCCCCGAGTCTTCTAGAACACACCAACCTCATTTTTTTTATAATAATCATAATAATAATATTTATTCAAAAAAAAGAGTAAAGCTATCAAATATTTAACGAGCCTGAAAAGAAACCCTTGGAATATTGAAATGAAATTGCTAAACAACTCTAGAATTCTGGATGATTAGAGATTTCCATTTTGATGCGTCTAATGAAAAAGGCCAATAAATTTCTTATTCTTATCTTTTTGGAATTTTTTTTTACAAATTTGTTTAACAATCTGGGAAGAAAAACCTTAAAATTTGAAAGCAAAATTACTAGAAATCCGAACAGCTAAAGAATTTCATTTTATTATTTTACGTTTTTATGTACTCTATACACATGTTGTCCACATTTTATAGCTTCATTTTATGAAAACTTTGTAGCAGTTTTTTTTTCTTTACTTAATTCTCTTGGAATCCAACAATTTTTTAAAATTTTCAAAAAATGTTCTTGAATTTCTAAGTTAAAAATTTCAAACAGTGTTGGATTTAAAGATTGAAAATTAAAAAGAAAAACTTCTGCAAAATTCGATAAAATAAAGTAGTGTAACAATTTCTTAACTTATTTTATCAAAGTTTCATTTTTTTAGATTCTTGGTATTTAAGGAACTATTTTTTGGAAATCCTCTAGCAATTTGCAACTTTTTGATTTGTAGCTTTCAATTTGCATTAATTTTCTTCGTGAAAATTTTCTAGCAATTTTCCTTCAAAAGAATTTCGCTTTCAATTTTCATTAATTTTCTTCTAGAGTTTCTTCACAATGTTTATAGTTTTATTATCTGTTTCCTCTTCGTTGTTCTAGTACGTAACATCTTGCATTCTTTTGAACACCTGTCCTCGATTTTTTTAGAATTTGCTAGCCTCATTAAATTCTTGAAAAATGAAAAAATAATAATTAAGAACCCTAGGAGAAAATCCTTAGAATTTGGAAGCTAAATTTCTGCATAATTCTAGACTTCTCGAAGGCTACAACATTTTCAAACAATGAAATTTTGTAGCCTTCAAAATTTCTAAAATTTGGAAGCTAAATTTCTGATAATTCTAGACTTCTCGAAGGCTACAACATTTTCAAACAATGAAATTTTGTAACCTTCAAATTTTCTAAAATTATTCAGCAATTTCTCTTTCAAATTTCAAGAATTTTCTTCTGGTGTTGTTAAATATTTAACAGCGTCACTCTTCCTTTACTTGTCAAGAATTCAATGAGGCTGGCGAATTCCAGAAAACTCGTGGACAAGTGTCTACAACTGTAATGGATCAACGAAGAAGAAAAAAAACAGAAAATAAATCTAAAATTAATAATAATTAGAAAAAAAAAAACACGAAAATATTTCGTAAAACTAAAACAATAAGTCTTACTAAGACTACAAGCAATTTTCGTGTTTTTCTAATTATTAGTTAATTTTCTGCCACGTAAAGGACTTTAATACATTTTTATTACTAAAATTAATACTTCCGCTGCTACATTTTTGATGAAACATATATATCACAGGGGTGGATTTGCAAATTAAAGATTCCTGACATATATGAGGAAACTGATAATTAATTATTTAATAAAACAAGAAAATAAATCAATAAATTCCGGAGGATTCCCAGAAATTTAAAAACTTTAGAAGAAAATTGTTGCAATTTTGAAGCAAAATTTTTGAACAAACTTGTAAAGAGTTGTCCACAATGTCTTGCTTTGTTTTATCAAAATTTTACAATTTTTGGTTTTCTTTCTTCATATGTCTCTTCAATTCAAACAAAGTTCTAGAATTTACTATCAAAATTTTAGAATTTTTCAGTAATTCTTCCTTCATTTTTAATTTTCACTATTTATTACTTTGCCTTAATTAATTTTAATAGGTTTTTAATTTTATTTCTTAAATTCTTGTAATGTTTCAAAATCTGCTATTATTTTTCGTGAAATTTAGATAATATTTTGCTTTATTCTAATTTAATTTTCTTGAAATAATAATACGGAAACATTTTTGTAGGGTTACAAATTTTTCCAGCTTTTTGTAACTTAATAAAAATTGTTTAATTTCTTCTTGCTTTATATTATAGAAATTTGAATTAAAGTTTTATAATTGCGGACTTCTCATTTTCTTTACTTTTCAAGAAGTCATAATTTCTTGCTTTATTTTATCGGACTTTTCCAGCAATTTTTTTTCTAGATCCTAATAACTTTTTCAAATGTTCTAGAATTTTACAAAAATTCCAGATATTATTAGTTTTCCAACATTTTTTTTTTTTTGAGAATTATCCACCATGTTTTGCCTGCTCCAATAAGATTGGAATTTTTCATCAATTTTTTTGGTTTTTCTAAAAATTCACAGCTACCTCTGTTTCAATTTATTGATGTTCCCTAACAATTTCCTTTCAAAATTTCTATTTGTTCAGAAGTGTTGCTTCAAAATTGCGCGAATGTTCTTCTAAAGCTTTAGAATTTTTTTAATTTTCGGAAATCTTCTACAATTTATTTTCAAACTGTTAACGGCAGAGGCTTCTTTTCCATTATACATCATTATTTTACAGAAATTTCAGATTTCCTTAGTTTTCCAGCATTTTTTGTGAATTATCCACCATTTCTCGCTTGCTCCAAAAAGATTGGTATTTTTTTGGAGTTTTCACAGCTATCCCTGTCTTAATTTATTGATATTCTCTAACAATTTGCTTCCTAAACATCTATTGGTTCGGAAGTGTTGCTTCAAAATTGCATGAATTTTCTTCAAGAGCTTTAGAATTTTTCATTTTCGAAAATCATCCACAATTAGTTTCAAACTGTTAACTGCAAAGGCTTCTTTTCAATTACACATAATTATTTTACAGAAATTTCAGATTTCCTTAATTTTCCAGCATTTTTTGAGAATTATCCACCATTTCTCGCTTGCTCCAAAAAGATTGGTATTTTTTTGGGTTTTTACAGCTACCCCTGTCTCAATTTATTGATATTCTCTAACAATTTGCTTTCCAAACTTCTGTTTGTTCAGAAATGTTGCTTCAAAATTGCGTGAATTTTCTTCTAGAGATTTAGAATTTTTTATCTTCTGAAAACCTCCAGAATTTATTTTCAAACTGTTAACGGTTTCTTCTTGGTTATACATCATTATCCACAAATAAAACACTTTTTAACTTAGTTTGTCCCAATTACACAAACTAAGTTAAAAAATGTTTCATTTGTAAATTTATTTTCAGTTTCTTCTTCAATATTTCAATACGCTTCATTTTGAATTTTCTTAAATTTTCTTAAACAATTCATCCAGATTTCTAGAATTTGCCAGCCTTGTTGTGTTGAAATTTTCAATCCTTTTCAATATTTTTAGAAATAACTAAATTCTAAGAATTTTCTTTTAGGTTCACTTTTCGAGAGTTCTAAATCATTTCTTGACTTTTATAAAAATTCCTAATTGAAGTTTTTAAATAATTTGACTTCAAAATTTGATTAGAAATTTTGTTTCAAAATTTAACTTCTATTTTAAATAATTCTTTATTGATTCTTCTTCAAGTTTCCAATACGCTCTATTTTGCATTCTTTTAGAATTTTCTCGAGTTTTCTAGAATTTACCGGCCTTGTTGTGTTAAAATTTTCTAGCCTTTGAGATTTTTAGAATCGTCCAGCAAGTTTACTTCCAATTTGTAAGCATTATCTTCTAGGGTTATTTAATATTTGGCACCTTCACTTTTCGAGAGTTCTCTATCATTTCATGCTTTGTTTTATCAACATTTTACAGCAGTTTTCGTCTTTTTCATTTTTAATCTGAATATCAGTTTTTTTTTCCTTTTCCAGAAACTTTTTTTCATACATTTTACTTTTACTTTATTCTTTTCAGTAATTTCTCTCCTAAATTTCTGAAATAATCTTTAATCTTCAATTTTCTCTTAATCCGAATTTTTCCATTTATTTTTCGTGAACTATTAATTATTTTTTTGATTTTCTTGAATATTTATATGAAAACTTTCATTAATGGTTATAGAAAAACCACAATCCTGTAATATCAACAATTGTATTCAACTTTTCAAAAACGTTACATTTTTACTTACTTTATGTTATAGAAATTAGAATTAATTAGAATGATTAGAGAAGTTAGAATTAAACTCCTAAAATTGTCCAGAAATTTCTCTTCTTTTGCACTTTTCTAAAATTCTACATAATTTCTAGATTTCTTGAATGTTTGTTGACGCAAACTGAAAAGTGTTTAATTTATTTCTTGATTTATTTTATTCGAGTTTTCCAGCGATTTCATTACTTTTCCAGAATTTGTTGTCAATTATCCACCATTTCTTGCCTAATGTTATTAGAATCTTTCATCAACTTTTCCCAGGTTTTCTCGAAGTTTTCACTATCTCTTGTCTTAATTTGTTGAAATTCTCCATTGAAACTTTTAGTTTTGTCCAGAAATTTCGCTTTCAAATTGTAAGATTTTTTTCCTATGGTTTTAGAATTTCCATTTCCAGAGGATTCTATACCTCTGGAATTTATTGGATTACTTTCTGTTTCCATTTCGGCGTTTCATCTTGCATTCTTTTTGATTTCTTTTATTAAACACTTGACCTCAAGTTTTCTAACATTAGCGACTCATTATTTGGAAATTTTCAAAATTTTTCAGTACTTTTGTAAAGATTTTTTTTTAGGGTTGTTTAATATTTGGCAACTGCAATTTTCGGCAGTTCTACACAATTTCTTGCTTTTATATTATCGAAATTTCGTTTCTAAATTTCTTGGATTTTATTGTTTATAGTTTCCAGAAACTTTTCATTCATTTTTTAGAGTTTAGAAATTTTACAGTTATTAGATTTCCAGATATCATAACTTTTCCAGCATGAAGAGAGGAGAACATTACAAGAGAACAGCGGATAACTAAAGAAAACTTCATAGAATAGCACATAATATCAGAGAGCAGAAGAGAAGAGCACAGAACCACAGTGAATATCAGAGAACAGAATTAACAGCAGAAACCAGTTGAGAACGGAAGAAAACATCAGAGAACAGAAGAGGACAGAGATAAACATTAGAGAACAAAAAAGAACAAAAGAAAACATTAAAAAAGGATAGCAAAGAACATCAGAAAATTGCAAAAAGCAGCACAGAAACACAGAGAATAGAAGAAAAAGGAACAAACAGTAAAAACCAACAGAGAACAGAAAAAACCTATCAGAGAAAAGCAAAGAATGGCAGAGAACAGAAGAGAAGAGAAGACAGCATAAAATAACAGAGGATAACATCAGAAAACAGAACAGAAGAAAAGAGAACAGCAGATAAAAAAGAAAGAAGAAAAGAACAATCGGAGAACAGCAAACAACAGAAGAGAATATCAGAGAACAGAAGAAAATTTTACAGAATAGCACAGAATAGAAGAAAACATCAGAAAGCAGCAGATAATAGTAGAGAACATCAAAGAACAGAAATAAACTTAAGAGAACAACATGTAATAGTAGAGAACATTAGAAAACAGAATAAAACAGAGGAGAATATTAACAAAGGATAATATCAGAGAACAGCAGATAACAAAAGAGAATATTAGAGAACAAAGGATAATATCACAGAACAGAAGAGAACAAAATCAAAATTGTCACGTTTCCTTTTTTGCTTCCCCGTATTAACTAAATCAATATTTGAACGTTTTGTGCTAAGCATGTATACATCCTTCTTATCATTACATTTTAGTGCTAAAAACCTTAGAATGAAACATTTTGGCCTCTCATTTTTTTTAAATTTGAGGCAATCAAGCTCTAATTGGTTTATTCAGTTTATGGAGTTCCAACTACATTTGTATCTTGTTCTAGTAATTTTAAATATAATTGTGGATTTTAAATTGGTAGATGGGTGTACTCTCCAGAATTGTGGTTATGTTTATCATTTTATTTTCTGTACTAGTTTCTAGAAATGTGATTTCCCATCTTCGGCAGAAGCTGAAATCACATTTCCCGAAACTAATACAGAAAATAAATCACAAATTTCATCCCATCTACCAATTTAAAATACAACTACCAGTAAATTATGGATTTTCATCAAATTAATTATAATTGTAAAGAAAAATACCAATTGTCCATACATTGTAGATAGTCATTTCTTCTTCTTCTTCTTCTAGGACAACACTCTCTAACGCCGATTTATCAAAAACAAATGCAATAACCTGATGAAGACTCGCAAAGTCTATAGATTTGTATTCCAATTCGCGCTCTTGTCAATGGATTAAACTGGATATAATTCAAACGTCTCAATTGTCAAATGTACCCAAAGGGTTAATAGCAAAACTGACTGTCTAGTGATCCAAAAATTTTTTGTGCTCATCTATTCGTCACTTTAAAAATTGTATACGAAGCATATTGCTATGGTATGATACTGGGGACGAACACCTTTTTGAGAAAGAAAGTCAGTTCTATTATTTGTATAACAATATTTCGTCTACTGTAATTAATATAATTCTACACAGTTTTAACTGATTGAGGAGCTCTGACCTGTAGGGGTAACCGGTGAGACAACACCCTCAGTCCTACGGGCCGGCCGAGGCCATTAAATTAATAAAACGGCACTGAAACTTGTAATCGATCAAATGCACCACTTAAAAAATATAAAACGTTTATGGCATAATGGTATCGAAAATTAAATTTCATAATTTAATGTCCTAATGCCCTCGCCGAGCTTTGTTATGACGTTATATATAAGTTTTTTTCTTCCCCGACGACCGTTGTGTATCTCTTTGATTTTATTAAATGTGAAACCAATTTCTAGGATGTATACATAATAACACGTTTCGATTGATTGGTCGACTTTAAAAATAATAATCGGTTTAATTCGATCGCTCCATCTCCGTCTCTCTCTCACCTTTTCTCGCTCGCGCTCCAGGTTGAAATTTATACCCGGAGTTATGGCGCTACAGATCTGGCATTTTATTATCGCAGCACCTGGAGCTACGGAAACCAATAATGGCGTTTAATTTGATTAATACACTTTCGAACATGCATTACTACTATTTCGGAATGATAATAAGCGATGCACATGTTGCTGCCCTATTCGACCATTAAAATAATTTAGACTAAATTTATCGATGGTATAATTTTATTGTTATGATTGTTGTCATTAATTCAGGTCAAGAAATAATAAGAAACTTTTGATTAGACATAAAATTTGTAGGTCATTACCAAAATTTTTCCTCACTACACAGAATACTTTAGCTTTAAACGTGTTTTGTTGTGGTTTATCTGATCTGCATTAAGTTAGTGCAGTTTGAAGTTGAAATATCGATGAGTACTCGTGGCCAAAAGGTATTCGGCTATTAAAATAATTTAAGCAGAGATACCTCTTTGTGTTGTATGCGTGCGCGATGAAAAGGAATGTTCTCTAGATCGAGGTGAGATTAGTTGTCGGAGCATTTGTTCGCAAAAGGTACATAATTCGTGCATTTCCACGTTATTTATAAGCGGCATTAAGGCCATACGCAGATATTTACTAATACTAAATCAATGTAAGCAGACGCCGTAACATATGAAGCGAGATAAGAAAACAGCATTGTCAATACTCGATACTTGACATTAAAAGCGGTTTGATGCTAATGGAATCGAGCGCGCGTCCAGATGCCACACGATGTCTCTATCTCTGTCATTTATCATTTATCGTTTATCATTCGTACAGAACAATTCATTTAGTAGATAAAAGCTTCTACCTTTTCCATTGTTACTCTGTGCTTTTATTTTAGATTATTATTATTCGCGAATCAGTGTTTGAGTATTTACGTAAGCATTATAACGCGTGCTAATTGATATCCGTAAACGGATTCTGCTCTATTTACAAAACAAACAATCCAAAAACGACAGATAACGCGGTAAAGTGTGAAGCTTCAATTTACAAAACGTAACGCCATCCCCGCGTATCTCTCCAACCATCTGTTGTTACTACTCCTCTCGCTCTGCATTTCCATAATCGTGCAACAAGTGCCACTTTTATACGTTTCCATTGATTTCTCTATCTCCCACTGGCACATCCGGATAAGGGATTTTATTCCCGAGGAGTAATTCAATACACATTCGAAATGATAAATCGTAATAAATGCACGTGTTGTATATTTATATGAGAATGAAGATAATTCGTTTTATTGTATTTTAATTTGTGGAGACGGCGTGAGCGTTGTTATAACAACTTTATTTAAATCTACGCATGAAATATTAATAATAAGTAATTTTAAAATACATTTGTTGTTAGCAGTAATTAAATTAAACTAATAAACATATATCCAGATAATTAGATGGCAGTAAAAGTAACATGTTATAAAAATATTAAGAGGATAATATGGAAATGAGGCGTTTCAACAGATTTCAGGTTTTGTATCGCCAAATGTTAAGTCTCCAATGTCAATGTAATGCTGTTAAGGTAAGACAAAAACCTTCATCCAAAAACAATATGAAGTTCACACCAACAGACAATCTCTTAAATATCAAGGAATATAGAAAACGATCAACATAATAGGATATTCCATGTGTAACACAACTGAGCTAATCAAAGCATGTTTGTTTAAAGACCTTCATAGTTTCTTTTAGTAGAATTATCAGTATTATCACAATATTATTTTCCAAACCAATACGAACCGATTTTTCAAGAAAAATATAAATAATTTCGGATGTAGATGATGCCAGCCATTTTATGATAATGGGCGCGAATACATTTCGAAGGAGATCCAGGAGAAAAGTTTTTGGGCTCAAGCAGTAATGTGCGCTGTCTACCTTATCAATCGAAGCCTCACTTTGGCGTTGAATAGACAGGTGCCAGCAGCACTGTGGTTCGACGAAAATTAAAGTTTTTGGGTGTACTGCGTACTTGCTCGTCCCCAAGGAGCTCATCAAAGAGAAATTTCAGTCGAGGACTATGAAATTTTACATGGTCGGATATTGTCTAAATGGATATGTACTTTGGAGTCCGGAAAAGCGAAAGCTAATAAATGGAAAACACGTCATCTTCGAAGAGTCGAAATTTAGTTTCGAGAGAACTACGAGCGAGGACTGGATCTGGACGAAATCGAGGAAGGATCAGAGGAGGAAATAATGGATAATAACTCACCCGAAGAAGAAGAATCCAAAGGATGCCAAATGCAGAAGGAATGCCCAGAAGATCACTTAGAACCAGAGCTTCCTCGAAGAAGTACCAGGACGCTACATAGATGATTATGCCACTATTGCCTGCTTCGCAGAATCTTTTGTAGACAAGGTACCTGGATCGTTTGAGGACATACAAAACTTCGACGAAAAGGACAAAAAACCAGAAATCGAACATGAGAAATTGTAAGGGCGCCCATTTGAAAGAAGATAATAAACTCTAGGTGGGTCTTCAAAATTAAACGCGACAGCGATGGCCACATCGACAAGTACAAAGCGCGTTTAGTGGCAAAAGGATGTGCCCAACGAGAGGACTACGACTACCACAAAACCTATGCTCCCGTGGCTAGGCTGATAACTCACCGTATCCTCTTGTTAATCGTTAAAAAAAAACTCCTCGCGGACCAACTCGATGTCAAAAACGCTTTCCTACATGGCAATCTCAGAGAAGAAATCTATATGAAAACGCCGTCTTGGTATGAGCACGAGGAAGGATTTGTCTGCAAGCTAAATAAAACGATATACGGACTAAAGCAGTCCCCCAAGGAATGAAACGCGACCTTTTACGCCTTCATAACCAAAATTGGACTGCAGAGATCACATGCTGACGATTGTCTTTACATCTGTCAAAATAAGGAGTCGAAACTATACCTTCTTCTGTACGTAGATGATCTAATCATTGCTGGAAACTCACGAACCCACATAGATGATGTCAAGAACGCACTGAAAAAAAGATTCGACATGAAGGACTTCGGTAAACTGCACACCTTCTTAGGAATTAATATCCAGAGAACTTCTGAAGAACTGTTTATGAGCCAACCAACCTATCTAAGGAACCTTTTGAAAAAGTTCGACATGGAAAATTGTAAACCAGTTAAAACACCCATTTTGCCTTTGAAGGACGTACCATACCGCGAACTAATTGGATGTCTGCTATACACCACTCTTACTACGAGACCTGATCTGAACGTAGCAGTTCATCACTACAGCAGGCACCAAGAAAGACCGACAACTTCTCTTTGGAAATTACTGAAGAGGATACTTCGCTATCTACAAGGTACACTGGACTTCAGACTATGCTATCGGAAAAACGAACTAGAGAGCTTGGGATGCTTCGCAGACGCCGACTGGGGTCGATCGCAAGTCGACTTCTGGCTTCCTACTTCAAGTCTTCGGCAACACCGTCAGTTGGACCACTAGGAGAAAACCATTCGTCGCTCAATCCTCAACGGAGGCGGAGTACGTGTCGCTTTCTATGGCAGCAGCAGAACTGATGTGGATAAAACAACTGCTCAACGATCTCAACGTTAAACTGGGTGGCTGGCCTCTATCCCACCCTCAAATCATTATATGATCAACTAAGTATTTAATCCTCCAATTTTTATAAACATCAACTATATATTAGTGAATTAAAAGAAAATCTAGCTAGAAATTTTAGTTTATTTTAATATTAAAACGTAGTTATCTTTAATAAACCTTCTGTTTATGTTCATGAAATCAGAGGGTGAATTAGAGGCCACCCACCCACCCTACATATATATTTTACATTAAACTACAATGGATATTTCAGTTTAAGGAATTTCAATAGGAAGAGAACGTTCAAAAGTGGTTGTATTGAAAATTTCTAAAAATGTACGTAGGGTGGGTGGGTGTCCTATGTCGCATCCTCCAATTAGTTAATGATTAACCAACATTGCATCCTCTATTTGTTTAAATATCATCTTAAAATTCCTGCTATTTTTCAAGTAAACCTATCAAAAATATTTTATTTTAATTAAGTATTTAAACACCCACCCTACGTTCTCCCGTTCTCTATTACACTCTTTAATCTTTAGATAATCAACCAAGCATTTTTAAATCCTTTAAGATTACTGATTTTTATGAGCAAATAAATCTAAAACTTTTCATTTTAATTAGCATTAAAACGCGATTATCGTTAAAAAAATTGTGTTTGTGTTTATGTAATTGGACGATGGGTTAGAGATGACCCACCGACCCTACATATATTCTTTAATTTAAAGTACAAAAAGTGTATTTAGTTTAAGATGGTTTTAAAAGATTCAAAACAGAGTTTAAGTTGAAAGCTTTAAAAGCATATGTAAGGTGGGTGGGTGGCCTCTTTCCCACCCTCCAATCATAAGTTTATCTTATAATAACCATAACCAAAAAGTTTATCTTATAATTTTTTTAATCATTTTAACATTACTGATTTTTATAAGCAAATGAATCCAAAATTTTAATTAGCATTAAAAGCAATTATCCTTGAAAATATCATGTTTATGTAGTTAGATGGTGGGTTAGAGGCCACCCACCCACCTTACATGTGTGCATAAATACATTGTATTACAAAATGTGTTTTCAATTTAAGAAATTTTAAAGGAACAGAAATACGAATGGTTTTAAAAAAATTCAAAACAGTATTTACATTTAAAGTTTTAGAAGCATATGAATGGTGGGTGGGTGTCCTCTCTATTACCTCCATCTTCAATATCAACAGATGGCAATGAAAATAATTTTCTTCTCCACCGCAATCTACTACAAAAACGAACTCACCTATGAACTCAACTCAGAATTCAGTAACAAAGGATGACACTAGAAGTGATATTTCTACTCCATTATAATCTACTAGAAGAACAAATTCACCTATCAACCCAACTCCAACCTCTTCATCAACGGATGACAGTAGAAATAACAATCCATCCATCAACTCAAATTCATCAATTAATAACAATATAAATTCAACCATTAACCCAACTTTAACTACTATAAAATCCAACAATCTAATAATCTACAACATCAAAAAACGCAACCAACCACAAGGACAACCAGACAGAACCATAAACCTTATCATTATCAGAAAACACCGCCAAAAACTACCAATAATCGATACAAAGAGCAAATATCTTATCAGCATCGCCAATGACGTAAAGTTTGTATTAATTTTCTTTCTAGAAACTGTAGGTTTCATCATTTTTTCTTTGCAGGTGATCAAATTTCTTTGATTATAATCGGAGTATCGATTCTTGTGCATCGTTTTGCTTAGTATTATTAGTGATAAGATGAATAAGGCAAAGAGGGTGCGGATTATCGAGACTGTAGCAAACATTTTTGAGCGTAATATTTGCTCAAAAAATTCTTGAACATAAAAATCCTATGCCACCAAAGGATCAAAACTCAAGTTCTAAAGAATTAAATTTCATCAACTAAATTCTAATAGTTTAAAAGTCTCTAAAATAATTAAAATTGATCTATTCAAATGAAACCAATTTATTTTTGAAGAATTAATTATTATAAACTCCAAAGGTATCAGAATTATTTTTAAGTTCTAAAGAATCATAACTTACGACAAAAATATTGCCAAAAATATTCTTGGTTTTGGCAAATATTAAAGGAATACAAATTAGATTCTTCAAAAACCCAAACTATTTATTTTTAATAAATTCCATACTTGTTTTGCTACATTCTTGATGGAACCAAATTTTCATATTGGGAGAAGTAATACACTTGTTATGTTCCATTTGTTTATTATCAGGTAACTAAGTTACCTGATAATAAACAATTTGGAATATAACAAGTGTATTACTTCTCCCAATATATTTATTTTTAAAGAATATCTTATTAAATCCAAAGTTATATAAGCGAACCATTCTTAAGCTATTTATTTATTTACACCTTTGGTTTTCTTTCTTAAAAAAACATAAAAGAACAAATTACAAAATCACACGTAAAATTTTGTTCGAATGATGCAAGGGCGTAGTTCATAATAGATTATGTTCTTAAACTTAAACACTATTGGCACCATGATGTTGGAAGGTCAGCGATCTTCGTCCACATCTGGTACCTTTTATTTTGTCCCTAATTTCGTTTTATATCCACTTTTTACAAGGAACTTCTAGTAGTTAATGTCAATTCCAATTTTTGTTTTGTTTCCGAAAAACCTAACTTAAAATAGAGTTGGTAAATTTTAAATCCTTTAACTTTAGTGAAACAAAACTTATTCATTCCAAAAATTTATAAGCGCCAATCTTCTTCGGCTCTAAAAAAAATGGATGAAAATATGTATTAAATATAAAATATTTCTTCGAAGTTAATATCAAAAATCATCAGATTTGAATAGATTTTCGTCATCTAAGAAGCCTCATCTAACAAACCGAGGCTGTTAGCAACTTGATTTTCTAAGAGAAAGGGGTGTAATTGCTAACATACTCGGATTGTTAGATGAGGCTTCTTAGATGATCAGATCTGATGATTTTTTTATCAAGACAAGTATATTATCTCTTAAAGGTCTTCATACAATAATGACTAAACTCGTGTTTGATGAAGATATCTTATTCTATATCACTCTCTACTTTATTACAGGATGTGTCTTTTGTAAAAATAGATCCCACAATCTTCAACGGGATGCTAATTTAAAACCATAATTCTAAGTAAGCTTTTTCTCAAAGGCCTTTGTACAAATATGTGGAAATTGGTAATGCATGAGGAGATCTCATTTTAGATCACCCTCTTATCCTAAAAATCATGATGCATACAGCCTTCATTTGTTAGATAACGCTTCTTTGATGATGAAGACCTATTTAAATCTGATGATCTTTATCGGACAGTTGCTTAAAATCTATGTAAATTGTCTCTCGAAGATCTCAAAATCCACTTCCCTTAGAATATCCTATGGCAAATGTCTCACTCCGTTAGATGAGGCGCCTTAGATGTATAAGTCCTATTTAGAAAATGATTTTTTTTTGGGAAATTATCAAAGACATCAAAATCAAACAAAAATCTCCAAAACCGGCGAAGAGCGCTATCTCATCATAAATCACCTCCTCACCTCCAAACCTCTATTTGTTAGATTAGTTGTCTTAAATAAAGAAAAGTGTTTATATTTGAAGTTTTAAAAAATATCTAATCGATACTTGTTCTGCCACTCTCTTGATGGGACCACATTTTCAAATTGGGAGAAGTAAAACTCTTGTTGAAAATTAAAAAAAATGGAACATAACATTAGCATTGTTGTAGATTCACGAAATGTTGTCGTATTTTTAAATTAAGAGTATTACTTCTACCAATTTAAAAAAATATAAATAGGTTGGATGGGTGGCCTTTATCACATCCTACAATCATTAGATGATTAATCAAGCACTCCAACCTATTTTTTTTAAACATCATCTTATGCAAATTAGACTAGAGGTTTTTACTGAATTTAACATTTAATGCAAAAATCATTGGAAACACTTTTGTTTATGTTTATGAAATTGGAGGGTGGACTGAAGTACAAGAAGTGTTTTTAGTTTAAGAAATTTAAACACGAACAGAATTTCTAATGGTTTTACAAACATTTAAAACAGTGTTTGGATTGAAAGTTTCCAATGTATATGTAGGGTGGGTGGGTGGCCTCTATCCCACCCTTAAATCATTAGATGATCAACCAAGGATTCAATGCTCCAATTGTTTTTAACGTCATTTTAAGATTACTGATTTTTACAAGCAAATCAATCAAAAACATGTCAGTTTAATTAGCATTAAAACGCAATTATCCTTGAAAATATCATGTTTATGTTTATGTAATTGGAGGGTGGATTAGAGGCCACCCACCCACCCTACGTATTTACTTTAATTTAAAGTACAAAATGTGTTTGCAGTTTAAAAAATTTAAACACGAACAAAAATTCGAAAACACAGTTTACGTTGAAAGTTTTAAAAGTATTTGTAGGGTGGGTGGGTGGCCTCTATCCTACCCTCCAATCATTATGTGATCAACCGAGTATTCCATCCTTCAACTTTTTTAAACATTATCTATAAATTACTGAATTACAAGCAATGCAAATAATATTTATTAAATTATTTTGCGAACTTGTGAATTATGTAAATAGGGGACATAAATAAAAGAAGAAGATAAAAGTCGTTAGCCAACTTGATCCAATATTAATAATCTTCCTGTAGCTAATGCCTATGTGTGTGTATGTGTTTGTGCGTGATGTGCCTCGTGTGTACAATAATACAACTTTATATGGTGCGCGTTCCGGGAATGATACGATGACAAAGAATATAAAATCATATTAGATCTCTTAGCTTTACGAGAGATATCTACAATAAGTTAGAGTTCCAATTTGCATATGTAACTACGTGTGTCGTCGTGCAATCTTCCTAAACAAAACCCACTTCACCCTCCCGACGACGACGTCGAGAGCGACGACGTCTTTTTTTTTATCTCTGTGTTTATGCACGGCATATTTTATTGCCTTAACTGGAATTGATGGAAATTATAATCCTCCGGTACGGAAAGTAACTTGTCGAAAAGGGCGTCGGTGTCGCTTGATGAATTTTAAACAGTTTTCCGAGACTGAATAAATAATTTGCAATTTCATCTCCGAGTGCAGTTATAAATATGACCGTAATAAGATTTGGAATACTAAACTTTTGTATTAAAAAAATCTAATTAGGCACGACGCGGAAAGATATCAATTACACCTAATGTCACCATTAACTAAATTATTCACATTTAATTGGATCCACTCATCAAAAAAGTTGCGGGCGACTTCTGTTGCGAATTATTAAATATTCAAAAATTCCTCGCGGCCAAAGTCTCATTTTGTTTTAGTGTTATGGCCTCCGGTGCATATTGTATCTCTCCTTAAGCAGCCGATATTCGTCTTTAAAAACGTGAGTTATAAAAGTTGGGGTGGTGGTGAGACCCGAGATTAGCTATTGTTCCCGGGGTCGGAGGGTGATAAGAGACAGGGTGAATAAAAAATCAGCTTATTGCTAATATCTAAGCCACAATTATAGCGGCTTCCGGGTGGGCGAGAGGATACGCCGAGGATTTTTCTTAAAACCCCTACCAATTTAATGCCGTTCCACCCCACCTCCCAAAACACAAATTGCTGTATAACGTTATTATTTTTTATTTTATTGCTAATTGCTGTTGGAAATTTTTAAACGCGCTATTTAAATATGAATGCGTTTCGTCTCGTTAAAGAAATAAAATATATAGTTTAGTGTCAATATAATTAAAATTATGTAAATTTGTAGATAATCTGCAACAACGATTTTCGCTAATTTCGAGTGTGCAATTTAAAATTTAAAACACTAAAGATTAAATCGGACATCGCTTATTTTTTTGCGTTATGTTAATTGTCTTCTTTTCATTTCCAATTAAAGCCTGTAAAATCTCGCCCGTTTTATATTATTATTTGTGTTCCCTTTATGTGTGTGTGTATGTGTGTTGTTCATTGGGTGCATCTGCAGTGTGTTTCAGGTGATAAAAGTCCGGTATATTTCGGGCAGATGTTCCTAATTGTAGATTTAATGTTATGCACCGTTGTGCAAGTGCTTATTAAATTTAACTAAATTACACGTATTAATGGCCTTTATACCTTTTTTCCTTTAAATCGAATTAACGCTCTTCCATGAACTCGAAGCCGGCATTAACATAATTCTAACTTTTGGCTACACACAAATTGACATCCGCAACGCCGAAATTTACGAGTGTGAAATGCTACGAAGAATGTATTGAACCATTAAGGCATTGCGGAGCAGAATTTTAAGTCGGCCATTAAGTGAACGCGCGTGAAATCATTCGGTATAAAAATTATTAAAAAAAATTAAAATAGGATTCCATCCCGGCCAATTATCGCGTGCACAGTTTATATGCGGGCACGAGATGGAATTCATATCAGTATTAATGTTAATGCAATTTTCGGTTGTGAATTAATGTAGAACACATGTAGACACAGACACATACCAATCGTTTTTATCAGTATGTTGTATTGTGGTGAATCTGAGCTTAGTTATTTCTTTAACTACCTGATCATCACCATGTTATCCCAGAACAACAAGAATTGCTAATTTCAAAAAGCTCTCTGAAAGCAACTGAAGCCTAAAGACCATACACAAAGAAAAAGAGTTCGTTGAATGGATCATTGAAAATTAATAAGTGGATGCTAATTTTTTGAACATAATTATCCTAAGCAATAAAGCATATTTTCACATTGATGGCTTTAATCGTTAATAGACAAAATTAGCGTGTTTGGGATTCGGAAAACCCACAGAAATGCATCCGCAATGTGTACTGTTTAGTGCGGATTTTTGGGCTGGAGGCATCATTAGACTATACTTCTTTGAAAATGAGACTGGTCAAGCAGTAAATATTACTGGTGCTACATAACACACTTTTTTCTACTTCTAATTCCATGATATTGATGTAATTAATATGTGGTTTCAACAAGACGGTGCCACATACCATACAGCCCATGTACTCTCTCGCTTTGGTGATCACAAGTGGCCCCTTAGATCGTGTGATTTAACACCATTAGATTTCTTGTTATAGTGTTATTTGAAGTCAAACATCTACGTCAACAAGACCATAATCATCCTACATTACAGAAGGAAATTAAACGCTGAATCAACGAAATTCAGCCACATTTATGCAGAATGGCCATGGTTAACTTCGATTTTGCACGATGTGTTATTCCATAAAAAAAACTATCATATGATTCAAAAAATTATCAATTGACAATATAAAAATTAAAAACTGTGTTTTCTATTTAATTCTAATAAATTTACATCATCTTCCAAGCTAAGGAATCGTCAGATTATCCATTTGGTGTTAAATTCAAACGTTAAGCGTTAAACTTCCATTAAAAGCTAACCTATGTAAATGTATTAAAATCGTTCAAGAATTCACTTCTATAGAAGAATTAAGAAGTTGGTTATTCCAAAGCCTGTTTATTACGATTAATGCAAAGAATGCAAAGTTTGAGGAGGTTAGAACTGAAACTTAACGTCTTCTTACTAAGTAGTTTTGACTGATCATTCATTCCATCCTTCAATTTCACAAAGAGTAAAGTTTAATGCTAAATTAAAACTAAAATGAATTTTTGCACAAGTTTACTTATAAAAAGAAGTAATTTTAAAATGTTGTTTGAAAAAATTGGAGAATGGAATGCTTGATTGATCATGTAATGATTGGAGGGTGGGATAGGGGCCACCCACCCATCCTACATATGCTCTTGAAACTTTTAATGGGGACACTGTTTTGATTGTTTTTAAAATCAATCGAATTTCTGGGTGTATTTAAATTTCAACTAAAATTACTATTTGTACTTTAAATTAAAGTATATATGTAGGATAGATGAGTGGCCATTAAACCACCCTCCAATTTTATTAACATTAACAGAAAGTTTTCAAACGTAATGAGAATTAAAATGAAAAGTTTTTGATTGATTTGCTTATAAAAAAACAATAATCTTAAAATGATTCTTAAAAAAAAATAGTGTGTAATGCTTGGTTGATCATGTACTGATTAGAGGGTGGATAGAGGCCACCCACCCACCCTACATATGCTTTTAAAACCTTCAATATAAATTTTAAATTTTATAAACATTAACTTAAGTTTTTCAAAAATAATTGGGTTTTAAAGGGAATTAAAATGAAAAGTTTTTGATTCAATTGCTTTTAAAAATCAGAAATCTTACGATTATGATTATTTACCTATTTAAAAAACATTAACAAAAGTTTTTCAAAAATAATTGCATTTTAAGGGAATTAAAACGAAAAGTTTTTAAGTGAATTGCTTATAAAAAATAACTAACCTTAAAATGAGGTTCAAAAAAATTGGATTGTGAAATTTTTGGTTGATTATCTAATGATTGGAGGGTAAGATAGTGGACACCCACCCACCCTACATATGCTTTTAAAACTTTTAATATGGACACTATTTGAATGTTTTAAGAATCAATCGATTTCTGTTCGTTTATTAATTTCTTAAAGTGAAAACACTATACCTTAAATAAATTAAAAGATATATATAGGGTGGGTGGATGTCCACTAATCCACCCTCCTATTTCATAAACAAAAACAACATTTTTTCAAAGATAATTGCGTTATATTGCTAATTAAAATGAAAAGTTTTGATTTGATTTGCTTATAAAAAATCGGTAATCTTAAAAGATGTTTAAAAAAAATTTGTTAATGGAATACTTGGTTAATCAGCTAATGATTTGATAGTGGGATAGTGGCCACCCACCCACCCTACATATACTTTTAAAACTTTCAATGTAAACACGGTTTTGGACGTTTTTAAAAATTATTCGAATTCCTGTTCGTATTTTAATTTCTTCTAGTAAAAACACTGTTTGTACCTTAAATCAAAGTGTATATGTAGGGTGGGTGGGTGACCACTAATCCACCCTCCACTTTTATAATCATTATCAAAAGTATTTCAAAGATAATTGCCTTTTAATGCGAATTGACATTAAAAGTTTTTGATTGATTGGCTTATAAAAATCAATAATCTTTAGAGATTTTTAAAAAATTGGTGGATGGAATTCTTGGTTAATCATCTAATTATTTGAGGGGAGGACAGTGGACACCCACCCACCCTACATATGCAATAAAAAACTTTTAATGTAAACATTGTTTTGAAGGTATTAAAAACTATTCGAATTTATGTTCGTATTTTAATTTTTTGAAGTAAAATCACTGTTTGTACCGTAATTAAAGGATATATGTAGGGTGGGTTGGTGGCCACTAACCCAACCTCCAATTTTATAAACATTAACAAAAGTATTTCAAAGATAATTGTCTAGTAATGCAAACTGAAATGAAAAGTTTTTGATTGATTTGCTGATTTTTATAAGTAATCTTAAAAGAGCGGAATGCTTGGTTAATCATCTAATAATTGAAGGGTGGGTCAGAGGCCACCCACTCACATAACATATGCTCTTAAAACTTTTAATGACACTGTTTTGATTGTTTTCAAAATCAATCAAATTTCTGTTTATATTTATATTTCTTCAACTAAAATTACTATTTGTACTTTAAATTAAACTGTATAAGTAGGGTGGGTGGGTGGCCACTAACCCACCCTCCAATTTTATAAACACTAAATAAGTTTTTTTAAAGATAATTGCGTTTTAATGCGAATTAAAATGAAAAGTTTTGAATTGATTTGCTTATAAAAATCAGTAATCTTAAAATGAATCTTAAAAACATTACATTAGTGTAATTCTTGGTTGATCATATACTGAATGAAGGGTGGGATAGAGGCCACCTACCCACCCTACAAATGCATTGAAAAACTTTTAATGTAAACATTGTTTTGAAGGTTTTGAAAACCATTTGATTTTCTGTTCGTATATTAATTTCTTAAATTAGAAACACTGTTTGTACTAAATTAAAGGATATATGTAGGGTGGGTGGGTGGCCTCTAATCCACCCTCCAATTTTATAAACATTAACAATAAATTTTGGAAGATAATTGCGTTTTAATGCGAATTAAAATAAAAAGTGTTGATTTGATTTTCTTATGAAAATCAGGAATCTTAAAATAATGTTAAAAAAACTTGGTGGATGGAATGTTTCGTTGATCATATAATAATTGGAGGGTGGGATAGAGGCCACCCACCCACCCTACATATGCTTCTAAAACTTTCAATATGAACACTGTTTTGGACGTTTTTAGAAATTATTCGAATCACTATTCGTATTTTAATTTTTTGAAGTAAAAACACTGTTTGTACCTTAAATCAAAAGGTATATGTAGGGTGGGTGGGTGTTCTCGGACCCACTCTTCAATTTCATAAACATAAACAAAAAGGTTTTTAAAGGTAATTGTGTTAAAATACTAAATTATAATAAAATATTTCATATAGATTTGCTTATAAGGAATAGTAACCTTAAGATATTCTTTAAAAAAAAGTTAGAGGATAGTATGCTAGTTTAGTTAATAGATCAACTAATCATTGAAGGGGGGATATAGTTGCTACCCATCTTAGATATATATCTATTTTAAAAAATTGTTTAAAACCATTTAAATTTTGTGTTTATATTTCAACTTCTTAAAAATTAATAACACTAATTGTTATTTAAATAAAAAATAAATATGTAGGGTGGATGGGTGGCCTCTATCTCACTATCCAATCATTAGATTATCAACCAAACATTCTATCCCACACTATCTTCTATACATCATTTTAATATTACTGTTTTTATAAGCAAGTCTATTAAAAAATTTTATATTAATTTACCAGCAAAATGTAATTATATTTGAAAAATATTCTGTTAATGTTTCTGACATTAAAGTGGCCACCCACCCATCCTACATATACATTGTACATAAGGTACGAACAGTGATTTTATTTCAAGAAACTAAAATACGAACTGAAATCCGGATGGTTTAAAAAAGTTCAAAACATTGTTTATATAAAATGTTTAAAAAAATATATATTGGGTGGGTGGTGACTTCTATCTCACCCTCCAATCATTAGATAATCAACCAAACGTTCTACTTTAGAATTTCTTTTTAAAAATCATCTTAAGATTTCTTTTTAGGCAAATTGCTTTTTTATAATAAATTAGCATCAAAACGTAATTATATTTGAAAATCCTTTTGTTAATGTTTCTGAGACTTTAGGGTGGATTAAAGACCAATCGCCCACCCTGCATATGTACTTTAATTTAAGGTACAAACAGTGTTTTTACTTCAAGAAATGAAAATACGAAAAGAAATGCAAATAATTTTTAAAAACAGTGTTTGTATTGAATGTTTTAAAAATATATGTAGGATGGGTGGGTGGCCACTATCTCACCCTCCAATACTTAGATGATCAACCAAGCATTCCATCCTAAATTCTTTTCAACTGTATCTTAAAATTACCTGTTTTTATAGGAAAATCCATCAAAAATTCTTTATAGTAATTTGATAATAAAAGACAATTATTTAAAAAAATTATATTGTTCATGTTTTAAAATTGTAGGGTGGGTTAATGGCCGCCCACCCACCCTATATATACACTTTAATTTATTGTATAAACTGTGTTTTTACTTCAAGAAATGAAAATACGAAGAGAAATTCGAATAATTTTTAAAAACGTCTAAAACAGTGTTCATGTTGAAAGTTTTAGAAACATATGTAGGGTGGGTGGGTGGCCACTATCTAACGCTTCAATACTTAAATGATCAACCAAGCATTCCGTCCTAAATTCTTTTAAACTTCATCTTGAAATTACCTGTTTTTATAAGTAAATCTATCAAAAACTTTTTATCGTAATTTAGCAATAAAACACAATTATCTTTAAAAATCATATTGGTTACGTTTTGAAATTGGAGGGTTGGTTAGAGGCTACCCACACACCTTACATATGCACTTTAATTTAATGTATGAACAGTGTTTTTACTTCAAGGAATTAAAATACGAACAGAAAGTTAAAAAAGTTTTAAAAACGTTCAAAACATTGTTTATATTGAAAGTTCAAAATAATTTATGTAGAGATGGGTGGTCTCTATTTCACCCTACAATTCATAGATGATCAACTAAGAATTTCATCTCAGAATTTTTTTTAAACATTAAATTTAGATTATTGATTTTTATAGGCAAAACCTATTCAACATTTTTCATTTTATTTAAAAAAAACCTTTAACCTTTCGTTAAAGTTTTGGGTGATTTTGAAGACACCCACCCACCCAATTTATATACTTTAATTTAGAGTGTGAACTGTATTTTAACTTCAAGAATTTAAAATACGAACAAAAATTCAAGTGGTTTTAAAAACGTTCGAAACGCTCTTTGCACTGCAAGTTTTAAAAATATATGTAGGGTGGGTGGGTGGCCTCTATCCCACCCTAGAATTCTTAGATAATCAACCAAGCATTCTATAATACGTTTTTTTTCAAACATCAACTTAAGATTGATGATTTTTATAGGCAAATCTATTCAAAATTGTTCATATCAATTTAAGCACCAAAAAGCAATTATATTTAAAAAACCATTTGTTAATGTATCTGAGATTGGAGGGTGGGTTAGTGGACACCCACCCACCCTACATATACACTATAATTTAAAGTAAAAATAGTGTTTTTAGTTTAAAAGAAATTTAAACACGAACAGAAAGTCGAATGATTTTAACAAACTTCAAAACCGTTTTAACGATGATAATTAAAATATATATATATATATATATGAAAGGTGGGTTTTTTAAAATGACATTCAATTGTTTTTAACAATTATTTACAATTTCATTTATTTGGCATTGGCATTCAATTAATTTAGCGTTTTGAACAATTTGTTTAAATAATTTTCCAAGCCAATTATTAATTGTTTTCTATTGAGACATTCGATTGTTTCAGCACTTGTTTTAATTCAAACAGCTATTCCGTTACTGTATTGATCATTACTTTAAACTATAATAGAGTAATTTACTATTTAAACATACTCTGATTATTTAGTCTAGCGTACTCTTGATCTATCACAACAATCAATACATTGGCCTATCGTACTCCCGACCTACCTTAATAAACTACGCATTGACCTAGGTCAAGAGTACGCTAGTCCAAGCGCACAACGAGGAAATTAATCTGTCATGCTGACATTAACAACTAAAAGTCACCCCTAAAAATGGAACCAAATAGAAATTAAAAGCATTTATAGAAGAATCCAGATGTTCAAAAGGATATTTGCTCCCTCAGCATCATGGACAAATAAGGATTAGAGTGGAAGACCTGTATGAACTCCGTCCATCTTCATCCATACAAATTTTTTGAACGTTTTGTATAAGTTTTTCATATATATCTTTTTTGGGAAAGAAAGCTAAAGACTGATAAAAAAAATTGAAATTGAAATATCAAAACTTTTAATTTAATTTAGAATAAAACTGCAATTATAATTATAAACCTTTTTACTAAGCTTAATCACCTGGAGACACTGGAAATAAAATTTGCAAACAGATACTTAACGAGCAGAACGAATCAACCATTACGCAATTTTTTAATTTAGTACAGAGCTAAGATAATTCGTTAACACATAGCAACAGCTATATTCCCTCCCTGTAAAATAGTTGTTATCAATTTATAATTGACTTGATAATGACGATAACACGTCGAAACTTGAATCGTGCTGAGTTGTTTGGATTTACATAACTGTTTCTTTAAATATCATTTTTACAATAATTATTTGTGGTTAAAAGGTATGGGTAGTAACGGTCGCAACAATTCTCTCTTCGATAATAATTCATTGGCAAATTGAAGAGCAGTCGGCCCAATTTAATCGTGCCAGACCGGATTCCTCGAAAGTGCACATTTAAACCGGGATGGACCTCCTCGTTCGCAACGAAGATGAAGAAGCAGACGATGAAGAAGAAGAAGAAAAAGAAGAAGAGACGTAATAATAATTAAAGAAACGGGATCGCGCGTTACGAATGGAACTATGCTGAGGTCAGTGTTTATACATATACATACACATATATAGCGTCGATATTTGAATGACTTATGGTCGGCCGGCCGTGTGATTATGCCCGATTTGTAATGACAACATAATTATTTAATTGATACACATCGGGGCCCGAAACGTGCGGTTTCAAATAAAATTGGAATTGCCGACGATTATCATCCGTTCAGGGTTTTTTTTTTCGTAATGAAAAACGACAACAGAAAAAAAATCGACCAGAAGAGAAAGAGATAGGGAGAGAAAGAGAAAGAGAGATTGGGTTTAAGTGTTGCTAAGATGTAAGAGTTTTGCCTTTTTGGAAAAATGTACAGATTTTTTCAACGTAATTAATTAAAGATGTAAAAATATTTGTTTTAATTCGAATTGTCAAAATGTATCATAAAGCCTTCACAATTACATTTGTAAGCAAAGATATTATAAAGTCCCTTTTTATTAAACAGTGAAATTTGAAACAGAATTTCTTTGAGAATCATAAAGTAGTAATGTGTCGTGTTGCATTGAAAGTTTAAAAAATATATGTAGGGTGGGTGGGTGTCCTCTATCTCAACCTCCAATCCTTAGATGATGAACCAAGTTGAAATGTGTCGTGGTAAAGAGGATTGATTGTTTGTATCGAAAAATGCAAATTTAAAACTCCATTATAGAAAATTTTGGAATGATCATCAGTAAGCAGACCGCACCAAGAAACAATTAGATTATTACAAGGAAATAAAAATGGAATGAAAAGGTCTAAGCGAGAAAATTTTACCCCCAACGTGTCATTTCATAATTATATCAATTGGTGTGTAGAAATTGAACAACTTTATGTTGAGAAAAAGTAAAGTTACTTTTTATACACCAGTATAATTATAATTTACTGTTAAATCATGTAATTAAATTATATTCGGAATATCATTGATGGTCGACCAAACCAAAAACAAAACAAAATTCAAAATCTCGTGTACCCCACGGTATCGTGAAATTATTATGCGATGAAAATGGTTCTGGTGGCCATAAAATTTTACGATTTTATAATCGCGTTTTGTTCGATTTTTCATACATCAGGAGGCCTACAACTGAATTTTGAACGGTGCTGCTGCTGTTGCAGGGTCGAAACGAATTTTTCGAAACACTCGCCAGCTCTCTGGTCAACTAACCCGAAAAACGTTCATAATTATCGCCTGAGGCCGATACCCGAAAAAAGACCGCAGCATGTAGAATCGTTCCTCAATGCACTAGAAGATTTGATCGAATTATTATGTCCGGGCAATCTTCTCGTGTGTGATGATTATGATCGCATAAATTATTTTAAATTTTTATTCAAATCTGTGCAGGGATGATGCCCTAAGCCCTTACACACACACACATGTATATATAATAAACTAAATGTTTGAATTTTATCGTATTATATAATTTGAACAATTTTTGCGAAAATTACCTTATAGCTCGATACGTCGTGAGCCGTAAAAGACTCGAAGAAAATGTTGGTGCTCGTGTGCGGTGACCATTATGTATCCACTTTACCATATAAACTTATATCCCAGATAGGATCTATGAACGTTATCGTACGATATCGACAATATAATGCCTTGTAAACGAGAGGAGAGGCATACGGATGCGTCGTTCCCTTTATATATACATATATATACTTCATTAAATATTTATATACGCGCGGTGCCAACATTTACAGCACAAACTTTCAGCTCTGTCACACAGCGCCACTGCCAGCAAGTTAATTATCGTCGAGCAATTCATTATCCGCTGACCTGAAAGCTGGAAATCTCTCCTGAGCCATTGTAAAGGTAAAATCAACTAGTTTAATACTATTTATAGACACAATCCTATCGCGTTATTCAATTAAAAGTCCTTAGAGTTTAATTTCCTGAATTAAAACAACAAGAAATGCACTCAATATCATATTTCTTCCGTTTCGATTTTTTATCCATTTATCGGCTCTTTTGCAGGGCAGTTTATTTAGGGCACACAGTACGTAACGATAAGTTCGCATTGTTACAGCTAAAAGTAAAAGGCAAAATTGAAGGTAAAAGAAGCTTAATCCGGGAAAAACAATCTTGGCTGATAAATCTCCGTGAATGGTTTCAAATACCCAAAGCCGCAGCTTAAATTCACATAGTGCAAAATAGAGAAGTATATCAAAAGATGGTCGGCAACCTTCGATAAAAGATGGCACAGAAACAAGAAGTGACTATCTACAATACTTCCCAAAAAAAGAGGCTTATTGACATATACACGATTTTTTAGATGGCCCTATAAGAAATTACAACGGTGACAAATCAGGGGTTCGATCTGGTCATTCAAATGCCCCTCTTGTTCCGATCAAACATCTCTGAAAAGTTTGGTCCAAGTTGTGGGT
Source organism: Ontholestes murinus (assembly GCA_963969525.1). Classification (NCBI taxonomy): domain Eukaryota; kingdom Metazoa; phylum Arthropoda; class Insecta; order Coleoptera; family Staphylinidae; genus Ontholestes; species Ontholestes murinus. Next base: position 63,781,531 of record OZ018395.1, on the reverse strand, counting down.
GGTAAGGGGCAGATTGTCATGGCCTCTTCCTACTTTCAAAAACAAACAAATAAAAACAAACCACCACCCAGGAGGTAAGTAGAGTCGTGTAGTGGTGCAGAAGAGACAATAAACACCTCCTCCTCTGCTGTGTTGCCAACGTTCACAACAAGGTATGGGGCAGCACGGTTTCGAATAATAGAGGAGGTATAGAACTTCTTTAAATAATTATCTCTAACAATTTAGATATTAATAATAGAGGTAGCGAGCCTACCTTTGTGAATGTAATAAGGCAGAAGGGGTTGGACATCAGTCCACAGCAACTACAATTCAAAATTGGCATGTTGTGGAAGAACCCTCTTTGTCAGATCATTAGCAAATTAAGTTCGATATAGAGGCCACAAAAGAAGACGCAATGGAGTCTAACAATCCTAAGAACACAGACTAGAGCCTCTATAGAGAGTTCTTAAATGTGGAAACCGACGATTCTAGCCCAACATACAGGCCACAGAATAGCTAGAAACAGCAGCAGGTCTGCTCAGAAATAGCATTATAAAAGCATATGGATCCACTTATCCACTAAAGAGGAGATCGCTTTCCTGGTGGAACAATGATTTAGGCCACCTCAAGATGCAAGCCAAGGAAACTCTTAACAGTGCAAAGAATATAATAATAAATCAAAAAGAAAAACATGGAGAACGTTCTTTGAGGAAGTTTCTGATACAACCCAAACAACAAGGCTTTACAATAGCATATAACTAATTAAAAAAACCTGATGGGAGTTATGCAGAAGGGCTCAAGGAAAACCTCAGTATGCTGTTAAAGGCGCACTTCCCAGGTTCAACATCTGTACACTCCCAAGAAAACAGCATATTCCTACATTTCCTACATATACCTACTAGAGCTAAATAGTTGAGTTTGTTAGTTGTTGAAAGTTCATATTATTAATCACATTGGTAAATTTTCGTAAATAAAATACGATAAAACTTTCAAATATTTATTTTCCTGTTCGCTACAATTGTTTCGACACAAGAAATTTACTAAAGTGATTACCTACTAAAGAAAGCAAAAGGTAGGCTGTTAAGAAAAAAATTGAATGAGCAGTTAATAACTTTAAACTCTTCAAAGCACCAGATTCAGATGGCATTTCCCCTGCACTGCTGCAACAGGGACTAGAAGTAATACCCCCCCCCCCCTCCAGCCAGATTTGAAAGCTAGCTTTGCGCTAGGCAATATTCCCATACAGCAATGAAAAGAAGCTAGGGTAATATTTATCCCTAAAGCGGGTCACCCGATGAAGCCAAATCGTAGCGCCTAATTAGCTTTACTTTATTTCTCCTAAAAGTCATGTAGAAAATTATAAGCAGCAATATAAGGAGCAGTGCACTAAAGGCAACATTTTGCCTATCAATCTGGCAAATCAACTTTGAATGTACTTCATAGTCTCACATACGGCATAGACTCTTTATTACAACACAAAGAGTTTACATTAGGTATTTTCATGTATATTGGAGGTGCGTTTGACAACTTGACCTTCAAAATCATGGAAAAAGGAGCCATCAACAAAGGTATCGATATACCCACAATAAGATAAATCAAGGCCGTACTCGAAAACCGTAAGATCACTACAGGTTTAGGGAATGAATCAGAAACGGTAACCACAGCATAAGTGTGCCCGCAAGGCGTAGTTCCAACGCCCCTGCTATGGTCTACCGTTAGAGGTAATGCCAACCAAATTTGATATCGTATCGCGTTTTGAAATGGTTATTGACAGTCGCCAAGATAACCTGAATCGAATCAAAAAACTAAAACAAAAATGTGTAAGCTGGTATACAGATGCATCTGGAGCCCGCCTCCAGCATAGGCATATACATGCCTAAATACAGGAAATCAGTTCCTCTCGGACAAGGCCGTTCAATCTTACTGTCTGATCTCAGACGGCCAGGCTGTCATTAAGAACCTCAAAGCGTACAGCTTCAATTCCAAAACTTTTTGTAACTATAAACAAGCTCTGCACTAATTGGTCAAGGGCAAAAAGCTGACTCTGTGGAAAGTACTAGGTCACGCAGATATTATAGGCAACGAACATGCCTAAGTACTTGAAAGAAAAGGAGCTGCAACTACCATCATCGGACATCTACATGTGGGCTATCAAAAGCATACAGAAAATTCGTGGTCCAAAAGTGGGAAAAGGAGTGCAAAACATGGCACTGAACAAACGCACCAGGTCAATGGTAATCCAAAATAATTATTGACCTTTCGTCAAACAGAACTAAACAGCTCTTGTGCCTAACTAAAAGCGAGATAAGACTTCTCATGGGTCTTACCCAGTGAAGTACCATCTTTATAAGATAGGTAAAGTGGACAATGCCTCTTGTAGACTATGTGGATTGGCAGAGAAAACGGCCGAGCACAACCTACGCTTGTGTGTAACACTGGCTACCACCAGATCAGCCCTAAACGGAGAAATGGAGATAACACCAGAACAGATCAGGGCATGGCCTCTTAGGAAGTTAATTGACCTTACCAAGGTAATTGACTTACTGGGAACATACTAGTAGTAAGGTATTAGTACAAAAGATCTAAGTGCTGTAAGGCTATCTATACCCAAACGACACCGTCTAATCTAATCTAATCTAATGTAGGCTAGGTGGGTTGTCACTATTCCATCCTTCAATTCTAAAAATATAAACAACTACTTTTCAATTAAATATTAAGTTAGGCTGATTATTATAGTAATAAATAAATTTTATACATTCATGTAGATTCTAACAATAATAACTATATATCAATCAATATCATTAGTATCTAAATGCTAAAAATGTAAGCACTAAACCCAGATAAAAGTTTTACTGGTTAGTGGATGGAATAGTAGAAACCCACCCACCTTACATATACATTAAAACTTTAATCACTTTTTAATTCAAAAAATATTTCAACAGTAATGCTATATTGGAATCAAGTCGTAGTCTTTGGGATTTAATTTGAATTTATATATATATATAGGGTGGGTATCCACTATGACACCCTACAATGCCAAAAACATAGGCAACTGATTTTTAATAAAAACATTAAGTCAAACATATTATTTTAGTAATAAATAAAGTATACACCTTCAGGTACATTTTAGTAGTAATAATTAATATATCATTCAGTTTCTTAATGTTAAAAATTTAATGACTTAACTCAGATTAACGTTTTATAAGTTGGAGGGTGGGATAGTGGCCACCCACCCACCCTACATATACATTTAAACTTTAATCACTCTTACTCTTTTAATTCATAAAAACTTCAACAGTTATGGTGTGGATATTATTAAAAATAAAAAACGTGGTCTTTTAGATTAAAATTAAATGTATATATAGGGTGGGTGGGCGACCACTATCCCACCCTCTAATTCTAAATATATAAACAACCGATTTTCAATAAAATATTAAGCCAGGCAGATAACTTATGTAATAAATAAAATAAATGCCTTAATATTAAAAATTCAATAACGGAACTCAGCTGGATTTTTTACTGGTTGGAGGGTGGCATAGTGGGCCCGCACCAACCCTTCAATCAACTCTCAATTTATAAAGATTTCAACAGTTATAGTGACGATGTTATTAAGGAATCAAAACGTAGCCTTTGAGATTAAATTTGAATTTATATGTAGGGTGGGTGGGTCTCCTCTATCCCACCCTACAATTTTAGTTACATCTGATAATACGACAAGTACTATGCTTCATCTCTTCTTGTTTTCTTCATACTTTTTTTTCATTGGCTATCGACCGGTAGTCTTCCAGCACCTTTTCCTTTAATTTTCGTTTTAATTTTGAAAATTTTCTCCAGATTTCTAAAATCATCCAATTCAAGAATTGTTCAAAAAATTTCCTTTCTATTTGAAAAATTCTCCAGATTTTCTTGCAGTTTCCAGTTTTATTTTGTCGGAATTTCTTTCGCAATTTCTATTTGTAGTTTTAAAATTTTAGAATTTTACAACAATTTTAGACATTATTAATAATTTTTCTTCCATTCATTAAATATTCTCAATCAAACATTGCGAATTTCCATAAAAGATTCTACAATATTTCTGCAAGTATTTTTTACAGGTTTTTTCATTATTTTCAACAATTTTTTTTCCATATTCATTGCTTACTTTGTCGGATTTTTCTTCAAAAATTCTAGAATTTTCCAGTTTCAACAATTTCTTAGGAACTTCTCTTTGATTAAAATTTGCCTAAAATATTTTAAGAATTTTCTAGGATATCTAGCTTCATTTGGTTTGATTTCTTTTTAAAAATTCCACAATTTTCTAGTACCTTTTCTTTTCAAGAATTCTTTCTCTTTTTAGATTTTTTAAGCATTTTCTCTTTGAAAATTTCCAGTATCAATATCTTCACTTTTGTCACTGCCGCTATTCTCTTCAAATTTTTGTTCAAAACAAATTTTAGGTTCTAAAATTTTCTTCTCTAAATTTTGATAAATTATCTAGCAACTTCTCTGCAGGAAATTATTTTCGAAACTGTTTCACTTTTCATTCTTTTAGACTTCTTCAGAATTTGAGAATTCCTAGAGTTTTTTTTAGTACACTTAAAGAATTAAACGATTAAACTATTAAATTAAGAGAATTTTCTTAAAGAGAATTACTTCTTGAATATTTTCTTATAAGGATTTCTTTTGACCCATTATATCAGATTTATCTTTGAATTTTGCAGTATTTTTTATTTACAAGAAAGATTTTTTACACCTTTTGCTTTATTTTATCGGATTCCTATTTTAATATTTTAGATTCCAACAATTTACTTTCCATTGTTTCTAGAATTTTTCAAAAATTTCCTTGCATATTCCGAGATTTTTCTGTAGATTCTAGAAAATTTTCCTAAATTTTTTGTGCAATTTCAGTTTTATTTTATCAGATTTTTCAGTAATTTCCCTTGCGAATTGCGAAAAATCACTTCTAAATTATCTAAAACTTCTGTAGAAATATTTCTTCCAGGTTTTCAGTTTTCAGAAATTTCTCTTTCAATTGGCAAGAACCTTTTCAGATTTATATTTTTTTTAGAATTTTCCATTTTCTTATCTAATTTTGCCAATTATTTTTTTTTAATTCTACAAATTTACAGAAACTTATTTATTACATTCTAGAAATTTCCTTTCGCAATTGTGGAAAATTTTCAGATTTTTGTGAAAATTTATAAATTCTGGAATAATTTACGGGAAATCTGATAAACTAAAACTAGTGATTCTGAAAAATTCTATAAATATAACGAGAAAATTTAGAAAATATCCTAGAATACTCCTACTAGATTATTACTTTTTGGTGAGGATTCTAAAATCCTCTATCTCACCTTTCATTAAGTAAAACATCATCAAAAATTATTTGAAATATTTGTATGAATTCATCAATTAAAAAATGCAACAATTTTGTGTTTGTTTATATTTTACGACTTTTAACTTTTGGTGAGCACTCATAATCATGAAATTTATATAACAAGTAATTGTAAATAATCCAAAATTGAGCAAATTTTTTCATTATGTCATTATGTCAAACTGACAAGGTCAGTAAAAATTACTTAAAGTTTTGAGTAAAAATGTAGCCAAAAGTAGCGAAAAGGAACTTAAGGAGACCATACCAAGTCTGCTTAAAAGATGGATGTGAGTGGAAGAACACAAGAAGTAAACTCAAGCCTTAAAAACTTAATATTTGAATATATTATGTAAGCACATTGAATTTAAAAAAATGCGGACATACATAGATACAATTATTAGAAACTTCATCAGTTTCAGTTTCTTAATGTTAAAATTTTTAGCTCTTAACTCAGCTTAATGTGCTGCTAGTTGAAGGGTAGGATAATGGCCACCCACCCACCCTACATATTTATTGAAACTTTAGTCAATCTCACTTCTTTTAATTCATAAAAGCTTCAACGGTTATATTGAATATATTATTGAAAAAATAAAACTTAGTTTTACGACCTAAATTTTTATGTATATGTAGGGTGGGTGAGTGGCCAATATCAAACCCTAGAATTCCTTAACAACAACCAAATATATACATCAAAAGAAATTTCAGCGAATAAGCAAAATAATTAGAAGATCATTGAGTTTTCTAATTATTAGATTAAATTAATGACTTCAACATAAACAAGAATTTGATTCAAATTTAAACACCTGAACTAAATTGATCAATATCACAATAAAACAAGATTTTTGATGGTTGTTGTGTAGAGTTAATAAATCAACTTCCATGTCTGTCCAAAAAATTGTTGGTATCTGGAAAGGAAGAAAAGTGAAATTAAAGTTTGAAACTCTTTGAATAAAATTTATGAAAAATTCTAAGACTAGAGAATGAAAATTAAAGAAAATGTAACCTATAAGAGAAAATGGCTGCAAATCTTAGAAATCTTGAAGAAAAATAATTGGATAATGTTCTTGTGATTAGTAGAAAATTGCTGAAAAATTTTGGAAAACAGAAGTAAATTTTAAATTTCAGAAATCTGGAATTTTTTAATTTAGATATTCAAATTGAAATCATTAATTTTTCGAGAGATTTTCTAATTATGTGTAGTGAAGTAAAATATATATATAAGCGAAAATGAAATTATTAGTAGAGAACAATAGTTTTTAACAGATTAAAACATAAATAAGCAGTCTGAAATTATACGACGATTCTGCAGCCAGATTTTTATAATTTAATGTTGGAATGTCTTCAGATTTTTTTGAAGAGTAAGGGAAACTAAGTTTAATCTCAGTTTTATAAATGATGCCTAGATGGCAATTGTTTTTCATTAATTTTTAATGACTGAAAATAAAAATATGCAAATGAATAATAATTATTAATATTATTATTAAAATATCCAAATTGAGATTATTTTACAAACTTGCGGGAATTTTCCAAAAAATGAAAAAAAAGAATATTTTTTTTTAGATTTTCACAGAACAAAATATGTTTTAAGTACGTTTTGAAAATTGCACGTAGATAGCAACTATTTTGGTTATTATTTTAACATGTGAAAACAAAATTGTGAAAACTTAATTTTGAGTAAATTTAAAAAAAATTATAATGTTTTAGAATATAAAAGAGAAATGAAAAATATTTATATATAGAGTGTTTATTAAACATTCGGCAAAATATTTCTTGAAAGACTTTCTCATTTATCACTTGGTAAAACATTTTGAACTATTACTGATGAGGTTTAAATGAAATTACACTTGGTTTGTTTACGGCAAAAATTCAAACGCTTATTCTAAGAATTAAGACCATTCTAAGAATATTTTGTTTTTTGATGATTTTTGACAATCAAAATAGTAGTAGTAGTAGTGTTTGGCTATCGACCACGTGGTCCTTCCGCCATGTGTCATTTATGTATTTGTGTGGAGTTGCGAGCATCCAAATTTTTAGAAGTTTCAAATTTCTTCTTTCGAGTAACGAGAATTTTCTTTGAGGATTCTGAAAATTTTATATTTTCCTTCTAGATGTTTAATCTTCCTAAATGTTCTAGTATTATTTAGCAAATTCTCTTCTATATTTATAGAATATTCTAGCATTTTTGTTACAACTATTGGACACTTTTTTCGAGGAATTACATTCTCAGAATTTTTAGAATTTACCAAATTTTAGAGAGAAAACATCTTTATTGTAGATAGTATTACAATATACAATTAAAATAATTATTATGTTTCTTCGTCTTCTCCTTTGCTATCGACCGTAGGTCTTTCAGCCTAGCCAAATTTTATTTGATTGTAATTTCTAGAATTATCTCAATTTTACATTCAAAATTTCTAGAATTTTCCAGCGTTTCTGAATTTACTTTATCCAAACATTTAGATTTTCTTCTATAAGCTTTGGTTAATTCTTTTCAAAGGTTCCTGAATTTTTCAGTCATTTCTCTTCTAGATTTATAGAATTTTCCAGTACTTTTTTTTCGGTTTTTAAAACATTTTCACAATTTCTAAATATTCATCGGAGTTTTAAAATTACAAAAAGTTTCCATAAATTAATTTAAAAGTTTATATCTGTTTTAAAGTTCATAATGATTTTAGAGTTTACAATTGTATTTTTGAAAGATTACAATTTTGTAATTTATCCACAAATTTTTACGATAATAAGTTTCCAATAATTTCTCTTCCAGATTCCTAGAAATTTTCAGTAATTTCTGTTCCTAAATGTAAGAATTTTTTCGAGGATTCTATAATTTTTCGAAAATTTTCCATCTCATGAAAATGGTGGTAGCGACCGTTACTATGTGGTAGTTCATATTAAAAAAGGTAAATGAAAATAATTTTAAAGTTTTTATACCACTATATTGTATAATATACACAAACAAAGTTTACAATATATTATCAATTTTGACACAACTATAGTTTAGACCTTGATAATGACCTGCAAAGGTCGAAACTATAGTTGTGTCAAAATTGATAATATATGGTAAACTTTGTTTGTGTATATTATACAATATAAATAGTGGTATAAAAACTTAAAAATTATTTTCATTTACCTTTTTCCTTCTCAGTTTATTTTTCTTTTAAGTTTCGAGAAATTTCTTCGAGGTTTCTTCTAAAAATTTATTTCAGACATTTTTTTGAATTCTCCATTGGTTTCTCATTCTCTTCTCGAAATTATTTTTGGAGGTCTAAACTTTTCGAACAAAAGTTCTCCAAGTTGGTATTGTTTCAGGATTTTTTCGTCTTAGCTTTGAGAATTTCCTTTGAGTATTTTATCATGCAAATTGAAATTTCTTTAGTTTTTTCTTCTATTCTTACAATCGAGAGTTCTAACAATTTCTCCTACAAATTTCTTGAATTCTCCTCTTCAGCATTTTCTCTTCAAAATTACAAATATAAAACCAAAAGGCTCTGAAGTTTTCGAAAAAATTTTATTTCATTAAATCATTGTTGGCAATTCTTGTTTTAACAAACTTTCGAAAATTATTCATCTTTTTTACTTATTTTCCGGCATTTTAGCGTTTCAAAAAGTTTCTTCGCGGATTTTCCAACAATTTCTCTTCCAGATTCCTGTAATTTTCTAGGAAATGATGAACATGTTGGAAAACTCCAGAGTCCTCGGAAAAAATGTAGTATTTTGGATTTCTTATCCACTGGAATATTCTAGGAATCTAGAAGATGCATTATTGGAAACTTTAGCTATGGAAAAATAAACTTTCTATTTAAATTGGTTTCTTGAGTTACGTGAAGATCAAATTAATTTGACGAATAAAGAACTAATAACCTTACTTCACAATTTTATTTGATTTACCAAATGTACAGTTCGGACACAAATTGTCCGAAATGTACATTTGGTAAATCAAATAAAATTGTGAAGAAAGGTTATTAGTGCTTTATTCGTCAAACTCTATTTATTATATAATAATTTTTTCGAGAACTTTCCAACAATTTTATCACTTTTTCGAAAATATCTTTTATTTATTTAATTAATTTACGGATTATGCTTTTTACAATATAGATCTTAGTTTATTTTATCGATTTTTTTACCAAATATCTTCAGAGTTTGAGAATTTCCTTCGAGGTTCCTTCTAACAATATTTCACCTAGATTTCTAGATTATTTTCTCATCTCATCTCTTCTGCAACATATTTGTTTTTGGGGCTCCAAACTTTTCCAAAAAATATTCTTTCAAGAGCTCTTGAAACAGCAAAAAATATCTTCAAAAAAAGAATGAGGAAATGATCTGCAAATCTAGGTAAAAAAATGTTGGAAGGACCGTCGAAGAAAATTCTTTAAAACTTAATAATAATAATAATCTTTATTTGATTTGAAGAAAATTGCTAAAAAGTTCGATAAAATAAACTGAAACGGAATATTTTATTGGAGTTTTAAGAATTTAATGTTGTCAATTGCAACATTATTTCCAATTTTCCTAGAATTTAGATCATTTATTGTTTTATCTTTACGAAATGTTCAAGCAGTTTATTATTTTATAAGGGTTTTTGACTTTCTAAAAAATTCTCCTCCAGAATAATAGATTTTTTTAGCATTTTCTTTTCCAAATTGTATTTTTTGTGGTCTTTAACAATTATCTTTTAGTTTTCTATATTTTTCATGGTTTCTTGCTTTATTTTATCTGAAGTTTTAAACAATTCTTATTATTTTATCGGATTTTTTTTCAACATTCTTATCAACTTATTATTTACATAATTGTTAGTATAATACATATTTTTGTATGTAATTCATAGATAAATATTAAATAAATAAACAAATTTTTTTCGAAGTTGCAAAACTTTTATTAACAATTTTCTTTAATAGTTCATTTTTTTATCTAACCGAAATTTTTAATACAGGTCATTCAGATCAGAATTCTTCAGCAATGTCTGTTGTTGGAGACTTCTAACAATTTCTCTTCCAGATTTCTTGAATTCTCCAGCATTTTCTCTTTAAAATTCCAAACAAAAAAAAAACTTTTTTGAAAATTTTCAAATTTTTTCATTAAATCATTGTTGGCAATTCTTGTTTTAACAAACTTTCGAAAATTATTCATCTTGTTTTATTTTCTTTATTTAATAACCCAAAAAATATCTTCAAAAAAAGAATGCGGAAATGATCTGCAAATCTAGGTAAAAAAGTGTTGGAAGGACCCTCGAAGAAAATTCTTTAATACTTAATAATAATAATAATAATCTTTATTTGATTTGAAGAAAATTGCTAGAAGAGTTCGATAAAATAAACTGAAATGGAATATTTTATTGGAGTTTTAAGAATTTAATGTTGTCAATTGCAAAATTAGTTCCAATTTTCCTAGAATTTAGATCATTTATTGTTTTATCTTTACGAAATGTTCAAGCAGTTTATTATTTTATAAGGGTTTTAGACTTTCTAAAAAAATCTCCTCCAGAATAATAGATTTTTCTAGCATTTTCTTTTCCAAATTGTACTTTTTTGTGAACTTTAACAATTTTCATCTAGTTTTCTATATTTTTCATGGTTTCTTGCTTTATTTTACCTGAAGTTTTAAACAATTTTTATTGGATTTTTCTCAACATTCTTGTATATATTATTTACATAATTGTTAGTATAATAAATATTTTTTTAATGTAATACATGATAGGTAAAGATTAAATAAATAAAAATTTTCGAAGTTGCAAATTTTTTATTAACAATTTTCTTTAATAGTTTATTTTTTTATCTAATCGAATTTTTTTATACAAGTCATTCAGATCAGAATTCTTCAGCAATGTCTGTTCTTACTTTTGAGACTTCTAACAATTTCTCTTCCAGATTTCTTGAATTCTCCAGCATTTTCTCTTTAAAATTCCAAACAAAAAAAAAACGTTTTCCAAAAACTTTTTTGAAAATTTTCTAATTTTTTCATTAAATCATTGTTGGCAATTCTTGTTTTAACAAACTTTCGAAAATTATTCATCTTGTTTTAACGTATTTTCCGGCATTTTAGCCGTTTCTTCGCGGATTCAAGAATTTTCCAACAATTTCTCTTCCAGATTCCTAGAATTTTCTAGGAAATGATAAACATGTTGGAAAACTCCAGAAACTTCTCGAAAAAAATGCAATATTTTGGATTTCTGATCCACTGAAAAATTCTAGCAATCTAGAAGATAAATTATTGGAAATTTTAGCAATGGAAAAATAATCAGTCTGTTTATTATATAATAATTTTTTCGAGAACTTTCCAACAATTTTATCACTTTTTCGAAAATATCTTTTATTTATTTAATTTATTTACGGATTATGCTTTTTACAATATAGTTTATTTTATCGTTTTTTTACCAATTTTCTTCAGAGTTTGAGAATTTCCTTCGAGGTTTCTTCAAACAATTTTTCACCTAAATTTCTAGATTATTTTCTCATTCTCTTCTGCAACATATTTGTTTTTTGGGGCTCCAAACTTTTCCAAAAAATATTCTTTCAAGAGCTTTTGAAACCGCAAAAAATATCTTCAAAAAAAGAATGAGGAAATGATCTGCAAATCTAGGTTAAAAAAATGTTGGAAGGACCCTCGAAGAAAATTCTTAATTTACAAGAATTATTGAAATTGATTACCTCAAGCAATGATGCAATAATCTTATCTTCTCCTCATTGACTGCTGAAGTCTTTCAAAGACAGAGTTGTTGCTTATTTTGTTACACTCGGCAAATATCTGATTTTGCAAGTCTTCCACATTTTCTACTGGAGTAGTGTAAACTAAAGATTTTAGAAAATAATCCAGAGGGTTTAAGACCGGGGATCAAGCAGGCCATGAGTGAGGTCTACATCGATCAATCCAGCGATCTCCATATGTTACTGTAGAAAACTTAAGAGCAACCATATCAAAATGTACTTGTGCACCATCGAGCATAAAACACATTGCATTTATTCTTGCCAATGTTACATCGGAGGATGTACAAACACCACCTCAGTTTCTGGAGAGAAGGTGAGGTTGTGGTTTGTTCTAAAAAAAAAACACCTCGCTGGCAAGTTGTAGAAATACAGGTCCAATTAACCAGTCATTCACAATTTCAACCAAAACGTTCAATTGATGATGAAAACGATCTTCAAGTATTTCGTGTGGATTTTCTTCAGTTCACACATAGTTACTATGAAAATTCCTTATTCTGTCGAGGCTAGCCAGAGATGTAGTTGTTTCAACTAGTAATTTGTTTTGTAGTCTTAGTAAGACTTATTCTAGTAGATTCACGAAATGTTTTCGTAAACTTGGGTTAAATTTTATTTCAACGTGTGATACTGCTATAGTTTTCGAACAAAAATATAAATTTAGTGTTGATATTATTAAAGAATATTGATCGAGGGTTTTAGTTTAAATTTTTTCGTATATGTAGGATGGGTGGGTGGCCACTATCCCACCCTTCAAATTATTAAAACATACGTCACTATTTTTCTAAAGAAAAATATGTTAAAAATAACCTTAAGGTAATAATAAAAATGTGAGTTTATAAATAATTCATTTGGATAAATTAAATATTAACGTATATACTACTAATTGGAGGTTAAGTTATATGCTACACATCAATATTTAATTTGTTGCAATTTTAACCGTCGATTAAACGGTGGAAAGTAATAAAAAGTCGATTACGATAATAAAATTATTTATTACCGTATTTAATAACTCCTCGAAGGTGTTTGTGTAATTAAACAAAAACATATAAATATTTTAATGATTAAACTCTTCAGTTGTATCTGGTATTCCTCGGGGTTCACATTAAGCATTAATTATATTCCTAGTGTAATAAAATTATTAATTATTCGTTTTTAAAGGTTATTATTGTTGTTTACCTATATTAATGCATTAATTACTTTATCAGGAGTCCTACTTTTAAATGTATTGTATGTAAATACGCTCGTAATATAGCTATAAATAATTTCATTAAAACATTCTTACCGTAGATTACGCATACTGTATATAAGTGAAAATAACCAGGGAAACAGTAGTGCTGTTGGAATTTCAGATTCTGTTACTAGAAGGTAATAATAATAGTAATAAATAATAATAAAAAGTAATAATAAAAGTATAAAAATAAAACGGCCACCTACCTATTTAAAAGGCATCGTCCCCCTCTTAAAAGTATTGAAAGAAACAAAGTTTAGCCAATTAGTTTCGGAACAATGTCTAATCCGATCGGAGCATAAATATGGAACAGCGAAAACAGAAACGAGACGTGGTTTGTTTTTATTTAATTTAGTTTATTTATTTTCAATTTTGAATATAACATGTACATCACACATAAGTAAACCTAAATCTAAACAGATCGAGAAGAATTTCATCGTAATTGTAGTATGTTTTTTTTTCTTTCGTATTAGAAATTCTACTTTAATTTTTGGTGCTAGGAAAACTTTGGTATCACCAAGCGTGTTGCGTAATAATGTAATGATATAATAATATAAGTGCGAAACAGAACGGACGTCGGTCGATACCAAAATTTTCGATTAAATTTTTTTAGATAAATATTTATATATAAGTTAAATTAACTAGGTAATATTTTTTTTAATTTAAATAAACAACTATCCTAATAGTATTAACACTTGGTGCGATGGCACGAAAAATATAAATAATGATTATAATGTTTTACTAGCAGACAGAATCGTAGAATTCCATCATCACTGTTATTACACCGGGTATTGTTACACATACACACAGTCGCTTGTAAAAAAAGCAAAGAAATCTCTCTCTAGTCGTAGAATTACACTCCTGACAAAAACATCTTCTATACCTATCAGCTAACAAAATTATAAATTCAGCTATAAAATACTAGTCATAATCTATCACACCTAATGCAAGTTTATATATACATTGATTATTCATGATGAAAACAAGATAACAGTGGACATATGTTTTATACAAAAGGATTTTGTTGCTAAAGTTACCGCAACAAAATTTTCTTTCGGCGGTAGCTTCAGCAAGAAAACACGATATGTCGACGTGAGGAAAATCATAGAAAATATTATTTTATACATTGTTTCGAAAAAATGGAAGCTAAGTATTTACACACGGTCGTTTTGTTTCTTAACGCGCGGTCTTAACATTTCTGTGTTGCTGCTAAGTACATGTAATACTGGGCGAGAGAGAGGAGATACACCATGTTACTATTTGTACCTTTTTCGTAATTTATTTGTCTCTCTTGCTGGCGCGCGTTATCCGCTGCGACTTTGAGGAGACCTTGGATGTTGCGGAGGAGGGTTTCCGTCGAGGAGATGCTCGGATCTTGGCCGGGGCCGTTGGCGTTTGCCACCGCGCTGGCCAGGGTGGAGTAGTTCAGGGCGGCTTGCTGAGAGTCACTGTGCGGTGCCGTCGACATCGGTAAGTCACCATCATCTAAATCTGAAAACAAAACAAAATCCCATTACTATCACAAATACTAAAAATAGTGGAAAAACAATTGCCACAAACTTCAATCTACCTAAATTGTATCAAAATGCTTCTATTTCTTCGTATCTATTAGATTTTGTATAATCCCACCACTAAATTACGGAATAATCGCGCTTCAAAACAAACCATGAAGATCCCAGATTAATAAATCTTTACCATTGGTAAAAACAGTAGAGAAACAATTGCCACTAACATCAATCTTCTAAAATTTCTTAAAAGACACACTAATTCTCCAAAAGAATGCACAATAATAAAAATCCAACTGCGAAATTAGATAATAATCCCACTTGAAGACAAGCCATTCACCTTTGAGAAGTTTACCATTGATAAAATAATAGAGAAACAATTGCCAAAAACCTTAATTTTGGAAATTTTTATTAAAAAAAGACTAGTTCTTCAGAATTGTTCAAAACATTAAAAATCCTACTGCGGAATTTGGAAAAATTCGCTGTTAAAAATAGCACTTTTAAAATCGAAATTTAATCTATTGAAAAAAAACTATATAAAAACAAATGCCATAAACGCCAATCTTTAAAAATTTATTCAACAAATCATTCTTTATTTATAAAGTAACAATTTTTTCAAATCCTACTGTTATATTTCACAATAATCAAACTTGAAGACAAACTTGACAAAATTCCATTTTAATAAATGTTGATCATTTGTAGATACCATAGAGAAACAATTGCCACTAACATTGCACAATATTAAAAATCCCATTGCGAAATTATGAAATAATCCCACTTTAGAATTCGAATTGAATAAATATTTCCTCTACGAAAAATCAGTAGAAAAACAAATGCTATAAACGCCAATCTTTACGAATTTATTCAATACGATATTGTTAATATATAAAATGATATTTTTTTACAAATCCTACTGTTGAATTTAAAATAATCACACTTGAAGACATCGCCGTTAGAATTGCAGTTTAATAAACGTTTAGCATTGGTAAATACAGTGAAGAAACAATTGTCACTAATATTAATATTGTATTTTTCTTAAAGAGACTAATTCTTTTGAATTGTACAAAATATTAAAAATCCCACTGCGGAATTAGAAAAAAATTACTGTTAAAACTGTCCTTTTGAAATTTCAATTTAACAAACATGTTTAATGCAAAAAAACAATATAAAAACAAATTCCATAATGCCAATCTTTCGAATTTAATTCGATAAAATATTGTTTATTAATAAAGTAACATTTTTTTTAAATCCCACTCTTGAATTTCAAAAAAATCGCACTTGAAGACAAGCCATTAAAATTCAAGTTTAATAAATGCTTGCTATTGGTAAAAACATTAGAAAAACAATTGCTACTAATATCAATCTTGCTATATTTATTCAAAAATAGACTATGTTGTCAAAATTTTGATAAATATTAGAAATCCCATCACGAAATTAGAAAATATTCGCAGTCCTAAAATTTCAATTTAATTCATACTTTCTGTTTGAAAAAACAATTGGAAAACAAATGCTATCAAAGCCAATCCTTATGAATTTATTAAATCCAACATTTCTTTATTTATAAAGTAATAGTTTTTTTAAATCCAACTCTTAATTTTTTAATCGCACTTAAAAACAAGCAAGATGAAATTTCATTTTAATAAATGTTTACTATTGAAAAACAATAGAGAAACGATTGCTACTAACATCAAAATTTACAAATTAATTCAAAAAAAGACTAGGTCTTCAAAATTATGCACAATATTAAAAATCCCATTGCGAAATTATGAAATAATCCCACTTTAAAATTCGAATTGAATAAATATTTCCTCCACGAAAAATCAATAGAAAAACAAATGCTATAAACGCCAATCTTTACGAATTTATTCAATACGATATAGTTAATATATAAAATGATTTTTTTTTACAAACCCTACTGTTGAATTTGAAATAATCACACTTGAAGACATAGCCGTTAGAATTGCAGTTTAATAAACGTTTAGCATGGGTAAAAACAGTGAAGAAACAATTGTCACTAATATTAATATTGTATATTTTTTTTAAAGAGACTAATTCTTTAGAATTATACAAAATATTAAAAATCCCACTGCGGAATTAGAAAAAATTTACTGTTAAAACTGTCCTTTTGAAATTTCAATTTAACAAACATGTTTAATGCAAAAAAAACAATATAAAAACAAATGCCACTAACGCCAATCTTTGGAAATTTATTCGATAAAACATTGTTTATTAATAAAGTAACATATTTTTAAATCCCACTCTTGAATTTTAAAAAAAATCTCACTTGAAGACAAGCCATTAAAATTCAAGTTTAATAAATGCTTGTTATTGGTAAAAACATTAGAAAAACAATTGCTACTAATATAAATCTTGCTATATATATTCAAAAATAGACTACGTTTTCAAAATTTTTGTAAATATTAATAATCCCATCACGAAATTAGAAAATATTCACAGTGCTAAAATATCAATTTAATTCATACTTTCTGTTTGAAAAAAAAACAATAGGAAAACAAATGCTATCTAAGCCAATCCTTATGAATTTATTAAATCCAACATTTCTTTATTTATAAAGTAATAGTTTTTTTAAATTCAACTCTTAATTTTCAAAATAGTCGCACTTAAAAACAAGCAAGATACAATTTCAGTATTATAAATGTTTACTATTAGCAGAAACAATAGAGGAACAATTGTCACCAACATCAAAATTTATAAATTAATTTAAAAAAAGTCTAGGTCTTTAAAATTATGCACAATATTAAAAATCCCATTGCGAAATTATGAAATAATCCCACTTTAAAATTCGAATTGAATAAATATTTCCTCTACGAAAAATCAGTAGAAAAACAAATGCTATAAACGCCAATCTTTACAAATTTATTCATTACGATATTGTTTATATATAGAGTCGTAATTTTTATCTAATCCCACTGTTGAATTTAAAATAATCACACTTGAAGACATGGCCGTTAGAATTGCATTTTAATAAACGTTTAACATTGGTAAAAACAGTGAAGAAACAATTGTCACTAATATTAATACTGTATATTTTTTTTAAAAAGACTAATTCTTTAGAATTATACAAAATATTAAAAATCCCACTGCGGAATTAGAAAAAATTTACTGTTAAAACTGTCCTTTTGAAATTGCAATTTAACAAACATGTTTAATGCAAAAAAAACAATATAAAAACAAATGCCATAAACGCTAATCTTTGGAAATTTATTCGATAAAACATTGTTTCTTAATAAAGTAACATTTTTTTTAAATCCCACTCTTGAATTAAAAAAAAATCGCACTTGAAGACAAGCCATTAAAATTCAAGTTTAATAAATGCTTGCTATTGGTAAAAACATTAGAAAAACAATTGCTACTAATATCAATATTGTTATATTTATTCAAAAATAGACTACGTTTTCAAAATTTTTGTAAATATTAATAATCCCATTACGAAATTAGAAAATATTCGCAGTCCTAAAATTTCAATTTAATTCATACTTTCTGTTTGAAAAAAAAACAATTGGAAAACAAATGCTATTCAAGCCAATCTTTATGAATTTATTAAATCCAACATTTCTTTATTTATAAAATAATAGTTTTTTAAAATCCAATTTTTAATTTTCAAAATAATCGCACTTAAAAATAGGCAAGATAAAATTTCAGTATTATAAATGTTTACTATTGGCAGAAACAATAGAGAAACGATTGCTAGTAACATCAAAATTTATAAATTAATTCAAAAAAAAAGACTAGGTCTTCAAAATTACGCACAATATTAAAAATCCCATTGCGAAATTATGAAATAATCCCACTTTAAAATTCGAATTTAATAAAAATTTTCTCTACGAAAAATCAGTAGAAAAACAAATGCTATAAACTTCAATCTTTACGAATTTATTCAATACGATATTGTTAATATATAAAATGATATTTTTTTTCAAATCCTACTGTTGAATTTGAAATAATCACACTTGAAGACATAGCCGTTAGAATTCCATTTTAATAAACGTTGAGCATTGGTAAAAACAGTGAAGAAACAATTGTCACTAATATTAATATTGTATATTTTATTTTAAAGAGACTAATTCTTTAGAATGGTAAAAAATATTAAAAATCCCTCTGCGGAATTAGAAAAGAATTACAGTTAAAACTGTCCTTTTGAAATTACAATTTAACAAACATGTTTAATGCAAAAAAAAACAATATAAAAACAAATGCCGTAAACGCCAATCTTTGGAAATTTATTCGATAAAACATTGTTTATTATTAAAATAACATTTTTTTTAAATCCCACTCTTGAATTTCAAAAAATAATCGCACTTGAAGACAAGCCATTAAAATTCAAGTTTAATAAAAGCTTGTTATTGGTAAAAACATTAGAAAAACAATTGCTACTAATATAAATCTTGCTATATTTATTCAAAAATAGACTACGTTTTCAAAATTTTGATAAATATTAAAAATCTCATCACGAAATTAGAAAATATTCGCAGTCCTAAAATTTCAATTTAATTCATACTTTCTGTTTGAAAAAAAAAATAATAGGAAAACAAATGCTATCTAAGCTAATCCTTATGAATTTATTAAATCGAACATTTCTTTATTTATAAAGTTATAGTTTTTTAAAATCCCACTCTTATTTTTTTTTAATAATCGCACTTAGAAACAAGCAAGATAAAATTTCAGTATTATAAATGTTTACTATTGGCAGAAACGCTAGAGAAACGATTGTTACTAACATCAAAATTTATAAATTAATTCAAAAAAAGACTGGGTTTTCAAAATTATGCACAATATTAAAAATCCCATTGTGAAATTATGAAATAATCCCACTTTAAAATTCGAATTGAATAAATATTTCCTCTTTGAAAAATCAGTAGAAAAACAAATGCTATAAACGCCAATCTTTACGAATTTATTCAATACGATATTGTTAATATATAAAATGATATTTTTTTTCAAATCCTACTGTTGAATTTAAAATAATCACACTTGAAGACATAGCCGTTAGAATTGCAGTTTAATAAACGTTTAGCATTGGTAAAAACAGTGAAGAAACAATTGTCACTAATATTAATATCGTATATTTTTTTAAAGAGACTAATTCTTTAGAATTGTAAAAAATATTAAAAATCCCAATGCGGAATTAGAAAAAATTTACTGTTAAAACTGTCCTTTTGAAATTGCAATTTAACAAACATGTTTAATGCAAAAAAAAATAATATAAAAACAAATGCTATAAACGCCAATCTTTGGAAATTTATTCGACAAGACATTGTTTATTAATAAAGTAACATTTTTTTTTTAAATCCCAATCTTGAATTTCAAAAAAAATCGCACTTGAAGACAAGCCATTAAAATTCAAGTTTAATAAATGCTTGTTATTGGTAAAAACATTAGAAAAACAATTGCTACTAATATCAATCGTGCTATATTTATTCAAAAATAGACTACGTTTTCAAAATTTTGATAAATATTAAAAATCCCATTACGAAATTAGAAAATATTCGCAGTCCTAAAATTTCAATTTAATTCATACTTTCTGTTTGAAAAAAACAATTGGAAAACAAATGCTATTCAAGCCAATCCTTATGAATTTATTTAATCCAACATTTCTTTATTTATAAAGTAATAGTTTTTTTAAAATCCAACTCTTAATTTTTTTAATCGCACTTAAAAACAAGCAAGATGAAATTTCATTTTAATAAATGTTTACTATTGGCAGAAACAATAGAGAAACGATTGCTACTAACATCAAAATTTATAAATTAATTCAAAAAAAGACTAGGTCTTCAAAATTATGTACAATATTAAAAATCCCATTGCGAAATTATGAAATAATCCCACTTTAAAATTCGAATTGAATAAATATTTCCTCTACGAAAAATCAGTAGAAAAACAGATGCTATAAACGCCAATCTTTACGAATTTATTCAATACGATATTGTTAATATATAAAATGATATTTTTTACAAATCCTACTGTTGAATTTAAAATAATCACACTTGAAGACATAGCCGTTAGAATTCCATTTTAATAAACGTTGAGCATTGGTAAAAACAGTGAAGAAACAATTGTCACTAATATTAATATTGTATATTTTATTTTAAAGAGACTAATTCTTTAGAATGGTAAAAAATATTAAAAATCCCTCTGCGGAATTAGAAAAGAATTACTGTTAAAACTGTCCTTTTGAAATTGCAATTTAACAAACATGTTTAATGCAAAAAAAACAATATAAAAACAAATGCCACTAACGCCAATCTTTGGAAATTTATTCGATAAAACATTGTTTATTAATAAAGTAACTATTTTTTTAAATCCCACTCTTGAATTTCAAAAAAATCGCACTTGAAGACAAGCCATTAAAATTCAAGTTTAATAAATGCTTGCTATTGGTAAAAACATTAGAAAAACAATTGCTACTAATATCAATCTTGTTATATTTATTCAAAAATAGACTACGTTTTCAAAATTTTGGTAAATATTAAAAATCCCATCACGAAATTGGAAAATATTCGCAGTCCTAAAATTTCAATTTAATTCATACTTTCTGTTTGAAAAAAACAATTGGAAAACAAATGCTATCTACGCCAATCTTCATGAATTTATTAAATCCAACATTTCTTTATTTATAAAGTAATAGTTTTTTAAAATCCAACTCTTAATTTTTTTAATCGCACTTAAAAACAAGCAAGATGAAATTTCATTTTAATAAATGTTTACTATTGGCAGAAACAATAGAGAAACGATTGCTACTAACATCAAAATTTACAAATTAATTAAAAAAAATACTAGGTCTTCAAAATTACGCTCAATATTAAAAATCCCATTGCGAAATTAAAAAATAATCCCACTTTTAAAATTCGAATTAAATAAATATTTCCTCTTCGAAAAATCAGTAGAAAAACAAATGCTATAAACGCCAATCTTTACGAATTTATTCAATACGATATTGTTAATATATAAAATGATATTTTTTTACAAATCCTACTGTTGAATTTAAAATAATCACACTTGAAGACATAGCCGTTAGAATTGGAGTTTAATAAACGTTTAGCATTGGTAAAAACAATGAAGAAACAATTGTCACTAATATTAATATTGTATATTTTTTTTTAAAAAGACTAATTCTTTAGAATTATACAAAATATTAAAAATCCCAATGCGGAATTAGAAAAAATTTACTGTTAAAACTGTCCTTTTGAAATTGCAATTTAACAAACATGTTTAATGCAAAAAAAACAATATAAAAACAAATGCCCCTAACGCCAATATTTGGAAATTTATTCGATAAAACATTGTTTATTAATAAAGTAACATGTTTTTTAAATCCCACTCTTGAATTTCAAATAAATCGCACTTGAAGACAAGCCATTAAAATTTAGGTTTAATAAATGCTTGTTAGTGGTAAAAACATTAGAAAAACAATTGCTACTAATATCAATCTTCCTATATTTATTCAAAAATAGACTACGTTTTCAAAATTTTGATAAATATTAAAAATCTTATTACGAAATTAGAAAATATTCGTTAAAATTTCAATTTAATTCATAATTTCTGTTTGAAAAAAAAACAATAGGAAAACAAATGCTATCTACGCCAATCCTTATGAATTTATTAAATCCAACATTTTTTTATTTATAAAGTAATAGTTTTTTTAAAATCCAACTCTTAATTTTTTTAATAGCACTTAAAAACAAGCAAGATGAAATTTCATTTTAATAAATGTTTGCTATTGGCAGAAACAATAGAGAAACGATTGCTACTAACATCAAAATTTACAAATTAATTCAAAAAAAGACTAGGTCTTCAAAATTATGCACAATATTAAAAATCCCATTGCGAAATTAAAAAATAATCCCACTTTAAAATTCGAATTAAATAAATATTTTCTCTACGAAAAATCAGTAGAAAAACAAATGCTATAAACGCCAATCTTTACGAATTTATTCAATACGATATTGTTAATATATAAAATGATATTTTTTTTTCAAATCCTACTGTTGAATTTGAAATAATCACACTTGAAGACATAGCCGTTAGAATTCCATTTTAATAAACGTTGAGCATTGGTAAAAACAATGAAGAAGCAATTGTCACTAATATTAATATTGTGTATTTTTTTAAACAGACTAATTCTTTAGAATTGTACAAAATATTAAAAATCCCACTGCGGAAATAGAAAAAAAATACTGTTAAAACTGTCCTTTTGAAATTGCAATTTAACAAACATGTTTAATGCAAAAAATAATATAAAAACAAATGCCACTAACGCCAATCTTTGGAAATTTATTCGATAAAACATTGTTTATTAATAAAGTAACATTTTTTTTAAATCCCACTCTTGAATTTCAAAAAAAATCGCACTTGAAGACAAGCCATTAAAATTCAAGTTTAATAAATGCTTGATATTGGTAAAGACATTAAAAAAACAATTGCTACTAATATCAATCTTGCTATATTTATTCAAAAATAGACTACGTTTTAAAAATTTTGGTAAATATTAAAAATCCCATCACGAAATTAGAAAATATTCGCAGTCCTAAAATTTCAATTCAATTCATACTTTCTGTTTGAAAAAAAAACAATAGGAAAACAAATGCTATCTAAGCCAATCCTTATGAATTTATTAAATGCAACATTTCTTTATTTATAAAGTAATAGTTTTTTTTAAAATCCAACTCTTAATTCTTTTAATCGCACTTAAAAACAAGCAAGATGAAATTTCATTTTAATAAATGTTTACTATTGGCAGAAACAATAGAGAAACGATTGCTACTAACATCAAAATTTACAAATTAATTCAAAAAAAGACTAGGTCTTCAAAATTATGCACAATATTAAAAATCCCATTGCGAAATTGTGAAATAATCCCACTTTAAAATTCGAATTGAATAAATATTTCCTCTTCGAAAAATCAGTAGAAAAGCAAATGCTATAAACGCCAATCTTTACGAATTTATTCAATACGATATTGTTAATATATAAAATGATATATTTTTTCAAATCCTACTGTTGAATTTAAAATAAACACACTTGAAGACATAGCCGTTAGAATTGCAGTTTAATAAACGTTTAGCATTGGTAAAAACAGTGAAGAAGCAATTGTCACTAATATTAATATTGTGTATTTTTTTAAACAGACTAATTCTTTAGAATTGTACAAAATATTAAAAATCCCACTGCGGAAATAGAAAAAAAATACTGTTAAAACTGTCCTTTTGAAATTGCAATTTAACAAATATGTTTAATGCAAAAAACAGTATAAAAACAAATGCCAAAAACGCCAATCTTTGGAAATTTATTCGATAAAACATTGTTTATTAATAAAGTAACATATTTTCAAATCCCACTCTTGAATTACAAAAAAAATCGCCCTTGAAGACAAGCCATTAAAATTTAGGTTTAATAAATGCTTGTTAGTGGTAAAAACATCAGAAAAACAATTGCTACTAATATCAATCTTGCTATATTTATTAAAAAATAGACTAGGTCTTCAAAATTATGAACAATATTAAAAATCCCTCTTCGGAATTAGGAAATAATCATTACAATTCGAGTTTATTTATTTGCACTGCATCGTTAATCCAAATTATTGTCGTTAAAGATGATATTAAAATACTAAATCAAGCCTCATCCATTAAATTCATCGATAATCATTTACACACGTCGAGAAATGACAGATATTTACCGGCACGTCCTTAAAATCTTGAAGTTTATCAGTCGGTGACATTTCGGACGAAGTTAATGTATTCGATTTAGATAATATCGAAAGTGCCATTTACTTTTTTGTTTATTAATTTATTATATATTTATATTTAAAAGAGATAATTTTCCCAAGACGTAAAGGAACAAATTAACGACGCATAATTCTCAGGACGCAAACATGGTAAGAGAAACACGCATAAGCAATCAAAGTTGATTTATAACTCATTATTGAAAACTTATATCATTGGTACACGGATGGTACATGGAGCCGTACTGGGTGGACACGGCCCGGTTGTTATTTACACTGTTGACAGGTATATTGGATCGGGTTTCTTGCGTCTTGAGGAAGAGATTTACGGCACGACATAACTCAAGTCTTGTTTTGGCAACCGACTAAGTCCCATACGTACGAGTCCATTTGTAGTTTAGTCGTTGGCGCGCGCCGTCCGTTCTTCTCTTCTTCTTCATCATCTTCTCTCCCGGCATCGTTAACAAACTCCCATCAAGACGTTAAGCTTACATTAAACTCCAATTTATATTTTTGCAGACCGGTCTGGACGAAGTCTAGCCTTCCATACCTCGAGGCTGGCCGGTGTGGTATCTAGCGGTCGCTCACGCACATTTATATATAGTCGAACGAGTTGTTTATTCACGTCCAGATGCAAGAACCTGCCTCACCGACTCGCCCAGGAGGTAAGTATTCCATTACAGAAATACGGAATCGGATTACCTCTTCTTTAACTGACCGCGCAAACTCTTCTACTACTACCGGTTCAAATAATTTCTAATCATATAATTAATTCTCTTCAAGTACTAAAAATAAGTCAAGACCATCTGGTCTTCACTGGATTTAACTAAATTATTATCATAATGATTAGTATTAAAATCATGTAACGGTAGTGTAATTCGTAAAATCGATTAATATTCAGAAACGATGAGAATTAATTTGCATCAGAAAACCACAAACAATTCCGATCCAATCTTCGATATTATAAGACGAACACAATCCATATTTGTCCATCAAAAACCACTCATCAGACCATAACCGATGTATCATTATATAAACGAAAATCGACGCGTAGAATTCTTTTGTTGGATTCGAGCTAATTAACCATAAATAATTTCAGGAACCGTGATAATTAAAAAAGCGAAATAATAATAAGAAGGAACGAACGAACGAACGAAGTTATAATACGAAATTGCCTTTACTAGAATCTGTCGTCGCCGGGTTTAATAAATCGTTTTCGGACACACCTTCGACCCTCCGCTCTTCGGATTCAACAGATATATACACGTATTGGCTGTTTATTTTTTTAATTGGATGCCGGCGATGACATCGGTGAAAAAAATCCATAAATACGCACCTTGATCCTTTTCGTCCTCCTCCTCCGGATCCGATATATTGTCGTCTTCCTCTTCGTCTGCGGCCGAATGCGGCGATCTCGGCGAAGGTGGTGCGTCCGGACCATCCACTTCGCTACCTGAGTGGTCGTTATCACCCAAAGAGCCGGCGCTACCACCGCCGCTCTTTGACAGGTTCAGTACTGGACTGTGGTCAGTCGGTGAAGCTGCAACAAAGGAATCTGAAATTAAAATCAGAAAAGAAAAATCACACACAAAACTAAATATTAATTAACAGAAAGTGTTTTCTTTAATTTTAATAAAAAAACCACAACTCTACTAGAGATTAGATACTACGTTACCTCTGCGTTAAATAAAGATATACTTGATCTCTATGGTTAATAGTATGACACTTTATCTTGACGATAGATAAAGATAGTATTTTACCTTCACTGATAAAACAAAAAAATTTCAGAACAGCTGCATGAACTCTGCCCAGCTTCACGTTTTGTATAATTTTTGTGTATATTCATGTGGAAAAGAAGCTAAAGACTAATAAACATAAACATTCTATCATAATAAGTATTACTGATGAATTTATATTTTTAAAACACTCGTTTATATTATGCAAAAACTTGAGAATAGGATTCTGGACAACCACCCTACATAAATTTGAACTGTAACCTTTAACCTTATAAAAGCACCTTTCTCCACCATAAACCTCTAACCTTCCCTCTCATCAGTTAATCATACACGATTAGATAGTGGACTCCATATATTTTTTTAAACTGTAACTTTTTCATATTTTTCATCAAAAAGTTTTTTAGAAACTGGGTAGAGAAGTTTTTTACCAATTTCAAAAACTAAGAACAGCAATTTTTCTCTCCAATTTCTAAAGTTTTCATTTTGTAATACTTTCCTTCAAACATTCTAATATTATCCAGTAATTTCCTATCAAAATTTCTGAAGCCTTTAAAGTTGATTTCTTTTAAATTTAGAGAGTTCGAAAATTTTTTCTAGTTTAAATTCCAGACTTCTAGGATTTTTCAGCACACCTTACCTTATTCTGCCAAATATTCTTCAAATATTTCAAAGTTTTGTAGCATCTCTTGCCTTATTTAATCAAAATTTTATTCAATAATTTCTACGCAATTTCTAAAGCAACTTCAAAGCAAAAAAAAAACGGGTCAATTCAGTGCGATTGTTTAGGAAATTAGCAAGGGTTGCTTTCTAATTTTTACTTGTACATGTAGAGGAATGTGTTTTTATTCAATTTTAATAATTTCAAGCGTGTGGCAATTGTTTTTCTATTATTTTCAAGCGCTTGAACGCGAAAGCAACTTTAAATCAAAAAACGCGTTTATTCAGTGCGAATATTTTGGAAATTAACGAGGGTTGTTTCCTAATTTTTACGTATGCGTACGGAAGAATGTATTTTCATTAAATTTTAATAATTTCAAGTGTGTCGCAATTGTTTTTCTATTATTTTGAAGCGCTTGAACGCGAAAGAAACTTTAATAAAAAAAAACGCGTTAATTCAGTGCGAATATTTTGGAAATTAAAGAGGGTTGTGTTCTAATTTTTATTTGTACGAATGAAGGAATGTGTTTTTAGTAAATTTAAATATTTCCAAGCGTGTGGCAGTTGTTTTTTCTATTATTTTCAAGCGTTTGACCGCGAAAGCAACTTTAAATCAAAAAACGCTTTCATTCAGTGCAAATATTTTGGAAATCAACGGTGGTTATTTTCTAATTTTTACTTGTACGTGCGGATAAATGTATTTTGAATATATTTTAATAATTTTAAGCGTGTGGCAATTGTTTTCCTATTATTTCAAGCGCTCGAACGCAAAGCGACTTTAAATCAAAAAAACGCGTTAATTCAGTGCGATTATTTTGGAAATTAGCGAGGGTTGTTTTATAATGTTTACACGTGCGTGCGGATAAATGTATTCTGATTTAATTTTAATAATTTTAAGCGTGTGGCATTATTATTATTTTCAAGCGTTTGACCGCGAAAGCAACTTTAAATCAAAAAACGCGTTAATTCAGTGCGATTATTCTGAAAATTGGCGAGGGTTGTTTTCTAATTTTTGCGTGTACGTACGGAGGAATGTTTCTGATTAAATTTTAATAATTTCAAGCGTGTGGCAATTGTTTCTTTTATTATTTTCAAGCGTTTGACCGCGAAAGCAACTTTAAATCAAAAAACTCTTTAATTCAGTGCAAATATTTTGGAAATTAGCAAGGGTTGTTTTTTTAATTTTTACGCATGCATACGGAGGAATGTATTTTGATTAAATTTTAAGCGCGTGTCAATTGTTTTTTTACTATTTCAAGCGCTCGAACGCAAAAATCAAAAAACGCGTTAATTCATTGCGATTATTCTGAAAATTGGAGAGGGTTGTTTTCTAATTTTTACGTGTACGTACGGAGGAATGTATTCTGATTAAATTTTAATAATTTCAAGCGTGTGGCAATTGTTTTTCTATTATTTTCAAGCGCTTGAACGCGAAAGCAACTTTAAATCAAAAAACGCGTTAATTCAATGCGATTATTTTGAAAATTAGCAAGGGTTGTTTTCTAATTTTTACGTGTGCATACGGAGGAATGTATTTTGATTAAATTTTAAGCGCGTGTCAATTGTTTTTTTACTATTTCAAGCGCTCGAACGCAAAAATCAAAAAACGCGTTAATTCATTGCGATTATTTTGAAAATTAACGAGGGTTGTTTTCTAATTTTTACGTGTACGTACGACGGAATGTATTCTGATTAAATTTTAATAATTTCAAGCGTGTGGCAATTGTTTTTCTATTATTTTCAAGCATTTTAACGCGAAAGCAACTTTAAATCAAAAAACGCGTTAATTCAGTGCGATTAATTTGAAAATTGACGAGGGTTGTTTTCTTATTTTTACGTATACGTACGGAGGAATGTATTCTGATTAAATTTTAATAATTTCAAGCGCGTGGCAATTGTTTTTCTATTATTTTCAAGCGTTTGAACGCGAAAGCAACTTTAAATCAAAAAACGCGTTAATTCAGTGCGATTATTCTGAAAATTGGCGAGGGTTGTTTTCTAATTTTTACGTGTATGTACGGAGGAATATATTCTGATTAAATTTTAATAATTTCAAGCGTGTGGCATTTGTTTTTCTATTATTTTCAAGCATTTGAACGCGAAAGCAACTTTAAATCAAAGAAAGCGTTAATTCAGTGCGATATTTTGGAAATTAGCAAGGGTTGTTTTCTAATTTTTACGTGTGCATGCGGAGGAATGTATTTTGATTAAATTTTAATAATTTCAAGCGTGTGGCAATTGTTTTTCTATTATTTTCAAGCGTTTGAACGCAAAAGCAACTTTAAATCAAAAAACGCGTTTATTCAGTGCGATTATTTTGAAAATTGGCGAGGGTTGTTTTCTAATTTTTACGTGTGCATACGGAGGAATGTATTTTGATTAAATTTTAATAATTTCAAGATTGTGGCCTTTGTTTTTATTATTTTCAAGCGTTTGAACGCGAAAGAAACTTTAAATCAAAAAACGCGTTAATTCAGTGCGAATATTTTGGAAATTAAAGAGGGTTGTTTTCTAATTTTTACATATGCATACGAAGGAATGTATTTTGAATTAATTTTAATAATTTTAAGCGTGTGGCAATTGTTTTTCTATTATTTTCAAGCGTTTTAACGCGAAATCAACTTTAAATCATAAGAGCGTACATTCAGTGCGATTATTTTGAAAATTGGCAAGGGTTGTTTTCTAATTTTTACGTGTACGTACGGAGGAATGTATTTTGATTAAATTTTAATAATTTCAAGCGTGTGGCAATTGTTTTTCTATTATTTTGAAGCGCTCAAACGCAAAGCGACTTTAAATTAAAAAACGCGTTAATTCAGTGCGAATATTTTGGAAATTAAAGAGGGTTGTTTTCTAATTTTTACTTTTACGAATGAAGGAATGTGTTTTTAGTAAATTTTAATATTTCCAAGCGTGTGGCAATTGTTTTTCTATTATTTTCAAGCGTTTGAACGCGAAAGCAACTTTAAATCAAAAAACGCGTTAATTCAGTGCGATTATTTTGAACATTGGCGAAGGTTGTTTTCTAATTTTTACGTGTACGTACGGAGGAATGTATTCTGATTAAGTTTTAATAATTTCAAGCGTGTGGCAATTGTTTTTCTATTATTTTCAAGCGTTTGAACGCGAAAGAAACTTTAAATCAAAAAGTCGCGTTAATTCAGTGCGAATATTTTGGAAATTAAAGAGGGTTGTTTTTTAATTTTTACTTGTACGAATGAAGGAATGTGTTTTTAGTAAATTTTAATATTTCCAAGCGTGTGGCAATTGTTTTTCTATTATTTTCAAGCGTTCGAACGCAAAAGCAACTTTAAATCAAAAACGCTTTAATTTAGTGCAATTATTTTTGAAATTAACGAGGGTTGTTTTCTAATTTTTTCGTGTGCGTTCGTAGAAATTAATTTTGAATATATTTTAATAATTTCAAGCGTGTGGCAATTGTTTTTCTACTATTTCAAGCGCTTGAACGCGAAAGCAATTTTAAATCATAAGCGCGTTTTTTCAGTGCGATTATTTTGGACATTAGCAAGGGTTGTTTTCTAAATTTTATATGTGCGTGCAGAAGAATTTATTGTGATTAAATTTTAAAAATTTCAGGCATGTGACAATTGTTTTCTTTACTATTTTTAAGCGCTTGAACGCGAAAGATATTTGAAATCAAAAGCGCGTTAATTCAGTGCGATTATTTTGGAAATTAGCGAGGGTTGTTTTCTAATTTGTACCTGTGCGTACGGAGAAAAGTATTTTGATTAAATTTTAATAATTTCAAGCGTGTGGAAATTGAAGCATGAACGCGAAAGCAATTTACCAATTTAAAAGAATTTTCTTTGAAAGTTCTTGGTTTCTTAAGCAATTTTTAGTCTGTTTTGGTTTTCTTTAAAAACTCTAGTATTTCCAGAAATTTTGCTTCTGAATTAAGAAATCAGAAGTTTTTTCTTCTTTTAAATAGTGAATGTTTTTAAAGGATTTCTATTTCCATATTGTGTGGACTTTTTAGGAAGTTTCTAAAATTTTATAGTAATTTCTCCTTTACATTTCTACAATTTCATTGGTTTCTTAAGCAATTTGGTTTGGGCTTTCTTTAGAATTCTAGTATTTCGAGAAATTTTGCTTCTCAATTAAGAAATCAGAAATTTTTTTGTGAATGTTTTTAAAGGATTTTTATTTCCATATTGTGTGGATTTTCTTCGAGGTTTCTAAAATTTTAAAGTAATTTCACTTCTACATTTCTACAAATAAAAAGCAATATTCCGCCCTTTTTGATCAATATTTTCCAGCAATCTTTCTTATATCTCTTGAATTTTCAAAATTTTCTTCTTCTTAAAAATTACAAGGATTTTCTTTGATAAATGCAAAATTTTCCAGATATCTAAAATTTCTGTATTACTTATTATTATTTAATTTCTAGCACTTTTCAGCACTTGTTTTTCTTATCAAATTGCGAGGTCTTCTTTGGAGGGTTATAAATTTGTTTCAAATTTTCTAGCATTTTTCAGCACTTTTTTCTTTCAACAAAGAAAGAAATTTCTAGAATTTTCTATGCTATTACCTCAATTGATAAAACTTATTTTTAAAGTCATTTTGCTTTCCAATTTATTCTACCAAATTTTCTACCTTTACTTTTAGAATTTTTCTCTCCTAATTTTCAGAATTTTAAATTATTATCATTTTCAAATTGTTAATAATTTCATGGAGGTTTCTATTAATGTTAAGAGTTTTCTAGCATCTCTAACAACATTTTGACAATTATTTCTTTGAACAAGCTAGCGAATTATCAATTTAAAAAATTCTTCAGCAAATTCTCTATAAGATTTCTAATATTTTCTAGCAACGCTGACCTAGAAATTATAAATTCTGTGAGTTTGAAAACAGGGAAGAGAAATTGCCTTCTCAATATCTAATTTAAAATGTGAGGCCTTAAACATTGGTGGAAAATTATAAAACTCTCTTGGAAACAGGGTAGAGAAATTGCCTTACCAATTTCCAATTCAAAATTTGAGACGTAAAACGTTTCTGAAAAATTGTAAAACTCTCTTGGAATTTAGGAAAGTAGTTCCTCTTTCCTGTTTTCAAAAGGGTTTTATAATTTTTCAGCAATGTTTCACGCCCCAAGTTTTAAATTTGTTGTACTATTTCTAGATTGAAGATTTTTATTAGAGGGTTAGAAAATATATCATTGATTACTTTTTTTAAGGCTTTCCAAGAATGTAAAGATACAAGTGATGAAGAAACTAAATCAAAAATAAGTTATTGACGATACATAACTTATTGTTGATTTAGTTTCTTCATCATTTGTATCTTAACATTTTTGCAACTATTTGTGGAAGAGAAATAACTTCAGAGAAATCAATCAAGTAAAATCTGATTAATTTTTTGCAAAGGCAAGCTTTTTAGAGGTGAATGTATACGAAGGATGGGTGGGTGGCCTCTAATCTTCAATCCATCCCGTTGATAATGTACAAAAATTTGTGCAGAAATGTTTTTTAATCAATTTGATAAATATTACTTTTCTTTCTGCTTTTTGGATGACTCTGCAGCCCAATTCAGGCCCTGATCGCCTGGATGGATATTATGATCAAAAAATATCCAAACAAATTAAATCCAGAATGCATCACCATCTTCAACTGCAGTAACTAAAAATGTTGACCTAGGTACCAACAATACTCTAATTAATACTGAAATGTCAGGTGACCAAGAATGAACAACACCAAGAATTCGTACCTTAGATAATGCAGTTACTTCTAAAATTATATTATCTTTACTTACATACACTATTTTCTCAGTAACAGTTGCTGAGTCTACAAGAACTAGTTGTTTATTAAATTGAACTAGATCACAGCAAAATAATGAAATTGCAGTATTAGAATCGATTATTTTAAAAAGAGAAAACAATGTTATCTTTTCTCTTTTAAAAGTGGTCTATTCTAATACTGAAATTTTATTATTTTGCTGTGATCTAGTTGAAATTGATAGTTTTGATCAAGACTGCAAGTGTACTATTGTTGGGTAAAAGACTTCAACAATAAAGCGAATATCTTCAAAAACAGATATAAGTATATTGATCCGTATATAAATATAGTTGGTATGATCAAATGGTTGAAGGGTGGGTTCGAGGCCACCCACCCACCCTACATATTTCATGTACTTTAAACTAAAACAGTGTATTATCATTTACTCAATTCAAATATTTTGATTTAATTCCGAAAATTAAAAGTCGTTTTTGTAGCAAAAGCAAAAACAAATATGTGTAAATTAGTTATGATCTAAAGTTTGGAGGGTGGGTCCGAGGACACCCACCCACCCTACATATTTTATTTCCTTAAAGATAAAATAGTGTATTATTATAAAGAATTTACTTAGTCCAAATAATTTGATTTAGTTTTGAAAACCAAAAGTTCTCAGCAAAAGGAAAAAAAAATACGTACGTGTAGAATAAGTGGGTGGTCTTGAACCTACAATCCAAACAGAATTCAGTGAATGCGTTCAAAACCACCCATTCATTTTTATATTGAATTTACTTTAATATTAATTGTCTCAGTAGACGACGGTGCAAAAAAATTACTTGAAGCCAAAATTCTCTAGTAAAATTTGATTACATTTTTGCAAAGGAAAGCTTTGTTAAAGGTGAATTTATACGAAGGATGGGTGGGTGGTTTCTAATCTTCAATCTGATAAGTTGATAATATACAAGATTTGTGCAGAAATGTTTTGTAATCAATTAAATAACTTACAACTGAATTTTGTTTCTTGGTACAATTCAATTTTTAGAAAATTACTTTGTTAAGATCAAATGGTTGAAGGGTGGGTCCGAGGACACCCACCCACCCTACATTTTTCATTTACTGCAAGCTAAAATAGTGTACTATTATGAAAAATTTACTCAGTCCAAATATTTTAATTGAGTTCTGAAAACCAAAAGTTCTCTTTGCAGCAAAAGCAAAAGAAAAAATACATGTATAGAATAAGTGGGTGGTCTTTAACCTATAATCTAAACAGTGTTCAGTAAAAAAATTATTTGAAGCCAAAATTCACTAGTAAAATCTGATTACATTTTTGCAAAGGAAATGTGAATTTATACGAGGGATGGGTGGGTGGTTTCTAATCTTCGATCTAATCAGTTGATAATATGCAAGAGTTGTGCAGAAATGTTTTTAATCAATTAAATATTTTGCAACTTAATTTCGTTTCTTGGTACAATTATTTTTCTAAAATTAGTTAGTAGGGTTAAATGGTTGGAGGGTGGGTTCGAAGCCACCCACCCACCCTACATATTTAATGTACTTTAAGCTAAAACAGTGTTTTATCATGAAGAATATACTCAGCTCAAATATTTTGATTTAATTATGAAAACTAATAGTCCTCTTTGTAGCGGAAGCAAAAAAAAATATGTGTAGATTAGGTGGGTGGCCTTTAACCTACAATTCGAACCTTGTTTAGTGGGTAGATTTAGGGCCACCCATCCGCTTAAATATTTAATTTACTTCAAGATAAAATTCTTCATTAAAATTGTTTTTTTTTTTTGTAAATAAACGGCTGTATTTAAAGGTAAATTTATACGTAGGATGGGTGGGTGGCTTTAACCTACAAATAATTTTGTTGATAATGTACAAAGTTTCTGTAGAGATGTTTGTTAATCAATTAATTAATTTAATATTAAATTATGTTCCTTGGTACAATTATTTTTTTAGAAAATTACTTAGTTATGATTAAATGGTTGGAGGGTGGGTCTGAGGACACCCACCCACCCTACATATATAATTTACTTGAAACTAAAATAGTGTTTTATTATGAAGAATTTACTCAGCCCAAATATTTTGATTTAATTTTGAAAACCAAAAGTTCTCTTTGCAGCAAAAGCGAAAAAAAATACATGTAGAATTTAGTGGATGGTCTTTAACCTACAATCCAAACAATTTTCAGTGGATGGGTTCAAGGCCACTTATCTACTTTTATATTGAATTTACTTTAATGCCCTCAGTAGTTGCAAAAAAATTACTTGAAGCCAAAATTCTCCAGCAAAATCTGGTTAATTTTTTGGAAAGGAAAGTTTGTTTAGAGGTTAATTTATATAAAAGATGGGTGGGTGGCTTTTAATCTTCAATCCATTTATTTAATTATATACAAGATTGCTGCTGAAATATTTGTTTTTCAATTAAATCATTTACAACTAAACAATTATTTTTTTGTAACTAACTTTGTTTTAATTTAATGGTTGGAGGGTGGGTACGAGGCCACCCACCCACCCCACATATTTATATTATTCAAAGCTTAAACACTGTATTGTTGTAAAGAATTAATTCAAATCAAATGCTTTGATTTAGTTTTGAAAACCAAAAATCATGTTTTAAGCTGATGTAAAAATTATATATGTAGGGTGGGTTAGTCTTTTATATGTATGATGGATTCAAAACTACCCAAATAATCTACATATTAAAATTACTTCAAGCTAAACCAGATTGTATACCTGTAGTCTAATTAGATGATAATAATTTTATTATTTAAAAAATTAATTTGTTTTCGTTGTTGTTTTTTTTTTAAATGAAAGGAATCGCTTTCCTCCTCCAGTCTGACCATCTAACCATCTGAATAAAACGCTGAGCCGTTAATTTGGACGATTTATGGGTGGCGCAGTAAATGATATAAAATGCTACACGAGACGGATTAATAGTCGGCAATACATCTGGACCCCTAGAATTTCGGTGGATGAAGTCGAAAAGGTCTGGAAAGAGAGAGAGAGAGAGAGAGAGAGAGACGGCGAGGGGCGGCTTTCGTTTCAATTTCTGCATATGCGTGTTTAATTGTGATCCCCCCGCGTCGTTATTTATCGTCCGGCCAGATTGGTTCGTTGTTTCGTGTTACGTTTCCAGCTCGAAATCCCCATTTTACAGCCATTAATTAACCCTAGAGTGATAGTTAACTTTTTATTCGCATCCCGGGATGTGCACCGTTTTTTATTGTGTATATTCACATCGGATGTATATGTTTACTTTTTGAATGAAGTCGTAAAAATGTTCTTGTTTCAATCAAAAGATTAAAATTTTATTAGGTAAAAAATATCCACTTTAATTTTATTGTGTGTAATTCACCCTTTAATTAGTAAAACTCGCACAATATAAACAATAATGATAACATACTTTTATATTTTTTATATAATTATTTAATAAACTTTTAGTAAGTAAACAGTTATATTGTCAATGTAAGAAGCTTCTACTTCGTTATACCTGTTTAAATAATTAATAAAACAGTTAAATACTTTTATTTGTAGTTTTTAAAGATTGCTAATTATTATATTACTTTACTTAAATGATTTTGTACTTACCAGGTCTGGGGCTGAGATCTCTGACTTTTTGGTCGAGGGGCAGCGGCCTGTCTGGGTCTCCCCTTTCTTCCCTTAA
Organism: Ontholestes murinus; assembly: GCA_963969525.1. Classification (NCBI taxonomy): domain Eukaryota; kingdom Metazoa; phylum Arthropoda; class Insecta; order Coleoptera; family Staphylinidae; genus Ontholestes; species Ontholestes murinus. The sequence continues at coordinate 63,745,241 of OZ018395.1, read as the reverse complement.
CCTGCAACGGCAAATAAAAATGCAAATTAGCCACAGCACCACTGACAAAACGTGCGTAAGTGATGAATCGACTTCGCTAGCAATTTTAGCGTATCCATTAAATATGCATTACGTTTTTGGAACGACGCGCAATCTGGACTTTACATCGTATCGTACGTTTTCTAGAAATTCGGAACATCTGCTCAATTAGAAAAACGCATCCGTTTTAATTAGACCGTCATCATCAGGGGGGCTACGGCGACGTAAGACCGAGGGATTGCGCTTAGGGACCCTCTCCCCGTTAATAGACGTTTCTTCACGGGGGGGCGCATCGTACAGACCTTCGTTTATATATTTATTAAAAAAAAAATGATTTCATTCACAGATATGAAAGACTGGATTAGATATCGTCATCTTTATGCAACAGTAAAAATATATAATTTAATTATTCAGTTGCTAAAATTAAAGTTTTCAAGCTAATAAAGAAATTTATTAATTCCTTCCTTAGAGAATTTAAGATACTTCCAGCATACAACTTTATTGAGTTGCTTAATCTGATCGAATCGAAATCTGAAATTAATTTTATTCATTGCTTTATTAAAGTGATAAATTCCGTAATAATATCATTCAAAATGATCCTGCTGAAGAACATCTCGCAGATGTTAACACCGTCATATCTTTAAGTGCGATCCTTTGTATTGCCGGTTGTCATCAAATAATGAATCCTGGGTTGGTATTGTGCCGGTGGCGGCCGAGGATAAGAATCTATTTAGTGCCCTAAGTGCTAATATAGTTCTGAATCCAATTAACCAGTGTGACTCGCCACTGTTCTGTTAAATTAGGTGCCATTTCTAAGCTAATTCACCTTACTCGGAATTAAACGCCACGTCTTCTTACCGTATTAAATTACCAGGGGATATAATTATTCGGGCCCGGAGGATTGGCGAGGCGTAGGAGGTGGAGAAGGACGGAGGGGGTGGTAGCAGTACGGGGGTCAGATGACCTTTTTATTGTGAATCCCTCCACTGCAAGAAAATGAATCGTCTCCGTGACGTAATCATTACGAAACGACTAATTTAAATTAATTAAGACAATAATTGTTTTCAGGAATATGTATAAATAATTTGAATTATCTTTATAAATATCTAGTATAAGTCGTATTGTAGTTTTTGAGTTAAATAAAGTTTAAAAAGTTTGTTTGGTTGAAATTAGAAATATTGGTGTTTAAAAACAGCAAAGCAGCATTTACAAAATAGTGTCTTTATTCTTAAACTATTTCCCTTCTTTCTTTTCAACAAAATTGATTGACTGATTTGATTTGATTTAATGATTTCACTTTACATGTTCACTTAAAAAAATGTTTTATTTGAAGACTGGAAGCAACTGCGCCAAAACAAATCAAAACTGGCAAATAAATGTTGTTTAAAAAGAAACAACATCTAAATATATTATTGTCGCACTGGTTAGAGGGTGGGATTATTTTTTGTTTACTTTTTTAAAATATAATTCTTCACCTAGCTTAACATTTAAACTATCGCAACGCAATATTAATTGTCTTAGCGTACTCTTGACCTACCCCAATACATTCCTTATTGTCCACTTGTCTAGACCGAGTATAATACTAGCGTACTCTTGACCTACCTCAACTACGTGCATGTTAAGGTAGGTCAAGAGTACGCTAGTTGCCTTAAGGTTGAGGTAGGTCGCGATTCACCTCAATATATATTATATTGTTATATATTTTTAATCTTTATAATTAAAACAAATGTGGATTTAGTATAAACACATCATTAACGCCAATTTAGATTAAAGTTAAAGAGTATATGTAGGGTGGCCACTATCCCACCCTCCAATTACTTAAATATAAACGAATTTTTGGCTTATTTTTAATGCATAAACTAAATAAATTCAAGATTTTCTAACTATATTGGCTAATAATTCGAAAAACACGAAAACATTTCGTAAACCTACAACAACTAGCTATTTTAACAATTTTATATCGGGATAGTACTATTTTAACGTTAAGGAATTGGAGGGTGGGATAGTGGAAACCCACCCACCGTACACATATATTTTTTAAACTCATTCTAGAAATATTAAATGAAATTTCTAAAATTACAAACTGAAGTGAGAATTTTAGTTGAAATAATCATAAACTTTGTTTAATAATAAGTATTAATGTATATGTAGGGTGGGTGGGTGTTAAATAACTCACCCTTCATTTCATTAACTGTTAGCAAACAATTGCTCTAAAAGTTACTAAGCAGAATGAAAAAAAAAATATCCAAAAACTGATTTAACGTTTTAATGCAGTCATAAATAAATCAAAATTTTAGAGGAGGGGGAGGAATAGAAAACACCCACCCATCCTATATAAATATTTATAATTTATTTCATAGGTTATGGTTTTGTTTCTTTTTAGCTTTAAACAAAACTTTGAATTTTTGTTTAAAAATATTATAATATAATCACTAGTTTAGCTTAAATATGAAATGTATATGTATGGTGGGTGGGTGGCCACTATCCTACCCTCTAGTTACTTAAACATACAAAACATTTTGAAGGAATTGAAGACACCCACCCACTTACATATATATTTTTTTTTATTTATTTCATCCAAAAAATGATTTATCTCTTTGATGCATTCATATTTCTCAGAGGTTTTAAGATTTTAAACGGTTGGTGGGGGGGGGGTGTATTAATAGAAGACACCCACCCATCCTACAAATATATTTTTCAATTATTTCAAGGTAATAGTGTTGATTTTTTTTTCAAGAAATAAAGTTTGTTTTTGGTTTAAAAAATTATAATCACTATTTTGGCTTCAATTTTAAATATATATGTAGGGTGGGTGGGTGGCCACTATCCCACCCTCCAGTTACTTAAACATACACAAAGTTTTGAATTAATTTTTAATGTATAAACTAAATAATTTCACGATTATTTAATTATTTTCGTTATTCTGTATAATTTATATCAAAATAGTACTATTCAATATCAAAGAATTGTAGGGTGAAATAGTAGACACCCACCTACCCTACATAAAGATTTTAAACTCAGTCTAGAAATATTAACTGAGATTTTTAAAATTACAAACTGAAGTGAAACTTTTAGTTGAAATAATCATAAACTTTGTTTTTTAATAAATATTAAGGTATATGTAGGGTGGGTGGGTATTACCTAACTCACCCTTAAAATCATTAATCGTTAGCAAGCAAACAACTCTTCTAATAACAGTTATTAAACAGAACAAAAAAATTATCCAAAAAATGATTTATCTCTTTGATGCATTCATATTTCTAAGAGATTTTAAGATTTTAAACGGTTGGTGGGGGGGGGGTGTATTAATAGAAGACACCCACCCATCTTACAAATATATTTTTCAATTATTTCAAGGTAATAGTGTTGATTTTTTTTTTCAAGAAATAAAGTTTGTTTTTGGTTTAAAAAATTATAATCACTATTTTGGCTGCAATTTTAAATATATATGTAGGGTGGGTGGGTGGCCACTATCCCACCCTCCAGTTACTTAAACATACACAAAGTTTTGACTTAATTTTTAATGCATCAATTAAATAAATTCATGATTTTTTAATTATTTTCGTTATTCTGTATAATTTATATCAAAATAGTACTATTCAATATCAAAGAATTGTAGGGTGAAATAGTAGACACCCACCTACCCTACATAAAGATTTTAAACTCATTCTAGAAATATTAACTGAGATTTTTAAAATTACAAACTGAAGTGAGAATTTTTTTTGAAATATTCATAAACTTTGTTTTTTTAATATACATTAAGGTTTATGTAGGGTGGGTGGGTATTACCTAATTCACCCTTAAAATCATTAATCGTTAGCAAGCAAACAACTGTGCTAATAACAGTTATTAAACAGAACGAAAAAATTATCCAAAAAATGATTTATCTCTTTGATGCATTCATATTTCTCAGAGGTTTTAAGATTTTAATCGGTTGGTGGAGGTGGGGAGATATTAATAGAAAACACCCACCCATCCTACAAATATTTTTTTAATTTATTTTATTGGTAATAATGTTGATTTTATTTTCTTGAAAAAGAGTTTGTTTTTTTTTGGTTTAAAAATATTATAATCACTATTTCGGCAACAATTTTAAATATATATGTAGGGTGGGTGGGTGGCCACTATCCCACCCTCCAGTTACTTAAACATACACAAAGTTTTGAATTAATTCTTAATGTATAAACTAAATAATTTCACGATTATTTAATTATTTTCGTTATTCTGTATAATTTATATCAAAATAGTACTATTCAATATCAAAGAATTAGAGGGTGAAATAGTAGACACCCACCTACCCTACATACATTTTTTTAACTCATTCTAGAAATATTAACTGAGATTTCTAAAATTACAAACTGAAGTGAAAATTTTAGTTGAAATATTCATAAACTTTGTTTTTTTAATATACATTAAGGTTTATGTAGGGTGGGTGGGTATTACCTAATTCACCCTTAAAAACATTAATCGTTAGCAAGCAAACAACTGTGCTAATAACAGTTATTAAACAAAACGAAAAAATTATCCAAAAAATTATTTATCTCTTTGATGCATTCATATTTCTCATAGGTTTTAAGATTTTAAGCGGTTAGTTGAGGTGGGGAGGTATTAATAGAAAACACCCACCCATCCTACAAATATTTTTTTAATTTATTTCATTGGTAATAGTGTTGATTTTTTTTTTTTTTTGAAAAAAGTGTGTTTTTTTGGTTTAAAAATATTATAATCACTATTTTGGCTTCAATTTTAAATATATATGTAGGGTGGGTGGGTGGCCACTATCCCACCCTTAAGTTACTTAAACATACACAAAGTTTTGACTTAATTTTTAATGCATAAACTAAATAATTTCACGATTTTTTAATTATTTTCGTTATTCTGTATAATTTATATCAAAATAGTACAATTCAATATCAAAGAATTAGAGGGTGAAATAGTAGACACCCACTCACCCTATATGATTTTTTTTAAATCATTCTACAAATATTAACTGAGATTTTTAAAATTACAAAATGAAGTGAGAATTTTAGTTAAAATAATCATAAACTTTGTTTTATAATAAATATCAAGGTATATGTAGGGTGGGTGGATATTACCTAACTCACCCTTAAATTCATTAATCGTTAGCAAGCAAACAACTATTCTAATAACAGTTATTAAACAGAACAAAAAAATTATCCCAAAAATGATTTATCTCTTTGATGCATTTGTATTTCTCACAGGTTTTAAGATTTTAAAAGGTTAGTGGGGGTGGGGGGTGTATTAATAGAAGACACCCACTCATCCTACAAATATATTTTTAATATATTTCATTGGTAATAGTGTTGATTTTTCTTTCTTCAAAAAAATTGTTTTTTTTGTTTAAAAATATTATAATGACTATTTTGGCTTCAATTTTAAATATATATGTAGGGTGGGTGGCCACTATCCCACCCTCTAGTTACTTAAACATACACAATGTTTTGACTTAATTTTTAATGCATCAATTAAATAAATTCATGATTTTTTAATTATTTTCGTTATTCTGTATAATTTATATCAAAATAGTACTAATCAACGTCAAAGAATTGTAGGGTCAAATAGTAGACACCCACCCACCCTACATAATTTTTATTAAATCATTCTAGAAATATTAACTGAGATTTTTAAAATTACAAACTGAAGTGAAACTTTTAGTTGAAATAATCATAAACTTTGTTTTATAATAAATATCAAGGTATATGTAGGGTGGGTGGGTATTACTTAACTCACCCTTAAATTCATTAATCGTTAGCAAAAAACAACTCTTCTAATAACAATTATTAAACAGAACGAAAAAATAATCCGAAAAATGATTTATCTCTTTGATGCATTCATATTTCTTAGAGGTTTTAAGATTTTAAAAGTTTGTTGGGGAGGGGGTGTATTAATAGAAGACACCCACATATCCTACAAATATATTTTTAATATATTTCATTGGTAATAGTGTTGATTTTTTTTTTCTTCAAAAAAATTTGTTTTTTTTGGTTTAAAAATATTATAATCACTATTTTGGCTTCAATTTTAAATATATATGTAGGGTGGGTGGGTGGCCACTATCCCACCCTCCAGTTACTTAAACATACACAAAGTTTTGAATTAATGTTTAATGCATAAACTAAATAAATTCACGATGAATAAATTATTTTCGTTATTCTGTATAATTTATATCAGAATCGCACATTTTTATATGCCAAGGGATTGGAGGGTGAGATAGTGGACACCCACTTACTCTACATACATGTTTTAATGCATAAACTAAATAAATTCCTAACACTAAAAATAAATTCATCATTTTTATTTATTTTGCTTACTTTGTGTAATTTATATCAGAAACGTTTTTTTTTATTTTAAAGAATTGAAGGGTGAAATAGTGGACACCCACCCACCCTACATACATTTTTAAAAATCATTATAAAACTAGCTTTATGAATTTTTAAAAATTAAAAAATACCTCGTGAAAGTAAGTTGAAATAATCATAAACTTCTTTTCAATATAAGTATTAAGATGTATGTAGGGTGGGTGGGTGTTACGTATCTCATATGTCCTTTAAAGTTAAATAATTAGAAGGTGATATAGTGGCCACACACCCATCCTATATACATTTTGTTTTAAACTCGTTCTAGAAATATATTTTTGATTTTTTTAAATCTACAAAGTAACACTAGAAATTAAAAATATTCATAATAATACTTGGTTTTAATGTAAGTATCAAGGTATATCTAGGGGTGGGTGGATGTTATTATTATTTCCCCCACCTTCTTCTATTAATAGAAGACACCCACTCATCCTACAAATATATTTTTAATTTATTTCATTGGTAATAGTGTTGATTTTTTTTTTTCTTGAAAGAAAGTTGTTTTTTTTTTTGGTTTAAAAATATTATAATCACTATTTTGGCTTCAATTTTAAATATATATGTAGGGTGGGTGGGTGGCCACTATCCCACCCTCCAGTTACTTAAACATACACAAAGTTTTGACTTAATTTTTAATGCATCAATTAAATAAATTCATGATTATTTAATTATTTTCGTTATTCTGTATAATTTATATCAGGATAGCATTTTTTTATATCAAGGAAATGGAGGGTGAGATAGTGGATACCCACCCACTCTACATACATGTTTTAATGCATAAACTAAATAAATTCCTAACACTAAAAATAAATTCATCATTTTTATTTATTTTGCTTACTTTATATCAGAAACGTTTTTTTTTATTTTAAAGAATTGAAGGGTGAAATAGTGGGTGGGTACCCTACATACATTTTTAATACTCATTATAAAACTTTATGAATTTTTAAAAATTAAAAAATACCTCGTGAAAGTAAGTTGAAATAATCATAAACTTCTTTTCAATATAAGTATTAAGATGTATGTAGGGTGGGTGGGTGTTACGTATCTCGTATTTCCTTTAAAGTTAAAGAATTGGGAGGTGATATAGTAGCCACCCACCCATCCTATATACATTTTTTTTAAACTCGTTCTAGAAATATATTTTTGAATTTTTTAAATCTACAAAGTAACTCTAGAAATTAAAAATATTAATAATATTGCTTGGTTCTAATGTAAGTATCAAGGTATATCTAGGGGTGGGTGGGTGTTACCTATCTCTCCCACTTATTTATTAATCGCTTGCGCATAATTGTTAAGAAAAAAATTATAATACAGAATGAATAAATTATGTAAAGAAAAGTAAAAAAGAGAATTCAGCTAAAGAAAATGTTTATCTTTTAATGGATTGATAATCAAATTAAAATCTTATAGTGGGGAGAATAGAAGGCACCCACCCAACCTATATATATTTAATTTATATTGTAGGAAATAGTTTGTATATTTTTCTAAATTTCAAATAAGGGTTTGAAAGTTGTTTTAAAAGCTGTTTTAAACACTATTTTAGCTTAAATACTAAATGTATATGTAGGGTGGGTGGGTGGCCACTATCCCACCCTCCAATTATTTGAACACTACCAACTGTTTCATTTAATAATACATTATATTAAATACACAAATCAATAATTTTCTAGTCATTTGTATATTTCTGATTAAATACTTGAGTACTTGAAGATTATTATTATTATTAATGGTTAAAAGTATATCATTTTTCAACCGTGTTATTATTAACTATAATAATAAAAGTTAATAATAAAACTGTTGAAGAAAGGATATACTTTTAAGCATTAATAATACATTTGTATATTAATTGTGTAATTTTTTCAGGATAATTCTTTGATGATATTGGAAAATGTGAATCTTGCAATAATCTTTTAGAGCAAATATTACGATAATTTCGATAATGCTTTGTTGATAATAAATATTCGAGAGGTGGGGGTAGCAGCTAACCACCTAACCTACATGTATATTTCTTTAACTTTAGTATTGTTAGTGCGTTGTGTATTTTTTGTTGTTGTTGAAATCATCACAAACGATCTTTTAGAGTGAATATTACGATAATCCCAAAGGTGCAGATATAAAAGGGTAACCTGGGAACAGTTCATTTCCCATTCATATTTCACCCGATACGAAAAGCGCCTTTCAAATAAACAACGCCCATGGCTAAAGTGCGCGAAGAAGAGATCGATGGCCGCTTACTCCCCCTACTTCGATATTTTCCACAATACCGATATCTACTTTCGACTTATGCGAACCGGATATGGACTTTACACTTTTTTTTTATCTCATCCGCGCGCGAAAAATTTTTTTGGGGAGAAATAGGATCGATACTATCCAACCAAACCAGCCATCCAACCAAACAAGCAACGAACGTTGACGATTTGTTAGCGTCGAAGTATAATTACGTGTAATTAGCGAAATCATATTTTAGAAACAATAGCCAGTGAGGGTCGTTAGTGTCGGAGGACTCCCTTAGCGCTGAACACGATCCTAATGCATTCAACACCAGCGAGAACTTATTATTTTTAACTAATTCATTCGATCCCCTGTTTGGAACTTGAGGAATTGCGCACGGCAGCCAAAACGATCGCTCTCTACCATCATCGATTACAATGTAAATATGGTAATCGGATTAAAACGAGAGAGACGGCGAGAGAAGGAAGGAGAGAGAGAGAAAAAAAGTGATTCGAATTTAAAATCGGAATGACGTCTGCGGGTGATATACGATCCCGCTTCTTCCGCTCCGGAAAAATTTACATATTCCAACAGGAATCGTCCACTCGAAGGCAGGAGCGAGTCAGCACCTTTTTGAGTGGAAAACGGCCCTTCAAAGTTTACTTTTGCGCCGTTCGCGCCCTTATATCCAGTTAACCGAAAGACACCCTGCACATGTCATAATGTTCTTGATATATGGTCGGGATCAACGTGCAATTATTGCAGATTTGCATGCTCCTACATAAAACATGCACCAACGCGATAAATCGGATTTTTGTTCTACATGTGTGATTCTCTCGATGGCCTCTTTTTTATCCTCTCCACCACCAACGCTTCAAATTTCCGAATCTAATCTTTATCATCAATCAAAAATAAACTATGTTAAGCATCTTATTAAATCATTCTTTAAGTAGGACCGTCATCAAATAATAAATAAAACTAGATATTAATCCATATTTACACTGAATTGAAAAATTCACTATGTTTTAATCACAAATATTTGAATTTTTCAATTCAGTATAAAACTGTACTTTTCAGTTGTCATAAGATACAGTTCCTAAATCAAAATGTTTTAAAGTTATGATTTTAAACATCCAACACATTCTTTAAGCTTTTTTATATAAGTATGCGACCTCTTAATTAAATTTTTAAAACCATTAAAATATAGAATTTCGTTAATAATTACAGAGATGTACATCCGTTATCCACCCTTGCATAATGCATCCACTTATCCTGCAGACATAAACTTTGTTAAAGGTACTAAGAACAATACGCCGGTGTAGCTTCTTTTACTAATTACAGTCATAACTCGAGCTCCGGAAATGAGATTTCGATGTTTCCCGGAGGAGCTTTTCCGAACACGGGCCGCGTAGACGGCGACGACCCTGCGTACGGGGCGCATAAGGGTCGTGATCCGGGCAGGAGCAATCCCGGCAACAGTTAACATGGAATCTGTTAACTGAATGTAGCATTTCGCAGAATACAATTAGAATATTAGATTAGGGATAAGATCCCCGAACGGCGGAGAGAAGGTGGAGGAAGGAGGCGGCGGCGGCGGCGGAGACGGAGGTTGCTAAGTGAATTCAGCCTCCCCGAACTTCATCAAGATCTCGTAATATTGTTTAATGCATTGGCTCACATTACATTATGATTTGGACCTTGATACGGAGTCGAGATGGAATCGTTTGCGTTTAATTAGTGAGACGTCTCTTCAAAGGGTGGTGTTAAGGTGTAAATTACAGTCATAATGTTAGTACGCATCCAAAAATTTCTAAAACTTCAATTAAAGAAATCTTTTAAAGTTTGTGGTTGCAATTCTTGAATAAATAAATTCGAAAAGAAATTTATTACTAATTGATGAAAATTTAACTTGGGTAAGTTAAAGCCTCTTTTCACTTTACAGATATTCTTTAAGTAAAAATTTCAAACTATTGAATATGTACTTATATTATTATTAATATTTATTATGATGCTTTAGATTACCTATTAACAAAATACATTAATAGGCACATTTATAAAAAAATTCACTAAATTTTGAGTACAGGAATTCATTCTTCAAAATGTTCTTACAGTCAAACCCTGATAAATGTTCCATTTATTCCAGAAATTCTTCGAATTCTATCTACAAATTATGACTATTTTACACCTTAACACCACCCTTTGAAGAGACGTCTCACTAATTAATCACAATGAATTTTTTGCCTTAATTTTTAAACGTTAAAGTAAAATCACTTATATAATTTCTTTGCATGAAAAAACCACAGCGTAACGAAATTTTTTTTCAGAAAATTATAAATATGAATAAGAAGAAAAGTGATGTCAATAAGAATGTATATGTATGGTCGGTGGTTGGTCACGATCTCATCCTCCAACTAGTAAAACGTACATGATAATTTTACAAATAAAGCACTAATAACCACAATTTTTATAGGTACATGAAAGTTTTACTGAATATTAATTTAACTTTATAAAAATTTATGCTTAATTAATTACATAAGTTCTTTTTACGCACGTATTTTTTAATCAACTCCCGTTTGTGTTACAAGGATTGGAGGGTGGGATAGGGACCACCCACCCACCCTACATATATATTAAAACTATAATTACTGATCGAGTTTTAATTTGCAGTTAAATTAAATTTACCTTTTGTAGAATTGATTGAAAGGAAACGTACGCAGAGGGTTGTGTTAGAAGTTTCTAATTCTCCAATTCATTTACCACAAACGAGGCGTATAATTAAAAATTGAAGCATTTTGGAAAATTAAAATATTGAAATATTATATGTTTAAACACGTAATAATTTTTTCAACAAAACTCTGCTATTGTTCTACTATTTGGAGGATGGGATAGAGGCCACCCACCCATTCTACATATATATTTAAACTATAATTATTGATAGGGTTTTCTTTTTGTAGTTAACTTAAAATTACTTTTTTGTAAAAATAATTTAAATCAACGTAAACAGTGTGTTGTTTAAAGTTCCAAAATATATGTAGGGTGGGTGGGTGGCCTCTAACCTACTATCCAATTCATTTACCACAAATGAGGCTTATAATCAAAAATTGAATCATTGGCAAAATCAAAACATTTGAACTATTCGATATAGACAAATAATAATTTATTGAGCCAAACTCTGCTCATGTTTTACTGATTGGAGGGTGGGATAGAGGCCACCCACCCACCCTACATATACAATAAAACTATAATTACTAATCGTGTTTTAATTTGCAGATAATTTAAAATTACATTTTTGGAGAAATATTTAAAAGCAAACTTAAACAGAGTCCTGGGGTAAGTTTCAAAATATATGTAGGGTGGGTGGGTGGCCTCTAACACACCCTACAAATCATTTACCTAAACTAGGTTTATAATTAAACATCAAAGCATTTACAAAAATCAAAACATTTGAAATATTGTATATAAACAACAGATAATTTATTCAGCAATACTCTGCTAATGTTTCATTAATTGGAGGATGTGTAAGAGGCCAGCCACCCACCCTACATATATATTAAAATTATAATTACTAATCGAGTTTAAATTTGCAGTTAATTAAATTTACTTCTTGTAGAAATAATTAAAATAAAACGTAAGCAGTGTGTTGAATAAAGTTTAAAAATATATGTAGGGTGGGTGGGTGGCCACTATCCCACCCTCCCATTCATTTATCACAGACGAGGCATATAATTAAAAATCAAATCATTTGAAAAGTTAAAACATTTTAAATATTGTTTTTAGACAACAGATAATAACTTATTAAGCAAAGCTCTGCAAATATTCTACTGATTAGAAGGTGAGATAGATGCCACCCACCCACCTTACATATATATTAAAACTATAGTTACTAATCGTGTTTTAATTTGCAGATAAATTAAAATTTCTTTTTGGAGAAATAATTAAAAGCAAACTTAAGCAGAGTGCTGTGGTAAGTTCAAAAATATATGTAGGGTGGGTGGGTGGCCACTATCCCACCCTCCAATCCATTTACCACAAACGAGGATTATAATTAAAAATTATAGCATTGGCAAAATAATAACATTTATGGAATTTTGTATATAGACAACAGATAATAATTTACTTAGCAAAACTCTGTTAATGTTTTATTGATTGGAAGGTGGGATAGAGGCCACCCACCCACCCTACATATACATTAAAACTATAATTAAAAATCGTGTTTTAATTTGCAGTTAAATTAAAATTACTTTGTGTACAAATGATTTTAAGAAAACTTAAGTAGTGTGTTGTGTTAAGTTTCTAAATATATGTAGGGTGGGTGGGTGGCCACTATCCCACCCTCCAATTTATTTACCACAAACGAGTCTTATAATTAAAATTTAAAGCGTTTGGAAAACCAAAATATCATTGGAATATTTTATGTTTAAACAGATAATAATTTATTTAGCAAAACTATGTTGATGTTTTACTAATTGGAGGGTGGGATAGAGGCCACCCACCCACCATATATATATAATAAAGCTACAATTACAAATCGTGTTTTAATTTGCAGTTAAATTAAAATTACTTTTTGTAAAATACAATTATAAGAAAACTTAAACAGAGTATTGTGTTAAGTTTCTACATATATGTAGGGTGGGAGGGTGGCCTCTATCCCACCCTCCAATTTCTTTACCATAAACGAGGCGTCTAATTACAAATTGAATAAAAAATTTAGAAAATCATAATGGAAATATTGTATGTCTAAACATATAATAATTTTATCAGCATAACTCTGCTGATGTTTTACTGATTGGAGGGTGGGAGAGAGGCCACCCGCCCACCCTACTTATATATTAAAACGATAATTACAAATCGTGTTTTAATTTGCAGATAAAATAAAATTATTTATTTGGAGAAATAATTAAAAGGAAACTTAAGCAGAGTGTTGTGGTAAATTCCAAGATATATGTAGGGTGGGTGGGTGGCCACTATCCCACCCTCCAATGCATTTACCACAAATGAGGCATATAGTTAAAAATCAAAATATTTGAAAAATCCAAACATTTTAAATATTGTATTTAGAGAACAAATAATAATTTATTCAGCAAAACTATGCTAATGTTCTACTGATTGGAGGGTGGGATAGAGGCCACCCACCCACCCTACATATATATTAAAACGATAATTACAAATCGTGTTTTAATTTGCAGATAAATAAAAATTTGTTTTTGTAAAAATAATTAAAAGGAAACTTAAACAGTGTTTTGTGTTAAGTTTCAAAATATATGTAGGGTGGGTGGGTGGCCACTATCCCACCCTCCAATCCATTTACCACAAACGAG